>CM021103.1:217842465-218327359 GCA_007115665.2 Sequoiadendron giganteum
TTTAATGGTTGAGGGATTACGTTTGAGGTTCGAGGGTATTGGGTTAAGGATAGAGTATAGAGGGTTTAAGGGTTTAGGGTTTAAGGGTTGAGGGTTGAGGTTTTAGGGTTTAGGGTTGAGTGTTTAAGGGTTTAAGGGTTGAGGATATAGGGTTGAGGGATTATGGTAGAGAGGGAGGAATGGATGGAGGGAGAGATAGAGGGAGAAGTGAGATAGATAGAAGGAGAGAAGAGGAGGGAGGGATAGAGATATATGAGGGTTGAGGATCTAATGTATAGGGTAGAGGATTGAGAATTGAGGGTATATGGTTCAGGACCTATAGGGTTGATGATTTAGGGTATTGGGTTGAGGGATTATGGTTGAGGGTAGAGGGTAGAAGGTTTAAGGGTTTAAGGTTGAGGGTTTAGGGTTGAGGGTTTAGGGTTGAGGGTAGAGGGTTTAGGTATACGTTTGAGGATACATGGTTGAAGTATTAGGGTTGAGGGTATAGGGGTTGAGAGTTTATGGTTTAAGGGTTGAGGGTTGAGGGATTAAGGGTTGAGGGTTGAGAATTAAGAATTGAGGGTTTAATGTATAGGGTAAAGGGTAGAGGGTTTAAGGGTTTAGGGTTTAAGGGTTGAGGGTTGAGGGTTGAGGGTAGAGGGTAGATGGTATATGGTTGAGGGATTAGGTTTGAGGGTCCAATTTATAGGGTAGATGGTATAGGGTTTAAGGGTTGAGGGTAGAGGGTAAAGGGTTGAGGGTTAAGGGTTTAAAGGTTGAGGGATTAAGGGTAGAGGGTTGAGGGTGGAGGGATTAGGGTAGAGAGTTTACTTGTGTTTAAGGGTTTAAGGGTTGAGCGATTAGGCTTGAGGGTAGAGGGTATTCTTTTTAGGGTAGAGGGTAGAGGGTAGAGGGTTTAAGTATTTAGTGTTTAAGGGTTAAAGGTTGAGGGTTGAGGGTTTAGGGTTTAGGGTTCAATGTTTAAGGGTTTAAGGGTTAAGGGTTTAGGAATGAGAGATTAGGGTAGAGAGGGATGGAGGGAGGGAGGGAGAGATGGAGGGAGAATTCAGATAGAGAGAATTGAAGAGGAGAGAGGGACAAAGATATATGATGGTTGAGGATCCAATGTATAGTTTAGAGGGTTGAGAATTGAAGGTATAGGGTTGAGGACCTATAGGGTTGATGGTTTAGGGTATTAGGTTGAGGGTATATAGCTTAGGGATTAGGATTGAGGGTAGACGGTAGAAGGTATAAGGGTTTAGGGTGAAGGGTTTAGGGTTGAGGGTTTAGGGTTGAGGGTTGAGGGATTAAGTGTTGAGGGTTGAGAATTTAGAGTTGAGGGTTTAATGTATATGTTAGAGGGTAGAGGGTAGATGATTTAATGGTTTAGAGTTTACGGGTTGAGGGTTGAGGGTTGAGGGTTTAAGGTTGAGGGTTGAGGGTTGAGGGTATAGGGTTGAGGGTTGAGGGTCCAATGTATAGGGTAGATGGTATAGAGGTTGAGGGATTAGGGTTTAAGGGTTGAGGGATTAAGGGTTGAGGGTTGAGGTATTAGAGTAGATAGATTACTTGTGTTTAAGGGTATAAGGGTTGAGGGATTAGGGTTGAAGGTAGAGGGTATTGAGTTGAGGGTAGAGGGTAGAGGGTTTAAGGGATTAGGGTTTAAGGGTTGAGGGTTGAGGGTTGAGGGTTGAGGGTCTAGGGTTTAGGGTTTAGATTTGAGTGTTTAAAGTTTTAAGGGTTGAGGATATAGGGTTGAGGGATTAGAGTAAAGAGGGAGGGATGGATGGAGGGAGAGATGGAGGGATAAGTGAGATAGAGAGATGGAGAGAAGAGGAGGGAGGGATAGAGATATATTAGGGTTGAGGATCCAATATATAGGGTAGATGGTTGAGATTTGAGGGTATAGGGTTGAGGACCTATAGGGTTGATGGTTTAGGGTATTGGATTGAGGGTTGAGGGTATTGGGTTGAGTGTAGAGGGTAGAGGGTTTAAGGTTTTAGGGTTTAAGGGTTTAGGGCTTAGGGTTGAGGGATTAGGGTTGAGGTTCCAAAGTATAGGGTAGAGGGTATAAGGGTTGAGGGATTAAGGTTTAAGGGTTGAGAGTTGAGGGTATTGGGTTGAGACATTAGGGTTGAGGGTAGAAGGTATTGGGTTGAGGGTAGAGGGTAGAGGGTTTAAGGGTTGAGGGTTTAGGGTTTAGGGTTTAGAGTTGAGTGTTTAAGGGTTTAAGGGTTGAGGGTATAGGGCTAAGGGATTGGGGTAGAGAGGGATGGATGGATGGAGAGAGAGATAGATGGAGAAGTGAGATAGAGAGAAGGAGAGAAGAGGAGGGAGGGATGAAGATACATGAGGGTTGAGGATCCAATGTATAGGGTAGAGAGTTGATAATTGAGGGTACATGGTTGAGGACCTATAGGGTCGATTGATTAGGGTATTGGGTTGAGGGTATAGGGTAGAAGGTATTGGGTAGAGGGTAGAGGGTAGAGGGTTGAGGGTATAGTTTTGAGGGTACATGGTTGAAGGATTAGGCCTGAGGGTCCAATGTATAGGGTAGAGGGTAGAGGGGTTAAGGGTTTAGTGTTTAAGGGTTTAGGGTTGATGGATTAAGGGTTGAGGGTTGAAAATTGAGGGTTTATGGTTTAATGTATAGGGTAGAGGGTTTAAGGGTTTATGGTTTAAGGGTTGAGGGTTGAGGGTTTAAGGTTGGTGGTAGAGAGTAGAGGGTTAAGGGTAGAGGGTAGAGGGTTTAAGGGTTTAGGGTTTAAGGGTTAAGGGTTTAGTGTTTAGGGTAGAGGGGAGAGAGATAGAGGGAGTGAGAGAGAGAGGGAGGGAGTGGGAGAGAGATAGAGGGTTAAGGGTTAAGGTTTTATGGTTTAGGGTTAAGGATAGAGGGGAGAGAGAGAGAGAGAGAGAGAGAGAGACAGTATACACACAAGAGAATCCTTTATATTTTCTAAATATTTTACAACACCCTTAATTAGAGGGTGCCTTTGAATTTTCTTAGATTGTAATAAATAGATGTTCTCACAATTTCCAATTCGGTGAAATTAGCAACCTAACTTGTCTTGTTTGAAAAAATGGGTCTATTGTCTTATGAACATGTGGAGGTGTATCCACTTCCAAAATCTGAAAATAAAACAACAAATTATTCAATCACGAAAACTACAATAAATATGCACATCATGGCTTATAATGTATGAGATAATGAACAAAATTTTGAGTACTTATTAAACTATATATTTCTGATTATTATGATTACTATTTTCTCTATCCATAGCTTGTTTGAAAGAACCTGTTTTAGGCTTTTATACATAGCAGCAAGGTGATGAACCGTTTGATAAAATGTGTTGGTAGAGATGTACAAAAATTGTGGTAGCATAGAGAAGGCAGTGAACTATTCAAAAAAATTCCTCAAAGAAATGCAATCTCATGGTGATGGAATGCCATTACAAACAAATGTGTCATGGAATTCCATCACCATGAGACCAAATTTCTTTGAGGCATTTTTTCAAAAAATTCATTGCTTTCTCTATGGTATTATGTTGGGATGGGGTGGATGGTATAGTGTGGTCTTGGTTATGAGATGGAGGGCGATCATGGCATGAAGAGTGAGGGGAGGGGATATGAAAAAGTGGAAGAAAAGATGGAAGGTTCCATGGATTGGTAAATTGAGGATGAGCATGAGGACCTTGAAAAGAATTTGGAGGGGAATTTTGGCTAAAGGCTTGGTTTCTATTCTTTAGGCAATGAGTTGTTTGAAAAAATGCCTCAAAGAAATGTGGTCTCATGGTGATCGAATGGAATTCCATCACCATGAGACCACATTTCTCCAAGGCATTTTTTCAAACTACTCACTACCTTGACTATGATATTGCGTACTATTATGCTTTGATATATGTTTTCCAAGAATCCATAGTTTGTTGGAAAGCAGGTGCCTATTTTAGGCTTTTAGCCACAGCAACAAGGAAGTGATTAGTTTGATAAAATGCTTTGGTAGACATGTATGGAAAATATGGTAGAATAGAAAATGCGATGAGCTATTTGAAAAAATGCCTCAAAGAAATGTGGCCTCATAGTGATGGAATGGCATTCCATCATCGAGGCATTTTTTCAAACTACTCATTTCCTTGTCTATGTTATTGCTTAATATTATGATTTAATAGATTGTTTTCCAAGAATCCATAGTTTATTGGAAAGAACCTTTTTTAGGATTTTAGCCATATCAGCCATGAACTTCAAGTAGTTTGATAAAATTCTTTGGTAGACATGTATGGAAAATGTGGGAGCATAGAAAAGGCGGTGAGCTGTTTGAAAAAATAACTCAAAGAAATGTGGTCTCATGGTGATGGAATGGCATTCCATCACAATGAGACCACATTTCTTTGAGGAATTTTTTCAAACTACTCATTTCCTTGTCTATGTTATTGCTTACTATTATGCTTTGATATATTTTTTCCAAGAATCCATATTTTGTTGGAAAGCACCTAATTTAGGCTTTTAGCCATAGAAACAAGGAAGTGAGTAGATTGATTAAATGCTTTGGTAGACATTTATGGAAAATGTGGTAGCATAGAAAAGGCGGTGAGATATTTGAAAAAATTCCTCAAGGAAATGTGGTCTCATGGTGATGGAATGACATTCCATAGCCATGATACCATATTTCTTCAAGGAATTTTTTAAAATTACTAGGTGATCCCACAATAGTGGTTTACAATTTTTGGCCAAACTGGACACTGCAATTATTATTTTTAACTAAATCTTCATATTTGGGCACCTATAGCGGCTAAACCATGAGGAATTTGAAGATGATGAAAACTAGAGTTTCATCACATTTTGTCTGTAGATTCTAAAAATATTTTTTTCAAAATTTTTTGAATCAGATTGCACTTTTTTTTCCATCTCCCATGAAAACTGGTTTTTTTCATAAAACAACATTTTAAAAAAGTGACGCTCACTGTATACAACATAACTTGTTTTGTATAAAGGATAAAATTCTATTTTTTTCAAATTTAGATTTGTAACTATGATATCTAGCACTTGCATTTGGTCTTAAAGTTTTTTATTGAATATTTTTTCCTTAATCAAGTTTTGAAGTCAAACCAATTGCAATTCAGACATAGGCGGACTATATACAACATAACATTTTCTATATGTATCAAAATTCAATTTTATTTTTTTTAATGGATCAAGGACATCAATACCCAGCCTCAACATATTTTTAAAAATTTTATTTTGATAATCTGCTATTTTTCCACATGTGCAAAACAAAGAGCTTGACTTTCGGTGAAAAACATATGTTTAATAAAACTAAAAAAACACATACATAATAAAACCAAAACATATTAAAATTTAATTTGTTGGATAGCTCGTTCTAAAGACTACCATCTTCCAATTGGGTTTGTGAAGTATCCTCCATTTTCATCCTCAACTCGAGCTTCGAAGGGAAGAATTTTGGTAAAATTTGGCGGAAGAGGGGGAGAAGGGCAAAAAAGGGGGTTCGAGCAAACCCCCCTTCGAACGAATCCCCCTTCGCTCGAAAGGGTGAAGGGGGGTTCGCTCAAACCCCCCTTTTTTTTGAATTCCCCATAAGGGAACGTGGCATCATAGGGTTTGAGCAAACCCACCATGCAAAAGGGGGTTCGCTCGAACTAGGGGTTCGACCGAACCCCTCTTTTGGGTTCATGCGAACCCCCTAGTTTGAATGAACCCTTTAAAACATGAAATTTTCAATGCGTGAGAATTTTCTCAAATTTCCTTCCTCATAAAAATTGTACACCACTATTATGGGTTTACCCTACTCACTCCCTTGTTTATGCTATTGCTTACTATTATGCTTTGATAGATTTTTTCCAAGCATCCATAGTTTATTGGAAATCATCTATTTTAGGCTTTTAGCCATAGCAGCAAGGAAGTGAGTAGATTGATAAAATGCTTTGGTAGACATGTATGGAAAATGTGCTAGTATAGAAAAGGCGACGAGTTGTTTGAAAAAATTCCTTTAAGAAATGTGGTCTCATGGTGATGGAATGGCATCCATCACCATGATACCACATTTCTTCGAGGCATTTTTTCAAACTACTCACTTCTTTGTCTATGCTATTGCTTACTATTATTGTTTGATAGATTTTTTTTCCAAGAATCCATAGTTTGTTGGAAAGCACATTTTTTTAGGCTTTTAGCCATAGCAGCAAGGAAGTGAATTGTTTGATAAAATGATTTGGTAGACATGTATGGAAAATGTGGTAGCATAGAAAATGTGGTGAGTTGTTTGAAAAAATACCTCAAATAAATTAGGTCTCATGGTGATGGACATCACCATGAGACCACATTTCTTTGAGGAATTTTTTTAAACAACTCATTTCCTTGTCTATTCTATTGCTTACTATTATTCTTTCATATATTTCTTCCAAGAATCCATAGCATAGACAAGGTAGTGAACATTTTGAAAAAATGCCTCAATAAAAAGTGGTCTCATGTAATGCCATGACAAGCAAATGGAATTGGCAGCTTCTCCTAGTTATTACTTATGCTATGTGAAGTAATTGCATCATTGCTTATGTTGAATTTCTAAACAACTATATTATAGTTGAAATTTTGTCATCTATCAACATCTAGTTATTAGTTATGGAATGTGAAGTAATAATTTGAAAGATGTGCCATGCAATGTAATCGACAATATGAATATAAACTACACAGATCTATTAAGCACAATTCATTAGTTAAACTCTTTATTCTATTACCTGGGTGTAGGTTTTTCTAACTCCACAGGATCCCAAAGTTTGTATCCTCTCATGCCATAACTATATCTAATGAAGATACATTTCACAGCCTTGTTCTCCAACTTTTTTCGCTTCTCCTTTGGCACATATGCAGATGCCTTGCAACCAAAGACTCTAAGATGTCTTAATGAAGGCTTGTGACCCAACCATGCCTTTATAGGTGTCTTATTAACAAGAGTTGATGTAGGAGACCTATTAATCAGGTAACAGGCAATGGCAACAACTTCAGCCTAAGACCTTTGTTCTAAACCAACACCACTCAACATACTCCTAGACTTCTCCACCAGTGTCATGTTCATTCTTTCTACAACTCCACTCCATTTTGGAGAATATGGAGTTGTCTTATGTCTATGAATACTACAATCTTTACATAATCTATCAAAATCATTAGATAAAAATTCACTGCCATTGTCAATCCTCAAACACTTTATTTTCTTTCTAGTCTGTAACTCAACCATTGCTTTAAATTCTTTAAATCGATTAAAAACTTCAGATTTACTCTTTAGAAAATATATGCATGTCCTTCTACTATAATCATCAATAAATGAAACATAGTGTGTGGATTTACCAATTGAAGGAACATCTATAGGAGCAAACAAATGAGAATGAATAAATCCAATACACCACAAGATTTATGAGAAATCAAGTAAAATTGAACGTAGTTTTGTTTTCCATAAATGCAATGCTCACATAAATCTAATTCAAGATTACAATCAGACAAACCTTCAACAAGGTTATTATTTTTCAAGGTCCTTAGACGCTTTTTTCCAATGTGGCCAAGTCTTTGGTGCCATTATAGTTTTCTTTGTAGGTAAATTTGTTTTAGAAGAAAGAGCACCCTTGAGTACCCAAAATCCATGACCATCTATTGAAGGTCAAACCCTCACTTCTTCCATAGACTTGATTTTCATAGAAGTACTATTGCACTCAATAGTGCATGCATCAAGCTTATACAATGTGCCATATTTGACACCTCTAGCAATCACCATAGCACCTCTAACCATCTTGCATCCTGCATCAGAAAATACTACTTGCACACCTACATCTATTATTTTTTTCTTACAGATAATAAATTTTGTTCTAATCTAGGGATATGCAACACACCATTAATCCTTTTTATTCTACCATCAGGAAAATTTATTTTAACTTTACCATGTCTAACAATGTCTAAATGAGAATCATCACCCAAGTACAACTTACCTCCTCAAATTCTTCATATTCACAAAACCAATCTCTATTAAAGCTCATATGGAAAGATGCACCTGAGTTAATTAACCATGTGTCATTACCTGCACGAGTTTCCAAAGATGCAATGATTGCATCACCATCTTCCTTCTCAAACTCAGAATCAAAATCAAATTTCTTCTTTTTCTTATTCTTTTCTTCTTTGCATTCCTTACGAACATGTCCAGGCTTACCGTAGTTCTAGTAAATAACTTTGGACTTTCTAGGAGATTTAGATCTCCCATTGGACTTGGATTTTTCATGCTTCTCATTATTCTTTCCTTTTTCCTTAGGTCTTCCAAAAACATCATTTAGGGCCTCCTTGGCAGTGATGGATACCTTCCTCCTCATCTCTTCAAAAAGAAAAGAACCCACCACATCTTAAATCTTCAAAATAACAAAAGTACTCCCAATAGATATAACAAGAGAATCCCACGAATCAAGCAAAGAACAAAGCAGGATCTGACATTTATCCTCCTCATCCATTTTGACACCAACTGATTCCAATTGGTCTATGATTCATCCACCCTCTTCCATTCTCAAGGAATACAACTTATTCCTCAATAAAATCCTATTCACTAAAGATTTGGCTTGATACATCTCACCAAACTTCTTCCATAGTTTTTGTGCAGAGGTCTCTTCATGGACATTAATTAAAATAGTCTGCCAAGCATGATCTAATTAGACCCTTGGCTTTATGCTCCATAACATCATATTGAGCATCTTGAGTAGGATCTACATGCCTTGAAACATTCTCCTCAACAACATCCCATAGATCTCAATCTATCAAAAAATCCTCCATCTTCAACTTCCACATCTCAAAATTATTTCCAAAAAAATTATCCACCTCTATTCACCCTGATGAACTTTTCATCTAAAAATTCCTGCAACAAGATCACAAAGTATCTTCTATGCAGGCTCCTACTCAAATCTGGATTAGTTCAAAAAACCCAACAACCCACAACTGAAACCAAAGGTGATCAAGCTCTGAGACCACTTGTAAGGAATCTAAGGTAGCAGAACAACTTCCTACACTAATCTTGAGAGGAGAATGATGCAAAAAATTTACAGATCTTTAACAGTTACAGAAACTAAAACATAAATAAACATAAATATCATGCATTCCACGATATAGTGATTTATGTGGGGAAAACCCTTTCAGGAGAAAAACCCCACACTCCAAAAGCCACCCAATATATTATTCAGAAATCACAAAGATTACAATATACTTGCAAAGAAAGCTTCTCACAAAAGTATCACCACTCAGAGATCAAGAGACAACACGAATGCTATCAGACTCTTAGAATACATCATTGTCTCTTAACTGCAACTGTAATACAAATCCCTCATAAAATAGAGTTACATTCTAGGGAAAGACAAGCCAACAAAATATCCACCATGAGATCTAAAACCTAATAATTAACGGTCTAGATTTACATTGTATCATTTATCTAATGTATGTCAGCGATTTTAGGAGTTTCCTAAAAAAGTTTACAAAAAATTCTTTGCATGCATCCCACTCTCCCCCCTTGCTGCCATTGTATATTACACCTATTAGTGTAACTAGGAAATATATATATATCCTATCAACAATAACCTTTATATAATTTCAAGGTTGAGACACATTTTCCCAACAAATGTTTATGATGAATTTCTTCAGCATGTAGACAGGGAACTGCACATGAATAATATGAAGATTATAACTATGGTATTGGAACATCTAAATAACAAGATTAAAAGGAAAATTCTTAGTGTCTATTCAAACTATTCTGAAATGTTTGATGTAATAAAAAAATTGATAGGGATAGGGAAATTTCCATCCCATTGATGAATAAGTGGATTATCATATTGGAAACATTAAATCATATGGTTATTGGATTAGCTCATGATGCCAATAAACCACTCAAAATTTCCCCAACCCATAAAGTTGTGAAAGGAATTGTGGAATGTCAAGGGCTGATGGATCCAATGGAAAATAAGATTAGGGAGCTTCTGTAGAAATTTGATGAATTTGATTTTGGTCTATTACCTAATATTTTGAATGATGTTGGCGATGTTAAGCCCCTCCAATAGTGAAGAGATCAGATGAACAATTTAGTTGCCACTCAAGCAAAATTAATTTGTGAAAGTGTAGATATTGACATGATGAAAGATAGTATGGATAAGCTATCTTTCACAAGTGGTTTGCTTGAGGCTTTTGATAAGGAAGAAACTCAAATAGTCATCAAGTATGCCCTGTACAAAACTAAATTGTATGAATTTATTTCATATGCATGGCCATCTGATGATGATTTTGAACTCTAGAAGAGGAAGTATGTTGATATTCCAGACTTGTGAGTTGATATTGTGAAAGGGTGGTGGTGAATTTTTATTTTTGTACACTCAATAGATAAAAGTCTTCAACAGAGTGGACATAAAGGTTTTGTACTTTGTACATGTGGAATTATGTATTCACATGCTAGCTTAGTTCCCGTGAGTAGCCTTCAAAGATAAATGAATAAATTAGTGACAAAGTATCTCAAAGGGATAAAGTATTGCAAATGTAAATATAATAATTTTTTCCTCGAGATATTCTTATTGTAGACACTTAAAATTGGTTTATGCCTATGTCGCAAAATCTAATTTTAACATTTCTTCTATGTCGCATTTGATGTTTATCATTTGTAACATTGTGTTATTCTTCTTCTTTCATTTCATTCCTTTTGACTCCTTTCCAACCCTAGCAAACTTGTTCAATCACATTTGGTCTTAAATAATCATGATCAAAAATTTTATTTTTTGATCAATCTATCCTAAATCAACCTTTGTTGATAATTAATTAGTCATTAATTATCAACCTCTTTATCAATCATTTTCAATCAATTCAATTAATCTCCCTGTCAATCATTTTTGATCAAGTTTAATCATCATTGTCATCTCTTGTCATTACCAATTTCTTATTCTTATCAAATCATCATCAAATTCTAGGTATTTTTGATCTCCTTATCATTTTCACTCAATTTCAATCAACTTTGGTTATTTGTCATTAATTTTGTCATGTTTTCTGATTAATTGTCTTTATCAATCACCGTTGGGACCTAATTCAACATCAAGGTTGGAGATTTGAATAATTTTGATCATTCTTCCCTAGGATGAATAATTAAATAATTATTCAATCCCCTTTCACTAACATGTCCCCCTTTTTTGACTAAATAAATCAATATTTATTTATTCCTTTATTCTCACAATTTATTATTTTATAAATTAGCTAATTAGGAAATGAGTTGAATTATTAATTCCACCTCATTTCTCCCTTTCCCTTTTTCTCTCTAGTTTGTCATAGTTTTTTTCATAGTCTTCTATGATGCTCATTTGAGTTTCGAAAGGAATTATTTGAGTGTAAATGAGATCTTCCATTTTCTTTTTTACTTAACTCTATTTTCCTCACTCACTTTTAAATGCAAGTTACCCTTCTAACTCATCTTCTCATTTGATCTCGTCTGTTGGATTGATTTTTGATCTTGTCCATTCGCTCATTTTCGAAAGTCTATAAATTGGGCTCTCATCTCCTCATTTGGATGATCTCATGAGTTTGCGTCTGCATTATCGTTTCGAATCATGTAATCATAGGTTTTTTTTTCACTTTCTTCTAGTATTTTCGCATGTCATGCTTTATCCTTGCTTCATAGGAATTTTCACAATGGATTGAGCCAACATTTCAAATCAGATTAGAGAAGAAATAAGGCCAATGAAGTGGAGCAATTTGAATATTATAAGGGAGGTTTTGCATTTAATATGTGTGTTTAATTCCTTGTAATGTTTTTTTATTGCATCTTCATTGAAGTAGGGTTTTGATTCCATAATTATGATAAATTTTCCCCTACACTTATATATTTTAAAATTTAATTATGATTGTCAAATGAAAATGTGACAAGTGTACATTGGCCTGAAGCTTGTTTTTCTCCTTTGTTTCTATAAAAGGGAATTGAAGGCCAATTACATGGGTTGTTGATTGATCTCATGGGAAATTTTGTAATAGGCAATACAGAGAATAGAGTTTGAGTCTATATCTAGGATTTTGAGTCTTCATTTTATGCAAGTTTAATTTTGTATGATAGTGCTAGCATATGAATATAGGAATGGCATAATTCTTCAGCCGCTTCTCTCCTCATGTATTTTTTATATGAATTATCAATGAAATTGATCAAGGATATTTTTAGAGATCGTCATTGTGTTCCAATGAATGTCTAGTTTTATTTTTGTTCTAATTCAAGGAATTATTTAAATCACTTTGACAAAATCATAGATTTGTATAATTTGAGTACAAGGATATGATAATGAGTTTTAGTTTTGGATATTTGAGTATGATGTTGTAATGTAGTGTTGTAGTAGCTCTATAATTCTAAGCTTTAAGATGTTGTTCTTCATTATGGTTTGTGTCTAATTGGACTCCATACCCTAGGTTAAGGAACTGGTCTAGGATTTGTATTTGCATTGCATATTCATGATCTTTCACAAATAATACATTTAAAATCAATGAATATTTACTTTTATGTCAAAATGTATGTTGAGTTGAAGTTTACCATGTGTTGGTTCTCAAAAATGATGGTTTGAACCACGAGAGGTTGCCAAGCTCTCACAATGCTTTTGGCCAACTAACAAGGCCAATTGATGCAATTGCACCTTCTTCTCTTCAGGCTCTGCAAAACCTAGGATGGTGCACCTATCTGTATGTTGCAGATTTAAGATGTATTTTCTAGTGAAACAATCTATCCACAATGGAAAAGGGAAGTGGACAGATGAGATTACTAGAATTACTCCTACTCCTACTACACAAATGAAAGGTTTTTTAAATAGTTTGTTTGATATGGATTTGTATCTCTGGGTTGTGGCAGATCAGTGCCTTCTATCCACATGGGAAATGGAGTCAAAAAATGATATTTGTTTCCTCCTATTGGTTTAGCTCTAGTTGTTAGGCACTCTAAAATTCTATGGCTAGCATAAAAATTCACTAAGTCTATGACTTGCATAAACAGTGCTGGAATGTTTCTCTATCAGGTTCTTCTTTAACTATCCAAAAGAAAACTCAAAACCACTGTGATTTATCAAGAGAATTTAATTCTGACTTGCAGACACCAGTTTAATTAAATAACACAAAATGAGAATGCATTTTGATAAACCAGGTATATACTTGATATGCTGATTTAAATGATTAAAAGATCCCAAGTTGGAGACAACCAAAAATAAAGAATATGAATTTTATTTATCATAACAACTAAACACTAAAATAATTTTACCAATTTAACATATTTTCTCCATTGATTCTGCTTCAAGAAAGTCTATCATTATTTACATTCCAGTCCCTTCTCGGGAAAATTCTAACTCCTAGAGTCTAACTACTGCATTCTCTCACTTCTCCCCTTACCTTTTATACATTTCAACTCAAGGGTCGTGACCCTTCATTTTTCTAATTATGGTCATTTACATTCTTCACAGTTAAATAAAATATTTAATTAATTGCCTTGTCGAAAAATTAAACATTTCATACAATAGTTATGCCTTTGATTTTAATTTAATACTTTGGAAGCCTTTGATTTTGCTTTGACATTTCAATCGCTTCGTGCATTTATTTCTTTTGTCACTCTCAACTTTGACGGGTCCCACCAGTGACTGTCATGGCTTCCATCATTTCTTACTGCTTTACCGTGATCTCCTCCTTGCCCTCCCGCAGTACTGCGGTGGTCGTTCTTCAAACCGCTAGCTGTTTTTCCTGTTGTTAACTCACCGCTTATCTTTATCCACCACGCTACCGCGGTCACTGGCCTAACTGCTAGCGGTACCTTGGTAGCTATCGTTGTCACTACCTTTGTCGTTGACCGCTGACTTCACTGCTTACCGCGCTACCGCAGTCATTGGTCTGACCCCCAGCGGTACCGCAGTAACCGCTTTATAGACCACCATTCTTTCTCCCTTCGTTGACCATCGACTGCTAATGGTTTATCGCACTACCGCGGTCAATGAATTGACCGTGCACAGTAGCGTGGTAAACACTTCATGCTTGCTCCCTTAGCCGCTATCGCCATACCATAGGCCCCTTTATGGGAGGTTGTGGTAAAGCGGTAAATGAGATTTTAAAATAAATGCTAGTCAGCGGTATATGGTGCAAGGTATATATGAATAGCAAAAATGATTTTTTAATGGAAAATATAGCAAATGAAAGGGAATTTGAATGGGAGTGAATCAGTATATAAAAAAATAGGAAAGTAATAGGTTCCAATGAGAATAAAACCTTAGGATATTAGTGGATTTTTATGGAATTTTGTGAGAAAACCTTAGGGCTTTAGATAGAAATTTTCAGTTCTAACAGTGGCTCCGTCTGGGGATGAATGATTGTGAGATCATTGCAAGGATCCAGAATTCTATGGTAGAGCAGACCAGGCAAAGATATGAAAAATGAAAGCCATGGAAGCTCACCAGACCTCTCTTGAAACTATCCATTCCACCTACCCTGTAACATGTACTACCATTGAAAACCTTCAGGAAATCATTATGTTCAGCTTGATTCATATTCCTTTCACCCCTCTGCATTTCATCATTCTCATTATCACATGGAAAATATTCATCACCCTCAGCATACAAAGTGTATCCACTTTCAATAAAACATTCATAGGCATGCTCACTGTCATATGTTGTTGAATGTGCCTGCAACTACACTGGGACCTGGAAATCTAAATACTCCATGTAGCAACTAGAAAATTCAATCTTATCAACATTCTCTAAAACAATCAAATCAGAGCCACTCTCCATTTCTTTCTTATTCTCAGTTGACACTGACACACATTTTTGATTCATATAGTCATCCTTATAGATAATTGACTCAACAAATGCTAGACACTCATCATCCATGATATGCAAACCAGTATCTTCCTCTTGCAGGAAAAATTTATTTAAATCACATATCTCCTTTTGGACACAAACAGACTTTTGATCAGCTTCAAAGAAATCCTCATCACTGTGATAGATGCAAATGGGATCACATGAATTGTTACTTTCACTATCAAAACAAATGTAGGCTGGAGCCAAAACATGGGAATCATCTTCATGTGTGTACTTCTGGTATTCCAAAGTTAATAAATCTGAAACTTGCTCACTACTGAATGAACATGTTTCAACCAGATCTCCTACTATTTCTCCAACTTCTTGATCTCCATATGAACTGCAATAATCATCCTATTGTAGATCAACATCCACCATTTTATCTTCACAATTTGAGTATTAAATGGATCCCTCATAACACACACTGTCACAATTTGATATGTAGGAGATATCTTCTATATCTTCATCCTCTTGGCCCTCATAAAAGCTTTCTCCCATGAATTCTGCTTTATCATTAATTGTGTCATCATGGTATTGATCTAAAAATGAAGGTGCAATTTGTTCATGTTTGTTTTCTCTGTCACCAACATATTCCTTATGAAGTGTATCTTCAAGAACATCTTCATTGTTGTATTCCTCCTCCAATATGTATGATTGACCACTCATATCATCATTATCTTCCAAGTCTGAACAATTGTCATTGGAAATCTCAACTGTACATTTATCCTCCATTGGCTGCATTATTCGATCATCTGTCATCCTGTTGTATAAAGATCTCGTAGATTCCCTATTATATCTCCTTATATCAAGAAATGAATCGAGGGGGAGAACTCCATATCCTGATTCTGTAATGGAGTCTTGGCTTTGAGCATGTGCATATTCATCGTCTTTCCCCTCAAGCTACTGATTCTGACATGAATTTTCACAAGATTCTATGTTTGTTTTCACTGATTGATCAATTCTATCACCGATATGATTGCCACCATCCTCATACATCTCCTTATCAATGATATCAATTAGCATATCAACTTGGTCAAAAGTGATTGGTTTTGCTGACACAGGCCAATGAATTGAATCAGGCCAACATACTTTCATGAATTTCTCAATAAACATGGATGTGTTGGGCCTATGATTAATAGGTATTTGCACACAGATATTTTCCATTCTGTCGAAGAGGGAGCGTCCATATTCCCTTTTGTGTCTCTTTATGCCATAAAATTTTTTAAAAGAATTTTGCTTATCTTTTGAAGACTAATAGCAGGTTTCACATCAGGTGCAAATTGATGATAACGAATATAGATTGGACAGAGGTGTACAGGGTATCGAGGTCGGTGGGTTGGGAAAACCAAGCCTTTTATACTTTGAAGACGTCCCATTTTGTTTAGAAATTGTACAGTTCCAATTATTCTTCATCAAGTTCTTTATCAGAGTCGCCACTCACTTACTTAAAAGTGAGAAAATGGAATTATTTATGATTCACCCAGTGGAGTCATTTTCTTTAAACTTCTCAACTATGAATCTCTCTTCAATGACTGTTGTCTCCTTTCTACTTTTGCTATTTGACAAAATATTACTGTTTCTCAACATCTATGTATCAAATGAAATAGAGTCGCCACCTACTTTTCTCAAAAGTAGGAAAATGAAAAAGATTCTGATATTATTTTGGTTTGTCCCTAGTAGAATCTCCAAAACAAATGTGAAACTTTTGTTGACTCTATAAATGGAAAGGCTGAAAATCTTCCTGAGTAATCCCCAGTAGAGTCACCATTTTGTTGGTTCTCAAAAACGCTGGTTTGAACCATGAGAGGTTGCCAAGCTCTCACAATGCTTTTGGCCAACTAACAAGGCCAATTGATGCAATTGCACCTTCTTCTCTTCAGGCTCTGCAAAACCTAGGCTGGTGCACCTATCTGTATGTTGCAGATTTAAGATGTATTTTTTGGTGAAACAATCTATCCACAATGGCAAAGGGAAGTGGACAGATGAGATTACTACAATTACTCCTACTCCTACTGCACAAATGAAAGGTTTTTTAAATAGTTTGTTTGATATGGATTTGTATCTCTGGGTTGTGGTAGATCAGTGCCTTCTATCCACATGGGCAATGGAGTCAAAAAATGATATGTGTTTCCTCCTATTGGTTTAACTCTAGTTGTTAGGCACTCTGAAAATTCTATGGTTGGCATAAAAATTCACTGTCTATGACTTGCATAAACAGTGCTGGAATGTTTCTCTATCAGGTTCTTCTTTAACTATCCAAAAGAAAACTCAAAACCACTGTGATTTATCAAGAGAATTTAATTCTGACTTGCAGACACCGGTTTAATTAAATAACACAAAATGAGAATACATTTTGATAAACCAGGTATATACTTGATATGTTGATTTAAATGATTAAAAGATCCCAAGTTGGAGACAACCAAAAATAAAGAATATGAATTTTATTTATCATAACAACTGAACACCAAAAGAATTTTACCAATTTAACATATTTTCTCCATTGATTCTGCTTCAAGAAAGTTTGTCATTATTTACATTCAAGTCCCTTCTCGGGAAAATTCTAACTCCTACAGTCTAACTATTGCATTCTCTCACTTCTCCCCTTACCTTTTATACATTTCAACTCAAGGGTCATGACCCTTCATTTTTCTAATTATGGTTGTTTACATTCTTCACAGTTAAATAAAATATTTAATTAATTGCCTTGTCGGCAAATTAAATATTTCATACAATAGTTATGCCTTTGATTTTAATTTAATACTCTTGAAGCCTTTGATTTTGCTTTGACATTTCAATCGCTTCGTGCATTTATTTCTTTTGTCGCTCTTGACTTTGACGGGTCCCACCAGTGACTGTCACGACTTCCATCATTTCTTACCGCTTTACCGCGGTCTCCTCCTTGCCCTCCCGCGGTACTGCGGTGGCCGTTCTTCAAACTGCTAGCCGTTCTATCCATTGTTAACTCATCGCTTATATTTATCCATCGTGCTATCACGGTCACTGGCCTAACTGCCAGCGGTACTGCAGTAGCTATCGTTGTCGCTGCCTTTGTTGCTAACCGCTGACTTCACCGTTTATCGCACTACTGCGGTCGCTGGTCTGACCCCCAGTGGTACCGCAGTAACAGCTTTATAGACCACCATTCTTTCACCCTTCGTTGACCGTTGACTGCTAATGGTTTACCGCGCTACCGTGGTCAATGAATTGACTGTGCGTGGTAGCGCGGTAAACACTTCATGCCTACTCCCTTAGCCGCTACCGCCATACCGTAGGCCCCTTTATGGGAGGTCGCGGTAAAGCGGTAAATGAGATTTTAAAATAAATGCTAGTCAGCAATATATGGTGGAAGGTATATATGAATGGCAAAAATTATTTTTTAATGGAAAATATAGCAAATGAAAGGGAATTTGAATGGGAGTGAATCAGTATATAAAAAAATAGGAAAGTAATAGGTTCCAATGAGAATAAAACCTTAGGATTTTAGTGGATTTTTATGGAATTTTATTAGAAAACCTTAGGGTTTTAGACGGAAATTTTCAGTTCTAACACCATGCTCTATTTCTTTTGAAATACTTAATAAGTAAAGGTATTTCCAAATATTTACATTCTTTGAATTTTTGAGCAATTATTTGTAAAGCATTTTTTTATTACAATGTTCGTAGGTAAAATGGTACAAGAGAGCTTGAGAACATTGTCTAGGATCACCCTCCTAGGTCTTGTAGAGCCCGAAGTGTAGAGGAAGAGTCTTGAAGACTTTCACTTGTCAAGTTGGCTAATGCCTCCTGATTACTAACTATTGAATTAGGAAAATTCATAGGTAATTAGTGAGATTAGCTTGTTTTATCAAAAACACTAACAAAAATATTGATAGCACATGTATTGTAACATAAGATAGAAATTGGTTCATCATATGACACTTTGATATCCTTTAATATTTTCTTCATCCACAACACCTATGTGTAGCATGATGTTACAACAATGTATTTTTCCTTTGTAGTAGATAATGATATTGAATCCTTCTTCTTTCTTAGCCAAGACACCAACCTGCTTTCAAGAAATAAAGCACCACCACTTGTAATTCTTATATCATCCACACAACCTACCCAATCTACATTTGTATAAGTACTTAGAGAGAAATTTGTATCCTTTGGATATCATAAACCATGTTTTGGAGTATCTTTCAAGTATCTGAATATTCCTTTTACTATTTCCACATGTGACTCTTTGGGATCTTCTTAAAAACTAGCCACAAGACAAATTGCATGCATCATATCTAGTCTAGTGGTAGTTGAATATAGTAGTCCTTCAATCATTGATCTGTACTTTCTTTGATCAGCCTTAGGATATTCTTCATTCCTACTCAGCTTGCAACCAGTAACCATAGGAGTACATATTGGTTTAGAGTATTCCATTCCAAACTTCTTTATCATTTCATTAACATACTTTGATTGTGAAATGAATATACCTTTTTTTTTCGACTGATTCATAGTCCAAGGAAGAAATTCATCTCCCCAAACATAGACATCTTAAACTATTTTTTCATCTTTTCTACAAATCTCTTGCACATACTTCTATTTCCTCCAAAAAATATATCATTAACATACACAACCACAATAAAAATTTGATATTTCTTAACTTTAAAATAAATATTGCTATCTCCAATACCTTTATTGAATCCTTGCTGCAATAATTACTTATTCAATCTTGCATACCAAGCTCTAGGAGTTTGCTTGAGTCCATACAATGCCTTCTTCAATCTACAGACCATATTATGATCTTTTGACAACCGAAAGCCTTATGGTTGTTCAATATAAACTTCTTCTTCTAGCTTACCATTCAAAAATGTAGACTTCACATCCATTTAATAAACTTTAAAATCATTATGTATTGTAAAAGACAAAAACATACTAATAGCCTCCATCATGGTCACCAGAGAAAATCTCTCTTCAAAGTCTATTTCTTATTCTTGTGAGTAGCCTTTTCAAACAAGACTTGCATTGTTCCTAACAACTTCTCCATTCTCATTTATCTTGTTTTGAAACACCCACTTAGTTCCAATCATATTCTTGTTTGCTGGTCTTGGGACAAGTTCCCAAGTCTAATTCTTCTCAACCTGCATTAGTTCTTCTTCCATAGAATTTATCCAAAATTCATCTTTTCATGCCTCAATCATTGTTTTAGGTTCAACTTTGGAAATTAAGCATAAATTTACATGTTCTTCTATCATAACATCCTTTCTTCTTGTCAATACACCTTTTCTTTTGTCACCAATGATTTGATCTTTAGAATGATTATTCTGCACATACCTAGGGGTCTTGGGGATCCTTTTTGGAGCATATTCCTCTTCAACTTGTGCTTCTTTTTCCTACCATCATCTTTTTCTTCTTATCTACAAGAGGACTCATATGTTTCATATCCTTCTATGAACACTAATATTTTATGTAATTCTTCATCCACTTTGACACTTGCACTTTCAACAATCCCTTTTAGGCTCTTTTTATAGCACTGATAAGCCTTGCTCTTTGTATAGTATCAAAGGAATATTCCTTCATCAGATCTTGCATCAAAATTTCTTATGTTTTCTTCATCTCTTCTGATATAGAACTTTCTTCCAAACACTCTATAATATTTGACAATAGGAGTTCTTCCATACCACAACTCATCGGGTGTCTTTGAACTGTTTGTCCTTACTTGTGCTCTATTAAGTATGTAGACTGTAGTATGAATTGCTTCTCTCCAGTAGACATCTGGTATATTTTCTTCCTTCATCATTGTCCTTGTTGCTTCCATGGCAGTCCCTTTCCTCCTTTCCACCACTCCATTCTACTAAGGAGTCCTAAGAGCTGACAACTATCTCTTTGTTCTATGATATTAATAAAACTATTAAAATAATTGGAGGTGAACTCTCCACCTCTTTTAGATCTTAAACATTTGATTTTCATATCCATTTCATTCTCAACCATAGCTTTAAATTCCTTAAACTTATCTAGAGCTTCTAATTTTTCATTGAGAAAAGTTACCCAAGTCATTCTAGAGTAATCATCAATCAACAACATGAAATACCTATCACCTTGAAAACTTCTTGTTCTTCTAGGTCTGCAAAGGTCTATATGCCCCAACTCGAAAGGTCTTGCAGTAGAATATCATTTGACATTGAAACTTTTTATTGTTTCCTTCCCAACTCGACATTCCTTACAAACTATATTAATAGGCTTTGTAATCTTTGGCAGATCTCTCACAATGTGAGAAGAGCTAATTCTAACTAGGCTATCAAAATTGATGTGACACATTATTCTATTCCTTAGCCAACTTCCATTTATTTAAGTTATAAAGCACATACCATTGGAAACCTTATCTTCCTTCCTACAGTAATTAGAGTTCCTAAGCCTTTCTTGATCTCACAACCACCATCTTGAAATACAAAATTATATCCTTTGCTACATATTTTTCCTGCACTTAGAAGATTATGTTGGAGCCCCTTAACATAAATAACATCATCTGTATTATGTTTTCCATCAAAACTGATTGAAAATTTTCCACATCTCATAGTAGATGTATCATCTCCAAACTTAACAAGACCACCTTCAAAATTCTCAAGTTTAAGAAAATTACTCTTATCACCTATCATGTGATTTGAGCATCTGTTGTCAACAATCCAATAGTTTTTGTCCTCTCTAGCATGAAAATTAGTCACCATAGTTCCATTATGACTTTCTTCTGGAGAAACTTTCTTCATACATCTCTCAGAGTTAGAAGAATTAGTTCCAACATTTAGATCCATGAAAAAGAATTCATCGTTTTCATCATCTGAGTAATCAGACTCATCATCAAATATACCAATATCTTCTTTAACATAATAACTCCTCTTAATTAATTTACTTGTATTCTCCTTAAATATGTCATTTGAAGCTTTGACTGGACATCTAGAAGAATAATGACCTATCTTTCCACAATTGAAACATTTGAAATGTAACTTACCTCTATATTTTCCAATTCCCTTTTTCAATCTCCTCAAAAAAAATTCTTCTAGCTCATCAAACTCATCTGGATCAAATTCCTCATTCTTCTCTACTTTTCCAACTTTAAAAGCAATCTCTTTTCTTGAATCACTTGGACCAAACTCTCTCAATTCAAAAGTAGTTAAAGCACCAAACAACTGATCTCTAAAATAATGATCTAAATTATGATCTTCTTCAATAGTAGAAACCTTATGACTATAAGATTTAGGAAGAGTTATTAATACCTTCTTTACCACCTCATCTTATTCAAGTTTTCCACCAAGTCCTCTAATGGAATTGGCAACTTCATCCACTCTATGCATGTAGCCTGTAATATCTTCATCTTCTGACATCCTTAAGGTTTCAAACTTAGTCTTTAGATTTTGCATCTTTACTTGCTTGACCTTATCATTTCCGTCATAGATACTTTCCATCTTTCTCCAAATCTCACCAATAGTTTTAAGACTCATAGCTTTCACAAGTTCTGAATTAGAAAGACCACTCAAAAGAGCATACCTTGCTTTGCAATTATTATCATATTCTTTGATCTCATCATCAATACTTAGACCATTTGTAGGTATTGTATGTCTAGTTTTAATAGACTTCCAAACTCCAAACCATAGAGAAATAAGTAAACATTCCATCTTGGTATTCTAGAATGCATAATTAGATCCCTCAAATAGAGGAGTTTCCTTCTTGTGTTCCATCCTAGATCTACCTCAAGAAGTTAATATTTATTCTAAGGAACCTTGCTCTAATACCAATTTTTGAATGCACAAGATAACTAAGAGGGGGGGTGTCATGCCCATACTTTTCACTAGAAAACACAACTTTTTTTTTTCCGGGTTCATATACAATGACTTCCTTAGTCAAGTGTTAACTGTTAGATGGTTTTAAAATCTTACATCTATCTTAAGTAAAATATTGTGTTAGTAGGATCTTGCCACCATAACCCATCCCTTTAATATTGTACTTGATATTTTTATGGTAGGTTATTGTTGTCTAAGTTGATCGATCTGGTTCAAGTGTAGAATAGTTGACTCTAGTAAGTTGATTGAATGTATGGTATTAAGGTCAAAGTCTAATAACACACGACCATACTCCCTTTTTGTTACACACAAAAATATCTTCATGAGATCACTAGTTTTATCTTAGTATGGTAAATTATTTCAATTACATGATTATGGAAGTATTTTAAATAAATCCGCTAATGATTTTATCCAATTTAGATTTTCTAGGGTAAACTTAATTTCAAAAATAACCACTTACATCCTAAAATAATTTCTTATTCGATTTAAATCCACTCTAGATCCGTATTTATAAATATAATATTTTTTCCAAATTGTTTATCATGTCGTAGTTTCACACCTCAGGCTTGAGCAGAACTAACAATTCTTTTTTTTTTTTTAAACAAATCAAGTATAAATTTTTTCCTTAAGGGTTGTCAGTTAAAACCTATATTGACATTATTATGGAAGCCAAAATTATTACAACATTAATGTTTATTATTCACACCTCTATCTTATTAAGATTAAATTTATTATTATTCACTTGATTCAAATAACGAGTTGATTTAAACTATAGTTGAATAATTATGCAAATCTCCAATAGGGAAAACTAGTACTTCACAGTTTAATGAAGGACATGAGTATTCTCCATGAAAAACTTAGCAAACTTGACATAGCACCCAATGTTAATCATTATTGTTATTCAAATTTTAATCTAAGCCAATAAGAACCTATAAAATATTTAAAATTTAATTGCATAGTATTACGATTAGGTATATTTTATGAATCACTTCTATTATCATTCATTTTATTTAAAAAAATGCATATAGCTTCTATATTACTATTAATGGATTATTAAGTATTCATACTGTTGGTTATTTTCTTAGAAACAAACTTAGTCCCATTTATTATCTATGAATTCACCACAACCCAATGATAAATAGTAGTGGGGATTGGCGAACAAACAAGTAAGGATGATTAAGCCCTTACTTCTACTCTTCAAGCTCTGTGAAACCCATGAGGGTGATCTTGATAATGTTCAAATAGTATTCCATTGCCATATTATCCTAAACATTAGAACACATAGATGTATTCCTATCCAATGCTAATAGACAACATCTTTTAAGAATTTGGCGGATCCTTAAGCAAAATGCTACCTAAAGCTAGGAATGAGTTATACTTCATAATGATCTGTTATGATTAAAGGTGTTTTAAATAATTTTCATTCTCGTTTTGAGCTCTTGGTCAAGTGCAGTACTGACTCATTTATATTAAAGATAACTAGACAAACAGACCAGTGCCATGTATGTGGATAATGGAGTCACACTAGTAACAACTTGTAATACGTTAGCAATTTTGACTCAGTAATTAGAAGGCTATTGACATATTGCATTACAATATTCAACCCAATATGCCAAAAACAAAAACTACTTAGCAATCCTAGAATCTCCCCTCACAAACCCATGATCTTATTAAAGCATTTAATCAACTCCTTGAATCGAAGCAAAAATAAAGTCACTCATTCAATTAAAATAATTGAAGACAAACAAAAAGATCATTAACCATTTCATTTGTAATTTGAAAGAGGAAATACATAGGAGAGAATATGTTTTCAAACTAGCATTTTCATTCATATAATGTTGCTACTGTAAAAATAATTAAGCTTAACATTACAAATCGACTTATACCCTAGACTTCATACTATTTCATTCATTTGTACATTAATTACAAATTGCTCTTTCATGAGCTCAGTTTTCCAACCTAGACCACTTGAGACCCAAAATTTGAACTCCTCTCTGTAACCAACCCTAAATTTCCCATTTATAGAGATATGGGAGCAAACAAGCCATAGGATGAAATACAATTTCAGTCACATTTACATTTGAAATACATTTCATTTCAATTTTAGAGATTCCCCAGACGGTTACATTTTCATCATATCAAGTGGGGGAAAGCAAAAGACAAAAACCGTTACCACCCATCAAAGAAGATCAATCAGTCTTCCAAAAGCCACATTCGTCATTGCAGCAACACCAAAATCTCTCGTTCATGTCGACCAAAGAATATTCTCCACATCAACACCCAAGAAAAAAAACTATACGCTCGCCAAACAATACAAGCCTGTCGTTGTGGCAGCGATGTCATCAAAAACAAAAATAGAACTGGGGTGCTACTCTAATTCATCAAAATCAGAGTAGACATGCCCACTCCGTGTCCTTGCTAAAACTGGAGAAGCTACTACCCCTCCATTATTAGAATCCTCGTATACCACAAGAGTGAGAAGGTATCAGCCATACTCCGGGTCAGTATTTGTTTCATTGCTCAAAGGGCTAGCCAAATCCTCCATGGGAGAGTTGTGCCTCCCCATATAAGAATCATAAGCCTTGTGATACTTATTCTTCTTCTTCCCCTAAGAATTAACCAGTTTCCCGCCAGGCTCACACTGGTCATGACCAACAACCCTACTCCTTAGGTTGTAATTACTCTTGACACCATCCTTCTTCAACTTCTTACAGGTTTTCTTTTTTTCCTTTGGCATTGCAGGAGCTCCTGATGTGCCTCCTTCAATTTCAGGCACATCATCCTAAAATTCAAACATACAAAGCCTCCTAGACCTCCTGACCGACTAGACAAACTCACTAGGCTTGCCTATATTTTCAAGAGATAAGACAAGAACTAGCTAACCTCACTTGGAGGAAAACTCACTGGTCAATTCTCTCAAATTGAAAATAAAGAGAAGAAACCTCAAACCCACACAATGCCAATTAGCCTGAGTAGAAATTGTAGCCAATTAAACCCACACTACCCCAGGAATTTAGAAATCATGAGAAAACTCACGCATTAATGAAACAGAGCAGGTGAATACCTACTTACCCAGGAAAACTACCTCAATATTTATGCAATTCCCTGCCCCAGACTTACATGCTTCTTTTCTGGCTCAAAACCAACTTTTTGGCTCATTGATAATTGCAAATGGTGAATTAAAACAACAAATAACTCTCATTAAGTAGAGCTACTGGAGCATGTAGCCATTAATTATCAAAGAAGGCTCACACGAGTGAGCTGACAACTAGCCGCTCAATTTTGAATCCTGGTCATCGATCATCCTTGATTTAAAACATAATCAAGGGTGCTCCTCAAGCATCGCGACTTGCCTCTTCATCCGTATGTGGAAATAGCAATGACACCTTGAAAAGCCACCACATAGCCATCCACATATTTACCACATCTTTTCACCTTCATCGCTTGTCACAGTAATGCTCTTATGCCATCTCTAAACTTTGGCAACAGCCACAATACCCCACTGAAGGGAATATTCCTTAGTATATCTCTTATCACTTGTTGCAGAAGAGTGACAAGACTACATAGGTAATTTGGTGAGGAGAACCCTCCAAAAACACCATAATATATCCACTGGCCATCACACATTGCTATAAATGTCTTGGAATTGAAAATACTTTTGACAATAGGCAAAAACTAGCAATAGCACCGAACTCAGACATGTGGCCAAATCATATCGCTCCCTTCAATTCATTCCCATCACTCATCACAAAAATTGAGAAAAACCTTGAAATAATTCGGTGATGACGCTATATAAAGAGAAGACGGTATCCATCGTGTATCGATGTAATAGAACCAAAAGGCCTAAAGACTTTACCGACAACCGATATAAGAGGAACCCAAAAGCACATCGCTCATCGCAGAAAAGAACCTGGTGACAAGAATGACTTCAGCAGCGAGTGATGATACAAGTGATTGGAAATAAGCCCATGCGTCCAGTTGGTTTTAACAAAGGGGACTGCCTAGGACCATGTATGATAAGGTTTCAAAGGATTAGAAAACATTTTAGCAAAGGATGTAAAGGCCAAACAAGGCCAATAAACCAACCTTATAAAATAAAGAAAATTTTGGGAACCAAGGCACGAGGAAAGGTTTTAGCGATGGGTAGCACAAAATTCTAACCATATGGGCCGGTTACTCAACAAAATTCAATGACTCGGGTTGTTCTAAAATGACCAAGAACGAGCAAAGAAAATCAACAACAAATTATAAGACTACAACGAGCACTAGATCTAAGGGTTTTAAGAAGGTTTTCTACACAAAACCCTAAAACGATGATAACAAGTGACACCCTAAACCCAAAAACTCGAGATTACCCAAATTTTGCAGAATTTTGAGATGGAACCAAAGTATTTTTAGAGGTTCCATCACATACTAACATTATTATCAATATAATATACTTGCTAAGATTATTTCTATTGTACTAACTCTTATAAGATTCACATTAATATATTTTTTTCTGATAAGCAACAAATCAATGAGATTATTAACACTTGTATTAATACAAATTTTTTTTATATTACTTATTCCAACAATAATTATAAGAAAAGTAATTATATTAACATTTATAACAAACAACCTTTTTTAGTATAACTATTTGTTAGATTCCATCTTACCAATTTTCATATAATAATAATCATGCATTAATGAATTGCTTTTCAAATTAATAATAAAGTTTAGGGCAACAGCCTAATCCCTCCCATTATGATACAATTTAAATACATTAAGTGCTTACAAAAGAAAAAGTAAATTTAAACTATATTGCATAAATAGCATAGGCCCATTTTAAAATGGGTAGACCTCCACATGAGTTTCTCATGCTTCATGCTTCATGCTTCCAATGCCCAAGATATCGATCACAAAATGAGGAAGATTATAAAGCGTTGGGTAGCCATTAATTCACCGTATGTTAGACAATTAATTTCCCTGCTGATTGATTGATTCATTTCTCTAATGGGTGATTAACCGGACTGACACATCAAGTTAAGAGTAGGTGCAACCGGTAGGAGAAATAACTTTTTTTCAGCCCTGTAGTTTTCTATCCTATCGCCATAGTAAAGTCTATATGCAACGTACCTAAATTCTATCCCACTCTAGCCTACTGCATTGACCTAGGATGGAAGTTTGGGCATCGTCACTTCCTTTATCTAGTCCTAATTGCGTATGATGCGAGTCCTCAATTAATACAGATCATTGTAGTGGGTTTGGTTGGCAGTAACATAGATTGATAAGTAACTCCGTAATGCAATGGATTATCCTCGAAAATCAAAGACTCCACCAATGGATTATGCAATAAATAAACACCGATAATTTATGTTTAAATTTTTATTTTTATTTTTTTTCAACAAGGAAATATTTCCTGTTCGTCCTCACCACACGCAACTCGCCAAAACACGTCCGGGGACACTTCATACTTAACACACCATTAATGCATCCCACATACCCTGCCATGAATTGAAAGTCCTGAACCAGTGATGGTGACATCGAACACACAGGAGGAAGGGCAAGTAAATATTTAAATAATTTAGTGGCAATAGGTACTTGTTTTTATATAAATTAGATACAGGGAGAAGTCCATAAATATATCATTCGACCATTCCATGAGGCTTGGAAAAGATCATGTATGACGTATTTGAGATTTGTTTTCTGTACATTGTGACTCATGCTTTATATAATTATTGATACTTGTAATGCCAGATAGCTAAAAATATTTTGAAACATCTTTTGAGGGATTGCATTTCCTATTAAATCCACTTCAAAGGATCCTCGGTTACAAGAAATGCAATTGTACTTTTCAAAATAAGAGGTCAAAGCACTAAAATTACCTTTATTCAACGTTATTTTCAATTCCACATGCAAGGAAGGAAATGTCTAGGTGCAAAATCTACCTTTTTATGGACAGGTCAAACTTCTTCTAGATGAGAGAGCCAACCCTACTGTTGTGACAACTAAGGGGAGAGATTCATACCCCAGGGGCATCAAAGGATGTAATTGCATATGAGGTGGTTCCTAACGCCATACTAGGAGGCTACATATGGATCTATCAATTGGCTACCATTCCACTATCAAATCCAAAGGTGGACTTAATAAAGAGCCCTTATTTCTAGTAGCCCACTTATAGACATGTATGACAAGTGTGGGTGGACGATCTGTGCACACAAGTTTTTTGAGGAGGTATTTGTAAGAAACAACAATGAAATTTCCTGGTGTGCATGGATTTTGGAAAATACTCCAAGAGGACATGGTGACACTGATTTGGCACTCGTTTGCCAAAACACAATTTTTAGGTGTCGAACCTAAAGCTGTCTCTCGTGCTTAGCATTCTCTCGTCATGCACCCACTAAATGTAATCAAATGTAATCTATCCTAAAAGTAAAATTGAATTTAGATACAACCCTCAAGGCGCGCAAACTAAATTGATTCATGAAACGCTAACTTCATATAAACATAAGTACATAAGTGCCATTATTTTTAGTGTAAAATTCCCATTAAACCCATAGTTTGAGCAATAGCATGAAATCATCAAACCAACGACATTTTAGAATACTTTTCTTTACCAAACAAAACAAAAAACAAGGTTCTTAACAAAGAATTCCAATATGAAATAGTTGCAATAACCACTCCAAAATTTAGGATTGTGATTTTCTAGCATGAAAATACATCATTTTCCTTTGAAGGGTAACCCAAGAACATATCTTTCCATTGTAATAGACATCAAATTCTTCCCTTTTCTTTTCCAACTAAACTTTCAAATGAAAACAAGTGAACCCCAGCATACCCTTGCTCCCAAAATTCATATAAAATACACGCCAATAACAATAACATACTCACGGTCGTAGGTTGGAGAGGGAATCTTAATGACAATGGGCGGGAGAGGGAGTGGGAGTCTGAGTTTGAATTCATAGGAAGACGAAGGAGACGATGGTGGTGGGGATGACCCAGACAAGGATGGTGATGGTGTCAAGAGGTTTGTTTGGCACTATTAGTCCTTCTCCCGAGCTGTTGTTTGGTGTTTTTCTTTGTGTTTCTTCTAGGGGTGTCACTTCCTCTATGGGTCCTTTCCCTTGTGTGTTTAGTGTTGTTTCTTCCAGTGGCCTCCCCTAATGCTCTTCTATGCTAGGCGGGGGCTATTCTTTGTGGAATGGATTTTTGTGTCTCTGTGTGTGGTGTTGGTGGTGGTGCCTAGAGCTCTTACAGATGGATTGTTTGAGGAGTTTGGTGGCCTTATCTCAGACCCTGACTGGCATGTCAGGTCGGAAGTGGTTTTTCATTGTTGTGCCTTCTCTCCTCTTTCTCTATCTATAGTTTTCTTGGTTCTCTCTGGCCTTTTGGGGTCTTTTTTGCCTCTTTGTGGGGGCTTTCATTGTGTGGGGATGAGGTTGTTGGTCTGCCTCCAATGAATTTTCTTGTGGATAGTTTATGGCATGTTTCATACCCTAACTGGCATGTAGGGTTGGAGGTTGTAGTTCATTGTCTTGTTGGCTCTCTACACTCTCTGCTTGGAGGTTTTCCTTGCCTTGTCCTCCTTTTGAGTCCGTATGTCTCTTCTTTGGTGCTAGTGTTGGTTGTGGTGCTTGGAGTTCTTGTTGAGGGGTTGGTTGAGGATAATGATGGCCTTATCTTAGACCTTGACTGGCATGTTGGGTTGGAAGTGGATTTTTCTTGTTGTGCCTTCTCTCCTCTTTCTCTGTTAGTAGGATTTTTGGGCTCTCTCTGGTTTTTTTGGGGCTTCTTCACCTCTATTTGGATTCTTTCGATGCTTGGGGTTATGGTTGTTGGTTTTCCTTTGGTGGAGCTAGTTGTGGATTGTTTTTGGCATGTTTCAGACCCTAACTTCCAAGTAGGGTTGGAGTTTGGTTTACATTGTCTTGTCAGCTCTCTACTCCCTCTATTTGGAGGCTTTCCTTACCATGCCCTTCTTTTGAAGCCCATTGTCTCTTTGTTCTAGTTCTGGCTATTTTTTTGGGCAGGGAGTTTGTTGCTCTTTGGCTCCTATTTTGTTGCAGTGTCAATTTTCTTTCTACTCTCGGTGGGGAGTGTTTCTCTTGGTGCAAGGTTTTTTATTTGACCGTCTGCATGTTGGTTTCACTGAGCTCTATGCTATCCCCCTTTTGGTTCTTGAAATTTGGTTTCAAGTTTGAGGGGGTGTTGTTGTCTGAGGAATGCTTTGTTTCCTCTTCTTTTCTCGAGTTTACTTATTTTCCAAAGGATGATATGGTGGTCTTTACTATGGGTGTAGCTGCTTCCCTCCAATTTTTTCAGTTATGGTCTTCTTTGGAGGTGGAGACTACTTCTTTTGAGATGGAGACTACTCCTTTGGAGGTGGATCCCTCTTCTATTGACGTGGAGAGGTGTGTTGTGGATCATGCGGTAAGTTCTATTTTCTATGGTTTTGGGTCTCATTTCATCCTCTCCTATAGACGGGAGCCCCATCCTATTGAGGTGGAGGTCGGGTTGGTGCTATGGGTGGACTGGTGATGTATTTTTGCTAAGACTCTTCAATGTTTTTCTCTAATTCTTAACTCTCCTATTGAGGTGGGGAGCTAAGTTTCGTTGGATGGTGCTGACAGGTATTGTGTTGTTGTCTGGATGGTTCAGGCTGGTTACTTGGTCGTCTCTATTTTTTCGCTAATGGTTGGTGTTGTTAAGCATTGTGCTGCATTTTGACCAATTCAGGTTGATGGTTACCTAGCCGTTATAGAATGTTCTTGGGTCCATTTGCCTTGTATCTTGTGGTTGGTTTGGGCTTAAGGTTCCCGTTAAAACCTTTCTTGGTGCAGATTTGAGATTTCAAGTTACTATTTTATAATCTACTTCTGGTTGGTTGCCGGTTGTCTTTGTTTTATTCTTTAGTAGCTTGTTCTCTTTGTGCGGGTTTCGGGTCCCCATAAAAACCTATTTGTTAATGGTTTCAAGTCCATTCAAAACCTATTTTTAATGGTTTCGGGTCCATTCAAAACCTGTTTTCCCCCCTTAATCAAAACAATAACATACTCTTTCTATTTTCAATCAATTATTAAACTATCAATATTGTGAATGACATAAAAATGAGACAAATAAAATTACAATGAATGATTTATGCCCTCCACCCTTCCGTAATGGCATCATGGAGCCTCGTGGGCTCTAGCCATACCCCTGAGAAATGAAGTCTTCTAGCTCCAAGATGATGAGTGGAGTCTTTTCCAATTTCTACAAAGGTATAGAGATAACATAGCACCAATTTCATGCATCTAAGTTCTCTACTCTCTAATTTCAACCATGTTCTATACCACATGCCACCTTTCTACTAGAAATAAACAAGGGAAATGAAAGTAGAAGAAAATAAACTTATCTCTTTCTCTAAGTCTAAGTGAGGGGATTAATTTCTTTTATTCTTCTTTCCTCTCCAAGATAAGCCATCTAGATCAGTACCTTTCAAAGAGGTGGAATCCTCTCCTCTTCTCATTCTTTCTACCATCTCCACTAATGTTCTCCATGAGGAGAAGTGGGTATCACCCCACTCATTCTTCCTCTCAAAATATATAGGAGTTCTAGAAATTTCAATCCTTAGATGGGGAGGTTTGGAGTGTACCTCCCTCCATCAATGAAGGTCATTTCCCCATTAATGAGAACACGCATTTGGACAACCACTCCATATTTCCATCGCATCCTCTTCTCAAAATTCGTCACTCTCCATTATGAGGGATTTTCAAGGGTCAAATCATGTCCTAGGGGCCCACTATTGCATGCCTACTTGACCCCTTCCACTATGGTATAAACCCTAGGGGGTTTATTATTGCATTCCAACCAAGAAAATTGGCCAACAACCCTCTTGAAAGGTCAATTTAAGGATCCATCCGAGTTTAACAATTGCATAAGGGTTCCTAACCCATAGATCCATTTACACCCACATAACACATAACCAATTAGCCCTTTAATATCAACCCTCACCACCTTAATTTACCAACATATTAACTTTACTTATTTCTAAGCCCCCAAAAAAGGTCAATTTCATGATCACAAGATGTCTTTCCGATGTGCTCTCAATGGTCTTCCCTTCCCATACTAGTACTCTTCCTTTCCTACACATTACCAATGAAACCATAAGCAACAATCATATATCTCATTAATATGATAGTTGAAATACATGATTTAATTATAGAACAATTTTATTCACAATTTCAACTCATATTCACAACTTATGATTCCTAACTCCTTAATGGTAGCATCAATAAAAATGTTAGAATGAAAATAAATAATATTGTCACATAACCACACTATTTAGCATCCACAATACATCTTACCATGTATTTAGGAAAACATAAAATATTTTAGGGTTTTATAATTCACATGCAAGGTGGGGTCTTACATCCCCCTCCCCTTAGCTTAGACTTCCTCCTGGAAGTCGTTAAGCCTAAAACATAGTATTAATATAGAAACACACATAAGTCCATCAACCATATTAATTGTTGTGCTCTTACTTGATGAAATATTCAAAAATCTAACTATAAGAATGCATTAACGACATCCCTTTCATAAATCAATCATCTAAATACCTAGAACAAAATTTCTCACCATAGAACATTTATCTAATATAGTCACTATATTAAAAATGTTAGTAATCATCCATGAAGTTAACATTTTTGATTGAAAATTACACCAACATATATCCAACACATTAATATCCTTGGATACCCTTCAAGGTTCCCTTTTGCATCATAAACATCACTCATGATGTTAGAATTTTTTTTGGTTCCAATATCAATTCTCATCTTAAGAATAGTAGTCCCAGTTTTATTTGTCACTTTCTTTCTCACATAGCAGTCAAGTATTTTCACATTATTTTTCTTTACAATTTTATCCATATATCACAACAATTACACATAGTTCACATCACATGGTTCACACAATGGGGTTTACAAGGATGGATATTCAGGGATACCATAGCCATTAGGAAAGATGGTCTCAAGGCCCTTCTCCAAGGACCCTTCCATACATCTCCTAGGTACCTTCCCTTGTTTGTGTAAGGGGTTAGCCTCCAAGGTAAAGGTACAACAAGAATATTCATAGAACTAGGGGAAGAATGGATTAATGACCGTCCCATACTGGTCCCATTTATAACCCCTTCAAATAATTCATAATTTCCCAACACATCTACTCCCCTATACAACCTACTAGGGAACACCTAGGATAGGAAGTTTTTACAGATGCCACATTACACCACACTTGCCACCAGTTAGAAAACCATAAGAAGCCTTAAACCGAGTAACATAAAATCATAAACCAACGTTTGAATAAATAGAAAATTATAAATTCAAGATAAAAACCAAATAAAGATCAGTTGCAGCTACATTTCAATATTCCAATCTTAATTCGAAAAAATAAATTAAATAAGTTCTTGAGGAAATAGACTACAAAAAATTTCAAATGACTAAATAGACCCCAATAAAAGAAATGTAAAATTTAATACTACTGGCATATAATAAAATAAAACATTAATTAAGAAATTACCAATAATTCATATCTCAACAATAAAACTTTCACATTACGAGCACCACATGCCTTTGATAAAGCCACCTAAGGGGAGGAGGAGAATGGTGGTTCTCTAACCACATAAGTATAATAGCATGCAATAACTGATGGTCCCTGACCACATTAATATTATAGTGCATCATATTATGGTGGACTCTTCCACATAGTATCAATGCCCTACATTGTTGAAGTATCCAAAATCTATGATCAATATGGCCCAAGTAATTCCATCCTTTACTCTAGGTTATAAACATCAAGGAGTAGGTTTGCACTATGAACCAACAAGTGTGGTTCTCATATGTGGGGGAGTAGGTTAGGAACACATCCAAGGAAAACCATGGAGTTCCAACTTGGGGTTCTCTTGCCCCTCAACCCCTATTTACACTAGTAGACATCTCAATCTCATAGGGGATCCATACACTAGGGGTAGACATTTAACATATGCACAAGATTCACATAAATAACGACTTTACATTCAATTTAGTAGACACACATCTACACATATCATGTTCACATTATTTCACAATTAGCTAGCTTACACAAAAGGGCCATCACAAAGGGTACAGATAGGGGATCGTACTTGACGTCCTCACCCTTATCCCAAGTCAAATACAATGTATCTCTTACTTGGGGTATAACACATTTACTCGTTTCACATGACATACCACAATACACTTTATGATATTCACCATATTATAGAACAAGAGCAATGCACTTAAACACACTCTATTTTCTGTAAACAATATTCACTTTTCATCTCAATTTTGGAAACATCTACTTACTTTGCATAAACTTACAAGAAATCACTGGAAGATGTGCAACCGTGGCTTAGGTATATTAGTACACCTTCTTGGAACTTAGCAATACATGGTTCACCACACTTACCTTCTTAGTGTTTGGCATCATATTGAAAATCAAGATTGGTTTTCTATATTTATTCATACCATTCTTTTTCTTTTATTCAACAATGCTTGTTATATTTACAATATATCAATGCGGGTAATTCTACAACATGCTAAAGAAGATTTCCTACTTAAGGAAGATAGTTAACCATTTTCATTTAAAACATCACAATATGAGAAAAGAAAGCACACTCAATGCACAAAACACATGATAGATCATGGAAGCATAATTCTCACAACTTATTAATATCTTTTTACAAAACTTGCATTTCACTATTTAAAATTGAACCATTTAATCACATGTTATAATCATCATTTTTACAATTAAAGTTTCATCTATCCTCATAAAGATGCACAATTAGTAAAAATTCCAATCAATTTTGTCTATCTGTATGTTTCCTCCATTGTATTTATGTGTATAGGTACTATCCAACACACAACATTAGTTGATTTTATTTATTTATCTTTGTCTATTTTAATCCCCCGACCACTTAATTTACCTAAAATCATACATAATTCCTTACAAAATCTAATTAATTAATCATTCTCATCCTCTAAGGACAACACCTATTCACATAGGTTATTAATTCCTATCTAATGTTTATCCTTTCATATTTCTTCTCTAGAAAGTTCTTTAGTCTTTAGAAAGGTACAAGAAAAGTAGAAATAGCATGTTATAGATAACATTTTAACTCCAATTTCATATTTTGACAAGGTCCCTTCATAGAGGCTTTATTTATAATTACTACAAGGGAATAAATTAAATGTCTTATCTAATGAATCCCATAATTATATCTTAATTTAATCCTTTGATGCATTCATCTTTGGCTTGTATCTTAGTAATCAATTTTATTTTTTGTTTAATAATTTAACAATGAAACATAAGGGTTTGGTAGTTGTTAGATCTTTATTAAGTTTACTAAGTTACCATTTTTTTGAAAAAGTGCTTAAATAACTTTAAAGTTCCACCCTTCAATTCTAGGTAACATTCATTTTTTACCCTTTTTCTAAATAGGGTTTACTATGCAACACAAGATTTCAAACATTAGTTGATGTTATTAATAAAGCAATCTTATCCACCAACCATAAGTTGAATCACCTTAGAATTCTCAAACATTCCATAGCGAGACTCTTTCTTATGTTGAAACATGATTTAAATGAGTTTTAAGAGGCTTATGTGTTACTGATGTCTGAGGTATGGGCGCAAGATCGATTTTAACACATCCTTGAGGTGCACTTAGATATCATCACAGAGAAACAAGGATCATGTACTTCCAAGTTGCATCCTTAATTTTCTCTTTATCCATTCTATAATTAACACTATATATGTTTGAAATGTATGCAAGATGAGAGTTATGAGGTTCCTAGTGTGGTACTCTTTTTTGACAATTTATTTTATTCATAACTGATGCTTACTCTATAACTAGGATTTTAAACATGCTAAGCATATTTATGGGTAAATCAATCCTTCATCTTAAGGTTACTCGAGGAAATTTAGAAAATTCTAGTACAACCTTCTTGGTTTAGGCTAATATTTCTTAACCATGCTACCTCTAATTTAGACATTAACCCCATCTTCATCTTTTCGACTAACTTATCTATAATTTTTAGTTTAACCCTTGCCTAAGGTTACCTAGGAGGTGTTGGTTATTTTTTAGAACCAAACTTAATCTCAATCCTTACCTATGAATTCTCCAGAACTCAGTTATTAGAAAGGTTGAGGATTGGCCAACGAACGAGTAAAAGTTGCAAGACTCTTACTGCTACACTTTGGGCTCTGTTAGACTCAGGAGGGTAATCCCACAATGTAAAGTTAGGAATTCAAGTGACTACACTTGAACACATTTCCAATAATAGATGCTTCTCATAAAATCGCTAAATAACTTAATACATCAAATAAGTTGGCAACTCATTTATTAATGTGTTATATTAGGATCCTGAGAACACAAAACTCAATATAACAACTACAGTGGTATCCATTTGAAAATATATAAAATCATGGTGATTAGATATTGAATCAACTAGGAAACTAAACCATGACCACTTTTCACGGACCAGTGCCCTTATCCAAATACAAAGTCAATATCAACTTATGTAACCTGATAACAACTTAAACAATAGCACATATAGTTTTAAGAAACTCTGCATTACATCATTCCTTTATAACATTCATGATTATTATTTATTATAACTATCCTAGCACCCAATTCTTACAAGTTATTAATCTCACCCGACCACTTACATTAATTCATTGAACTAATAAGCAGGAATAAAATTAAACATCTATTGAGAAACAATAGAAACAAACAAAAGAATCCTTGATTTCTTTTATTCATAACTTGTAAAACGAGCACAAGGAGAGATAATAGCCATGAAATTGGTATTACTATGTATTGTATTTGCTATATTTCTATCAAAATTACATACTTGACAATAAACTTTGAACTTAAGAAAAAATGTAAAACATGCTACGTATTGATGTTACAATTTTCTGCATTAACTCAATTTTCAACCAACCCCTTTACTTATGGCCTTGAATTCTTTCTTATAGAGATGAAAATCAAACAAGCCTCAGGCCAGGAAGCACACCTGTCAAAACCTCATTGGACTATTGTAACAAATATTCCCTTTTCAGTTACACTTGAGCCCTCAAGTGGTGAGAATAAACATGAGGTGAAATTAACCTTAATCATTGTAGAGATCAGGTCCCACCTCAAAAAGGCATCATTTGTTTGTCATAACAACTTCAAAATATTCTCCACATGCTCAAAAAAATTTCCTTAAGGGAAAACCAGTCAGCAAAACCTACAAAGCAAAGAAAGTAGATAAAGAAACAAAGTTGACTAATACAGATTAGCACTTGTGCCACCAATCTTCATGTTGAGGGGAAAACAATCTTTTGCAATACTTTATCAAAAGCCTAATCTGCACTATTTTCAATCTATGTATTGTTTTATTCCCCTTATATGATATTCATCACATCAAACATCATCCCCTTACAAACTTACTCGGTATATATTTTTCCAACCAAGTAGTATACTCCTCCTCAATGGGCCACTTCACATCCAAGAAACTCTGCACCTTTTCATTATGTTGGGTGTACCTAGCATCAATTAATGCTCTGGCCTCTTTAACAAAGATATCCATTCCTGTTTCAATCTCTATCAACATATTAATATGTGGATTGAGAAGAGTATAGTCAACCATAGTCAAAGGCATTTTAGTTGACGTGAGCAGATCTCCCAATTCCTCTCTCCACTTTTCAAACTGATATAACTCACCTTTGTCATCAAATATTGTAGGCATACCACACTTCACCACATCATTGAATATTTTTAGCTTATTTTTCAACTGCATACCAAGATTTCCATGAAAGGTGGTTAATTCATTAATCAAATCAATATTTTGCAAAATCTCAGGGATGTTAGTAGGTGCCTCAGGATCCTCCTTCATTCCAGGCATCATTTCTCTTAAAGCACCCACCCTAGTACTCTAGTTACTCCATTCATTTTTGAAAGACTCTTGTACCTGAAGGTACTTTGTGTTTGCTTCATGAATATCCTTATAGGTAGCCCAAACATCATCAATTTTTTTGACCAACTTGGTCACCCTATGCTTTAATACATCCTCAAAGATCTCATTTTCCACCATAACAGTTTCAAACTTAGCCTTCTTGATATTTTCCTTTTCTTTCTTTTTTCTAGACTGTAGGAATTCGGTAGCATGACCCACTATAAACTATAGTGCGTCTAGTAAAATTTGTAACGTGACCGGCAGCACTGGCGCAACACACCCTTCGATACCAAGGGGGTGGGGGAGACTATAAATCATGACCAACCTCCTGCAATGGGAAATATTTAGAAAATCGAGCTACGGCCCCCACCCGTTGACATTTTCCTTTTCAATATTCAACTAATCATTCAAATCTTTAATTCTCAAGGCTAAGCTTTCCCTATCCTGTGTAGGTAAGTCTGAGGAAGAAGAGGATGGAAGGGATATTTTCCTTATTGATTGAGTAGCATAAACAGTGGCCCTCATCTTATTTATCTCATCCAAAGCCTTATTGTATTCCTTCACTAAATAATCATATGTTTATGAGAAATTTGTGCAGTCTCCACACTAAGCAATGCAACATGAGCAGTTAATTTAGCTACTTGGATAAGAGTTATATCTATGGCTCTTTTGACCACCAAGGAACCAATAACCTCTTCAATTTCCTAGCAACCTCATTTTTTCTAGTGTTAGGTGCCATAGACCAAATTGCAAGAGTATGCAACTTTGGACTATACCCAGATCCAAAGACCTTATCGTCAAACTTTTGTTCAGATATTGAAGCCTAAGGGTATCTTCTCATTGCATCATATGCTATAGAAAAGGTGATAGTGCATCCTGGTGACAACATGATTCCACTATCTGAGACAATTTTCCTATCCTCAATGGGAGTAATAGTTGCAATTTTAGCCTTGGTCTTTTCTTCCTTTGCTCTCTCAACTTCTTCCTGATGAGATGGTTCAGCACTAGCCCAAGCTAGTTCAAGTCTTTCCTTTATCTCTTTACTCCACTGTTGAATCATAAATTCCTTGGATTGCACAAACTCATCATCTGCCAGGAATTCATCACTTTCCTTATCATACTGCCAATTGACAATTCTATCAGGGGGAACATTTGAACTAAGCGCTTCCTCAATATTAGGAGTAGAGAATTTCTTCTCCACCTCCTCATTTCCTAGAACATCTTCATCCATTTTTTCCTCACTAACTTCTTGGACATCTGTAGAATGCTCTGGGATATCCATAGCTTGTGACTTTTGTTCTAGGATGGCCCGTGCTTTATCAACAACCTCCTTCACCTTCACGTTAAAATCACCACTTTGATAATCCCTTAGCTTAGTGAAAGCTTTTTCAAAAGGGTCAGCAATTACATCATATGGACTTACATAAAAATAATTCCTCCTCATGATTCATTTTTTAATGTCCATTATGAATGTCCATTCCCTCTTTCTAGTTATGACATCCTCATCACTTTTCAAATTCCTTAACACATCATCTGTGTACAAGAACTCATGACGTATCATTGATAAGTTTTTATCTCTCCTTCTTCCACCCACAAATCCTTCCGGATCAAAAATCCTAACCTCACTGAAAGGAATTCTAAGGTTATTCACCATGGTTCCAAACCTTTCATACCCCTTAGGGGAAGTAACTTTGAAGTAAGAAAAAGTGCATTGGGGATTCACCACAGTACCCTTCTCGGGCTTCCTGAACATCTCATAATCCATAACATTAATCTGCCACATGAGATCCATAAAGGCCAATTTGTCAGAGACATATAGGGGTAAACAATGTGGTGCCATCTTCGCCCCATAAGCTCTAATCAAAGTATATTCTGAATGAAGAAACCAATCTGCCCAATTATGTGTTGCTCTAGATCCTGTTATATCTTTTGGGTGCATGATACTTCTGATTGTTGGAGAAAGCCTGTGAATAGGTGCTACACCCAACACTTCTAGGATACCATACCTAATGATATTTGCAAACATGATATAATCAGAATGGGAACAATCCTGATCCCAAATGTGTGTCCACATTTGTACTAGAAAAACATTATTTTTATTGTCTCTTAATCTCAATTTCAACTTCCTTTTCCAGCCATAATCACCCTCAAATAAGAGCATATGCATTAGCAATGAATAATGTGGGAAATATAAAGGGAGTGCCTCCTTCTTCAGATTGAGGAAATGCTCATGCATTTGTTCAGCAACATAATTGGCATAATCATAACCAATGTTCTGATTTTGACCTTGTATATCCGCCACCATTACCAATAAGTCAGGGACTATCCTTACCTCAAAATTCTAGGCCAACACTTGATTCAGGCAGTAATAAGTGCTCTTGAAATAATCCATAAACTCCTCACACTCAAAAGGCTCAACATCCTTAGGAAGAAACCTTTGCTTGCTCCTTCTATGTCGATCAAGTAGTCTATCTCTGTATACAAATGTTATGCTCATATTCAACATATAGCTTGGCACGCCTAAAATTTGCAGTATAATTGGGGTTTAACCCAAATACCTCCACAATTTTGTCCTTTGTCACTTTTAGGACCACATCACCATTTTCATTCCTAATTGTTCTATCAATGGGATGATAGTGCCTGGCCAGTTCCATCATCAAGTCCACTTCTACAAACACATTTGGTAACAACAACTTTCAAAGGTTCAACCAATATAAGAAACATGCAGGCTTATTAGAATACTTCCTATTGAAAGCATACCAGAATAGTTGCCACCCACTCTAAGGCTGGGGTTTTTCGCCAATTTCACCAGCATTATCAATCAATGTGGTGGTCACGAAAACTTGACTTGTAGGTCTCTTGCCAATTCATGACCCTCCTTCTTTTATATCTCCAGAGGCCTCTTGCATGAACCTTTTTGTTTCCTTCTTTGCACTTCTGGTCCTAGTAGACATTGCAAGAGTACTTGGTGTAGGGTTAGCTTCTGCAAGTGGTTTCAACTTATCCTCAGATGAAACATTCTGAGTTTTAAGTCGTTTAACCCTTTTTTGTTTTGGTTTCCTATCTGGTCTAATACTAGATTCACTGGGCTCTGGTTCACTCATGTTTGAAATTCAAGAGAACTAGGGTTTAAGATTTTTGATAATTGAAAAGACCCTCCCAACTATGAAAACACACAACACTACTTGCAAATTAGAATAATTTTCCCAAATTTTGACCCAAAACTCATCACCAAATTGAAACTACCACTAATGGAAAAGAAAATAATCTTCCTGATTCCCTATGAACTTTCTAAAATATTTCACTTCAATATTTTGGCCAAGAGGAGATATACAGTTTGCTTACCCAGGTGAATGATTTACACACTTGTTGTTGTATTAGTTCACCGGAGCTTCCCGCATAACTTCTTCAACTTCTGGTACTCTTTTTCTATTTCCAAGCAACTCCAAATGCTCAATTAACAATGTATCTAATTTCTTTTATGGCCAAGAGACGAGCATGCTACCATTAATGTGTGATAGTAAGTTCACGTGAGTGAACTAAAATTTATCCATTCACGTTCAAACCCTAGCCAGTGATCTTATTTTAAAACCACATAAATGGTTATGAACTCACCTCGCTACTTTATTTCTTGATTTATACGATGTCCTCAGGATTCTGCCACATTTCCCTTTCATTCAATGGTTATCACTTATAGGTGACATGTGTTCTCCTTCATCAGCTTCATCAGTGATGCAAGCATCCAAGCAATGAAACCTTAGCCCTTGGATCAATGGCCCATCCTTGATCACGTTCATCCTCCCATCACGCATTGCTAATGTAACTTCGCACTTTGGATCCTATTAGCGATGAGAGATACATCAAAGAGGCTAGGTTAAGACACGTACACCTGCATGAGAATCAATGATACAAAAGAAATCACACATAAGATCTGTTGGGTCTCAAAAACGCAGGTTTGAACCACGAGAGGTTGCCAAGCTCTCTCAACGCTATTGGCCAACTAACAAGGCCAACCAATACAGTTGAACCTTCTACTCTTAAGGCTCTGCTAAACCTAGGCAGGTATACCTATATGAATGTTGCAGATTTTGAACTATACTTCCTGATAGACTAAACTATCCACAATGGCAAGTTGACAGTGGAGAGATATGATCTAAATTTGGTATAAATAGTATATGCAATATGAAGGTGAAATCTGATATGTTCAGTTAATAGATGTCAGATGAAATGAATAAAGCTAATGTAATGAAAATAAGGGAGAACAGTACCTTATTGGGTAAAACGAAGTTAAATGAAAGTCTTCGATGAGTGGTTTCTATCTAGCAAGTTCTCTAATCGTTTGGCATACAATTATGAGTTTATAACTGGTATAAACATGCAAGGATGTAATTGATAAACCCTACTTGAGGCAGAATATCAAATCTAATTATTTGATTTTTCTTACTGATCCAAATAACATTTCCAGATTACTGTAATTGATTGAAAGGAATTTAATTCTTCATTAAAGAACCCAATAAATCAAATCACATAGAAACAACAAATGTGCACTGATAAATTGAACATATACTTGATACTTCAATTTAAACAATCAAGAAACATTAGATTGGAGACAATCAAATAATCGCAGAAATCCAACAAACAATTGATACCAGATGTAGCCACCAAATCAACAATCTTTCATTATCTTCCTCAAAATTCATACATGCAACATAGTCTTCTTGAATGCCATAGTTTTGAAAATATTGTGCTTACAACAATCTATCCTATTCTAATTCTACTCCCATTTTTTACCGTAAACAACGGATATTTATACATTTAGTAGGTGGAAGGATGTGTCCTTTCAAAAAAGTTTTAAGCATAAAATGCTAAGATTAGCATTAACTAAGTTCTATTAAGCCATAAGTGAACTTCAAACATGTGCTCTGTGTAATCTTGGCGCTTATGTGTATTTGCATGTCCTAACACATCATGGATCACGATCTCCATCATCATCATTATTTCATTTTGCTCACATGCTTCATCCAATGTTATATCTTTTGCAGTGGCTGTCTTCAATATCTCTTGGAGTATTAATTCACATTCACTCTTCCATATAGTCATTTCTTTTAATTCTCCTTCATCAACACAAAACTTAGTCAATCTATCCTCGGCGGCTTCTATCAATCCCTACGCATCCCCTTGTAATTCCTCAAAGAATTCCATGTGCTTATCCATGATACGATTAGCATTTTCAATCCCTACAATATTAGGAGTATCCTTTTTTATCTCCTCAATTCTCTCTTGGATTCTACCATCCACTCTTCTATGCTCTTTTATTGCATCCACATATTGTGAATGCTTTCCCCAAAGTTTATTTAGCCAAGTGGTTAAAATGACCTGCCTCCTTTTGATTATTGCAGTAAGTTTGTCCATTTTCCCTTGAGAGTATGCACTTGACCCTTCCCAATGGTCCTTCACCTGTGAAATTTCACCTTGGGTGAGCATGTTTGTTGGCCCCATTGCCGCACCTACCTTTCCTTTAAACATTCATTTTCTCTCAGTATTCTCTCATTATTGGTTTTGTACATTTCTCTCTCTCTGATCAATGCTTGTATCTGGGATTTATTTAATTTTTCTATATTGATCCCAATTTCTATAGTTGCAACCGGATCAGCCTCTCCAACCTTCAATGTCATGACATGTCCAAATGCCTTCTCAGTATCAATGACAAATGACTTCTTGTGAGGGGGATATAAAGCCCAGATCATCAATGTCTCTTCATCAGGATTGTATTTTGATCTTGTATACACTTCTGTCACCTTTTCTATGCTGAGCTTGTGTGTAGCATTGTTGTCCTTCAGGAAACTGTCAAAAACCAATGCGGAATTGAGATCTAGCCCTGGGAAAATCATGACACTAGCCTTTTCTAACATCTCTCTCCCTTTCTCAAGGGTCATACTTGTCATCTCTTTCTCCACATCATCCCTCAAGTTTTTTAACAACTGCTCCTCATTTCCTGGTGTGATATTGTCAACCAATCCTCTTATTTCCTTTCCCTTTTGTTTGTATAAAAACATTTTGAATTATGAGGTTTTCACAAATTCATCATCTGCTATAAAAGAGCTATATTCCTCATGTATTGTATCCACATCCACAGTTTCCTCAATACTTATCTCTCTGGCAGAATATGTGTAATTTTGAGTTCTTGTCCTCGATACCTTTCCAGATGGACCTTGTGGCCTATTAGCCTCCAATACTTCTTTACTGGAAGACAACAACTCAGCATCTAACAATTCTTGATCATGTTTCTCAATTACCATTTCCGCTTCTTCTTCTTCTAAGTTTCTAATTATGTCATCAGACTGATAGGGCACATGCCAATACCCTCTAAAGTTTATCCTCTGTCTAGCAGAAGGAATATATCCCTCTGGATCAAAGTTTTTCCTTGATGGTGCTTTCCTCATGTTATAATGTAATAACTTATCCAGAATTAAATTGTATCCCTCCTTTGCTAACATAGTAAAATCACCAAAACACAACTTACTTGGCATAAAGGCTTGCTTCCCATAAGAGCTTAAGTTCATGACACTAGAGAAATCCATTTGCCTAACAATCTCTAGGTATGCAATCCTATCTGGAACTGTCCTAGGCAAAATAAATGGAGTACCTTCAAAACCATAAACCCTAATCATAGTGGCATGTTCTAAACAATACCAATCCCCCCAGTTGTGGCTGATTAGTCCATTATAATCCTTAGGCCTGAGAAACCTCTTTATTTCATCAGATAAAGAATAGTCACAAGGATGATAATAAAACCTATACAAAGGCTTTACAAAGTACTCTTCAAAATGTAGGAAATTAGAATTAGCAAACATACTTTCCCAAACAACAGTCCACAATTGAATAGGCAATGGCTTGCCTTTCTTATCAAATTGAAAAATCCTCAGCTCCTGGGGCCACAATCCTAATTCTTGTCCAAAATATAGCACCAAATGCATCAACAATGAATAATTCCTGAGGTGCAAGACAAAAGCTCCATTCTTTATTGCCATCAACCTTGCATCCAGCTCTTTAAACACATGTGAAGCATAATAAAAAGACCTGGAAATATGATATTGAACATCCACAACAATCACCATAGGTCTAATTGTCATATGCTTTGGGACCTCCATCCCCAATACCTATCCCACTAAAAAATAAGTGTACTTTATGTAGGGTTCGAAGAGATCCACATGAAATGGTGGTCCCTCGTTGTCTTCCATCGGAGTCGGTTTTCCATGACACCTAATTTTGTGCAGGGGTAACCTCCAACCCCTATAAATGGTGTCCATTCTTCTAAATTCACTCTCAAGCTCCCCACTTATAATATTTTCATTGCATATTCCTTCTAATTTGAAAACCTCACTTATTGCATTCTCAGATACATGTATCAATGGAATCCCTGATAAATCACATATAGCTTTATTTTTTGGATTATAATGACCAGCCAATAATTTCACCAATTTGACATCAACAAAAACATTAGGGTACACCAATTTTCCCAAATTAAGCCTCCAGGGGTTACATACTAGCTCGAAGCGATTTCTTCTATGGTAGTGGAAACTGAACAATTTGTATCCTCTAATTGGGGTCCAAACATCTCCCATGAACTTACATTTGTCATCCAATTTGTCTACTTCCACCTTAAGTTGTGCATAATGCCTAGCTTTAGGTCCTGAACCAGGTAGCTGGTCTATGAGATCTTGGTTTAATTTTCTCTCGATGCCCTTTGCTCGTATTTCAATTTTTTTCTTTTTTCCCTTTGGTTGACTACCCTCCCCGGGTTTTCTCCCTTTTTTCTTTTATGAACTAGTAACTTCCATTCTTCGAAATTTACAATTTTCAGAGGATGAGGAACTTACTATATTTCACCTAGAAAATCCAAGCTAGATGAACGCTCCGATTGAAATGCTCATTCCTCTGCTCTCCTTCGCTGCCAATTCTACAAAACAATGATTTTAATTGAGCTCACCTTGATTTGCAAAATATTTTATGATTCCTAGCACCATTAATGTCTTCACTGAGACATGAATGAAGCAAGTTTTTCAAAATTATTGCTGTCACATCAGGGATGATATCGGCAAGACATTTCAAATCTCTGGCTGATCCATCTGCTCAATGTTCACACATCTGCTAAGACATCTTGTAGTTCCCCTGACATCATAAGTCTCCCTGATAGTTTTCCTCTTTTGTTTTTATATCACCGTGAATTTCACTGAAGCAAACAATCAGCCAAAATAAATGAATCAGGCCAATGATTCTTCACTTCACTTTGAAAGCTCTTTGTCTCACTGAGATATTCACTTTGTCAACTTAAGTCTCTGAGACCAAGTAATTGTCCTGCCGACAGAATGATATTCACCGTGACCTCTCTTAGATCTCCCCGTTGAGACTTATCTCATCGATACACTTTTTCTTCGGCGAGACCACACACATTTTCTTCTCGACAAATTTTATCTCTATACGCTTAGTTCTGTCGGTACAACATGAGGGGTCAGTAAGACTCCTCGAACTCTCCTTGGCATCATTGTATTACCGAATGAGTCTTCTTTATCGGCAAGACCAGTGAACACTTCGAGTAGTCTTTTGAAATCTCTTTCCGATGACTATAGTCTGGCCGATACACTTTTTCATATTTCAATCGGTAAAAAGCAATTTAGCTCTATATGACCTCACATCGTCATGCAGATACCTTTTGTCTTGCCGATAGGAAATGTAAACCCACATTCTCTTGGTATATATCCTCATCGGTATGAAACTTCTGATGTCTTGCTGATATATTGAAGAAATGTATATTATTATCGGTGAGACCTGCATCAACTTATGCCGATATTTTCAAATGTTAAAGATTTAATGTCAGATGAATTTTATGGGGCTATATGACAAAATTTAACCCGGACCTTGGTGAAAAATGATATGTGAGGAAATTTTATGTCTATAATATGAACTTCTTGGGAAACTAATAAGCATGAAAGGTTAATAAGGTTATCAAAATTTTACAGTTCCAACACTGGCTCCGTCTGGGGATGAATGATTGTGAGATCATTGCAAGGATCCAGATGTCTAGGTGACTAGACTAAACATTATGGATGAAAGAAAGTGGAGATGAACATGATCCTAAACTATTGTAAATGGAGAAAAGATCAAATAAGGGATTCTAGGATTTGCCATGTACTAGAAATTTCCTGTATCCTTTACTTCCTATACTACTATGCATGGAAATTTTATGAGAAATTTTTTCAAGAGTTGTCCATGCACTGGCAACCCTTGATCCCCTGTAATTTTCAAGAGAAAAATTTCTTTAGAAATTTCCCATGTACAGGCAACTCCCGTTCTTCACCACTCATATTTTACAAATAATATGAATCCTCTCCTCGCTTGCCAACAACAACAAAAGGTCCTAACCACAAAGCCTCAAATTTTCCATGTTTTCCTTTCTCCTGGCACCTAGCATTCCACATCAATACCAAATCATCTTCTTCAAATTTTCTATTTTTTTCCCTTTTGTCAAACAAATACTTCATTTGTGTTTGCAACTTCATGTTTTGGTTTTGGGCTAATCTTCTCATTTCATCAAGTTCTGCTAATTGTTCCATTCTCTTCCATTGGTTCAGGAACCTCCATGTCTTCCTGAAGAATAAATTTATAAAATGGTAATAGATTTTGCAAAGGAATTCTGGCTTGTGTTCCATATACTAGTTCATATGGGGACTTTCCAATTTCCTTTTTGATAGTGATCCTATTAGCCCATACAACCAACTTTAATTTTGAATCCCATATCCTTTTGTTTCCACCCAACATTCTCCTAATGATCTTTAGAAGGCTTTTTTTGCTAGATTCTGCCTGACCATTAGCTTGTGGGTGGTAAGGAGTAGAATAAGAGATAGCAATACCATGCATACTGTAAAAGGTTTTAAACTCATCTGATCTGAAACACATCCCATTGTCTATGATTAATCTCAATGGTGTACCAAACCTGGTGATGATATTATCCATCAGGAAATTTATCACAACTTTACTTGTCACCTGTTTGGTTGGGATTGCTTCTACCCATTTGGTGAAGTAATCAGTGGCTACCAGTATCCATCTGTATCCTCCACTTGATCTTTCTTATATCTCCCCAATAAAGTCAATACCCCATTGATGAAAGGGGGCTTCAACTTGCATAGGTCTAAGTGGTAAAGCTCCCTGATATTTCATTTTGCCTAAATTTTTTTGATATGCTTCACATTTTCTTACATACGAAAACGAATCATTAAAAAAATTTGGCCAGTAATAACTTGCCCTAAGGATTTTATGTGCATTTGTCTTTGCAGAATAATGGCCTCCACAAACCCCTTCATGCATTTCTTTCAAAACATGATTAGCTTGTGACTCATCTAAGCATAACAACAACATTCCATCTCTGTTTTTCTAAAATAAATCACCTTCTATAAATACATATTTAGAGGCCTGTAGTTTCAAAGTTCTTTTCTGGTTATCATTGAATCCTTCAGGGCACTTTGTGTTTCTAAGGTAATACATGATGTCGATATACCAAGGTGTATGCTCAATACTTGCAATTGCATTTCCTTCTTCTTCTGCATTGCAAATTTGATTTGCCTCAATGCTTACTTCTGCCATTAACTTGGCCAATCCTTGGCCTCTTATCGATTTGGTAATCTGTATTTCCATATCAAATTCCTGAATTTTATTAATCCATTTGCACCTCTTCCCTGTTACTTCTGATTGTGTCAAAATGTCTTTGACAGTCGCGTGAGGGACATAAGCAATTACTGTGGCTCCAACAAGATACGGTCTAAAGGATTTTGTGGCTTTTACCAGTGCAAATGCTTGTTTTTCCATTATGTCATACTTCAACTCCGATCCCTGCAAAGATTTACTAAAAAAGGACACAGGTTGCTCATGACCATCCTCATTTTTTTGTAACATAACAACAGCGATTGTGTGCAAGGAAGTGAATGAAAATATTTGAAAAGGTTTTGTGAAATCGGGAGATTTGAGGATAGGGGCTTCCTTAATAGCTCTTTTAACGGATACAAAGGCTTCTAATTCTTTTGGGGTCCATTCAATTTTTTGTCCTTTCCTTAGCATCTTTGATATGGGCTTGACAATTTCAGCAAAGTTGGACACAAACCTCCTAACAAAATAAATCTTCCCAAAAAATGATTGGATGGATTTTACAGTCTTAGGGATAGGGACCTTATCTATAGCCTCAACTCTCTTAGAATCTATCCTAACTCCCTCTTTTGACACAATGTGTCTAAGAGTTTTCCCTCTATAACAGAAAAATGACATTTCTTAGGGTTCAAACTAATGCCATATTCTAAAGCTTTAATGAATATTTTTTCAAGATGTTCTACATGATCTTCAGCTCTTTTTGAGTAAGCAGTAAGGTCATCTTGATACACAACCATTATAGCATTAATCAAGTCTGCAAATGCTAAGTCCATAGCTCTTTGGAAGGTCGCTCCCATATTTGTGAGACTAAAAGGAATTCTCACATATACATATGTTCCCCATGGAGTTGTGAAAGCTGTTTTGTACTGCTCAGATTCCCTGACTTTAACCTGATTATAACCAAAAAACCCATCCATCATAGAAAAAAAATCACACTCGGTTACTTTATGCAGTATAGCTTCCATGTTAGGTAGAGGGTAGTTATCTTTGAGGGATGCCACATTCAGATTTCTGAAATCCAAACACAGTCTAATATCTCCATTTTTCTTTCTAACAAGAACAAGGTTTGACACCCATGTTGAATGCCTGATAGGTTTAATGATACCTCCATCTCTAAGTTTGGCCAATTCCTCCTGCATTTTTGGTTCCAATGTGGGGTTAATAGGCCTTTGTTTCTATCTAAATGGCTTTGCATCTGCTTTCAATGGAAATTCATGTGGAAATAAATCCTCCCTATACGCGTTGAGGTCCTCATAAGACCATGCGAACACATGTTTATATTTTCTTAACAATGAAATCAACATTCTTTGGATAGTCGGGCTTATTTTCTTCCCAATATATACTTTCCTTGGTGCCAATTCAGTCCCTAAGTTTATTTCTTCAATATCTTCCTTTTTGACTGGTGTCTATTTCATAAGGGATCGATCACTTCCATCGTATACTCTTTCCAATGCTACCAGCCCCTTGGGAAGTTTATTAGACTTAAGTTGTAAGACCTTCTTTCCGAATATTGTTTGTTCTCCATTTACTTCTTCCAAAAAGGCATTGAAATCAATTTCCTGAGCCCCATATTGGTCTATACAGTGAAGGAATTTTAAAAGATCAGTGTCATAATTGAAAACCTACCAACTATATACATTGTCAGGTACAACAGGTCTTGTTTTGAACTCAACTTGGGATATTCCTGCTAGTGTGATGTCATCTTGTTTTAGTGCTATATTGGCTAGGAAGTATGCCATTATATTTTTTTATCTGTCCACCTAATCAATAGAGAAAGCATCAAATAGTTCGAGTGTATCCCATATTGCATTCCTGTACTGTTTCATCCTTTTATTTTTTGCTACATATTTTAATCTGATCTGAGACACAACCAGCTCCGAGTCTCCAAAAACTGTTAAGAGTTTAGTCTTGTGTTTAACAACTAAATTCAATCTAGTCAACAAAGCTTCATATTCCGCCACTTTGTTTGTACATTCAAATGCTAACAAAAATGAATATTTGAAAGTTGAACCATCAGGCGATATGAAAACTATCCCAACTCCATTACCCTTTTGGCTGCAGGCCCCATCAAAGTACATTTTCCATATCCCTTGCTGATTTTCATAAATATCTTTATCAATTGGATCTTTGTTTACCACTTCAGGTTGAGACAATTCTACATCAGAGAAACAATTAAGTTGCTCTTGAGGAGCATATTCAACAATTTAATTCATTCTAGGTTCCCTATATAACTTGAACTCTTCTCCATTCACTAGTATGGTGGCATATGATAAGTCAAACTGTACATTGCCTCCTACTACTGTAGTCCACTGTCTTGATAGAAGCATTCCAAACTCGAGAGGTGTGTCAATTATGGTTATGTCAATATTGTAGGCAGCTTGTGAGTAAGTTGCTAATCTTACTTCCACATTCTTCATTATTCTCACAACTGGAACAGGCCTACTATCCATGGCGTAGCATTTACCTCCTTCCACATCTATCCACATACCAAGTTGTTTCATTACCACTATTGGCATGATATTCATGGAGGCACCTGAGTCTATCATACAATTTCTTACTAGTTTTCCACTTATGAGTAAAGTGGTAAAGAATGGGTCAACCTGTGCTGTGTTCATCAAGCAAGCCTCTAAAATTTTTACCTCCTTCCTTTTATTATTTATTTCAGAAACTTCTTTGTTTTCAGGGTTCATATTTTGATTCCCATTGGACATTAATTGTATGGCACCTTCCCTATATTCCTTGATCTTCATCATTTCAATTAATGGGAAAAACATCTTCAATTGAGATAAGGATTGTATGAAATCAAAGGATGTACCTTTAGTTCTGATTACCTTTTTAGGTTCTATCAATTCTCCTTTGTTCTCTTCTTTTTCCCTTTTGGATGTTTGATTTGGCTTTTGCTTCTCAATGGGAATTTCTTTACTTTCCTCCTTAGGAGATCCCTTTTGTTCCTTTTTGTCCGGTTGTTTATCATCTATCCCTTTTGATGTCTCATTTGATACTTTTTTATTTTTTACAAATATTCCCCTTGGGACACCCTCATCTCTATTCACTATTCTGTTCCTCAAACGATATTTGTTTCTAGCTTCCTCCACTACTGCAATTGTCAATCTTTTAATCTCTTCTTCACTCGGTCTCCTTATACTGCATCTATTAGTCTGACTTGATGCAATAGGGGGATTTTTCTCATTATCACTTTCTTCATGATTAGAAAAAACATGCTGCTCTGCCATGTGAATATTGTATTTTTAGTGATCAACATTATACTCATATCCTTCCTCGTTTGAAGATGCATATTCCCGATCCAAATAGTTAAGAGTGTGGGAAGTTAGACAGACATTTTGGTCTTCACCACCATCATTTTCCAGTGTGTCTTCTTCCGATATTGACTGAGTTGTTACACAATGCTCTGGGGAATGTGGTGTGTAACAGATTGAGCACTAGGGACTCTTATCTACCATATATGCTCCTTTCCTTTTTAATGGATCCGGTGTTTCTTTATTTCTTGGTCTATCATTTACCAGCTTCCCATCCTTCCAGTTTGTATTATAAGGCATGTCATGCAGCCTTGGTCTTTCATTCCTATATGTGTTCTCTTGTCTATTTTGGGGAGCATATGGGGGAACCCTAGGGTTTTCCCTTTTAGAAAACATCCCTGCAGCTTTTTTATTATTTTCAATAGTTAATGCTATCTTTTGGGCTTCAGCCACATTCCTAGGACCTTTATTTCTCAATTCATATCTTGTCTTGGGATCAAAGGCTTTTAAATAGATACTCAACGCAGTAGGATCAACCAACTTGGATCCCTGAGGTATTTTATTATGTAATTTAGCAAACCTTTGGTTAAAATCAAAAGTTGACTCGTTTTGATGCTTTTGGATAGTCACTAACTCATGCAAAGAAAAATATGATGCACATTGGTTCCCATACTGCTGAAGAAATTATTCATGAAATACATGAATGGAATAAATGGATGTTGTTGGTAGACTATTAAACCAATCCTTGGCATCCTCAATCAGTGACATAATAAATAATCTCATATGTACATCCTCATACTGTATATCCAAGTCTTGAATGACTGCTTTAAAGTTTCTCAGATGCTCCTCAGCTATAATTGCATTACTTCTTGTGAACTTAGGAACTAGGTTCCTCCAATTGATGTCTAGAGGGTAAGGGTATATCTAAAATCTAGCAAGATCAAATTGTCTAATCATGGTTGTGTAGTGTGGAGGGGGATTTTGGAAATGTTGATGCTGGTATAGTGGGTTAGTATTTGCCACATATTGTGGACCTTGTGGGGGTACATACTGTTGATGAGGAGGTGGCTAAATATTTTGGTGTTGTGGTGGAGCATTTGTGTTTCTATATTGATTCCTTGGCTGGTTTTTGTGGGCTTGTCTGGAATTTGATGGCTTCATATTGTTGTTCTTATGAGGGGGCGTATATTTGGGTGAATCAACCATTGATGTTTTAACTTGAGCCTTTTGTAGCTTCAATTTTTCAAATTCCTTCATAGCCTGAAGCCTTTGCTCATATTCTATCCTCGACCTTTTTGTTTCTTGTCTCATACTTTCCCATTGTGCGTTTGTCTCATCTTGGGTCATGAGTTCATGATTTTCTCCAGATGCTGCCTCATATTCAAGTCCTTCCTCAAAGAGTGCAGCTCTCTGATCACATTCAAATTCTCTCTTCTCAGCTTCAAATTCAGCCATGAACTCTTCATCTTTATTATGGCTTATTCGATGGAAGGGATTTCTCTTCTCTTCAGGAGTGTGAAGCTCTTTAGATGGACTATCTTCATTTTTCAGTGCCTCATATGAGTTGTGTGTTTCCATTGGTGGTTTTGATATTCTATTTTTTGTGGATGGATCTAGGTCATTGAATACCTTCTTGCCCAATCATTTTTATAGGTTCAGTTACCTTTGTCATTAGGACCATCCCCTTCCTTGTACAAAGATCTCCTTCCTTGCATGTTGTGAGAAACTATGATGGTCTAAACTCTAGGTCGATTCCTTTATGATTTGGATCTTATTGTATCAGTCTCAATGCTTTTGTTCATTCAGAGTCGCCACCCACTTTTTCTAAAAGTGAGAAAAGATGTTATTGTTTCACCCAGCGGAGTCAATTTTCAAATTTTAATTATGGCCTTCTTTTAATCTTTATATGGAAAGGTTGTCTACCACCAAACTTCTCTCAAGTTTCCTCAGTGGAGTCACCAATTTGTTGGGTCTCAAAAATGGAGTTTTGAACCATGAGAGGTTGCCAAGCTCTCTCAATGCTATTGGCCAGCTAACAAGTCCAACCAGTACAGTTGAACCTTCTACTCTTAAGGCTCTGCTAAACCTAGGCGGGTATACCTATATGAATGCTGCAGATTTTGAACTATACTTCCTGATAGACTAAACTATCCACAATGGCAAGTTGACAGTGGAGATATATGATCTAAATTTGGTATAAATAGTATATGCAATATGAAGATGAAATATGATATGTTTAGTTAACAGATGTCAAATGAAATGAATAAAGCTAATGTAATGAAAATAAGGGAGACTGGTGCCTTATTGGGTAAAACGGAGTTAAATGAGAGCCTTCGATGAGTGGTTTTTATCTAGCAAGTTCTCTAATCATTTGGCATACAATTATGAGTTTATACCTAGTATAAACATGCAAGGATGTAATTGCTAAACCCTACTTGAGGTAGAATATCAAATCTAATTATCTGATTCTTCTTAATGATCCAAATAACATTTCCAGATTACTGTAATTGATTGAAAGGAATTTAATTCTTCATTAAAGAACCCAATAAATCAAATCACACAGAAACAAAAAATGTGCACTGATAAATTGAACATATACTTGATACTTCAATTTAAACAATCAAATAATCGCAGAAATCCAACAAACAATTGATACTAGAATGCAGCCACCAAATCAACAGTCTTTCATTATCTTCCTCAAAATTCATACATGCAACATAGTCTTCTTGAATGCCATCATTCTAAAAATATTGTTTTTACAACAATCTATCCTATTCTAATTCTACTCCCATTTTTTACCACAAACAACAAATATTTATACATTTAGTAGGTGGAAGGATGTGTCCTTTCAAAAAAGTTTTAAGCATAAAATGCTAACAAGATTAGCATTAACTAAGTTCTGTTAAGCCATAACTGAACTTCAGACATGTGGTCTGTGTAATCTTGGTACTTATGTGTATTTTCATCTCCTAACACATCATAGATCACGATCTCCATCATCATCATTCGTTCATTTTGATCACATGCTTCATCCAACGTTATATATTTCATAGTAGTTGTATTCAATATCTCTTGGAGTATTAATTCACATTCGCTCTTCCATGTAGTAATTTATTTCAATTCTCCTTCATCATCATAGAACTTGGTCAATTTGTCCTCGATGGCTTCTATCAGTCCCTATGCATCCCCTTGTAATTCCTCAAAGAATTCCCTGTGCTTATCCATGATACGATTAGCATTTTCAATCCCTACAGTATTAGGAGTATCCTTTTTTATCTCTTCAATTCTCTCTTGGATTCTACCATCCACTCTTCTATGCTCTTTTATTGCATCCACGTATTGTGAATGTTTTCCCCAAATTTTATTTAGCCAAGTGGTTAAAACGACCTGCCTCATTTTGATTATTGCAGTAAGTGTGTCCATTTTCCCTTGAGAGTATGCACTTGAACCTTCCCAATGGTCCTTCATCTGTGAACTTTCACATTGGGTGAGCATCTTTGTTGGCCTCGTTGCAGCACCTACCAAGTACTTTAAATGTTCATTTTCTCTCAGTATTCTTTCATTATTGGTTTTGTACATTTCTCTCTCTTATTAATGCTTGTATCTAGGCTTTATTTAATTTTGCTATATTGATCCCAATTTCTGCTGTTGCAACCAGATCAGCCTCTCTAGCCTTCAATGTCATGACATGTCCAAATGCCTCCTTAGTATCAATGACAAATGACTTCTTGTGAGGGGGATATAAATCCCAGATCATCAATGTCTCTTCATCAGGATTGTATTTTGATCATGTATACACTTCTATCACCTTTTCTATGCTGAGCTTGTGTGTAGCATTGTTGTCCTTTAGGAAACTATCAAAAACCAATGCGGAATTGAGATCTAGCCCTAGGAAAATCATGACACCAGCCTTTTCTAACATCTCTCTCCCTTTCTCAGGGGTCATACTTGTCATCTCTTTCTCCACATCATCCCTCAAGTTTTTTAACAACTGCTCCTCATTTCCTGGTGTGATATTGTTAACCAATCCTCTTATTTCCTTTCCCTTTTGTTTGTATAAAAACGTTTTGAATTCTGAGGTTTTCAAAAATTCATCATCTGCTATAAAACAACAATATTCCTCATGTCTTGTATCAACATCCACAATTTCATCAATACTTATCTCTTTGGCAGAATATGTGTAATCCTGAGTTCTTGTCCTCGATACCTTTCCATATGGACCTTGTGGCCTATTAGCCTCTAATACTTCTTTACTGGAAGACAACATCTCAGCATCTAAGAATTCTTGATCATGTTTCTCAATTACCATTTCTACTTCTTCTGCTTCCAAGTTTCTAATTATGTCATCAGACTGATAGGGCACATGCTGATACCCTCTAAAGTTTATCCTGTGTCTAGCAGAATGAATATATCCCTCTGGATCAAAGATTTTCCTCGATGGTGCTTTCCTCATGTTATAATGTAATAACTTATCCAAAATTAAATTGTATCCCTCCTTTGCTAATACAGTAAAATCACCAAAACACAACGTACTTGGCATAAAGGCTTGCTTCCCATAAGAGCTTAAGTTCATGACACTGGAGAAATCCATTTGCCTAAAAATCTCTAGGTATGCAATCCTATCTGGAACTGTCCTAGGCAAAATAAATGGAGTACCTTCAAAACCATAAACCCTAATCATAGTGGCATTTTCTAAACAATAACAATCCCCCCAATTGTGGCTGATTGGTCCATTATAATCCTTAGGCCTGAGAAACCTCTTTATTTCATTAGATAAAGAATAGTCACAAGGATGATTATAAAACCTATAGAAAGGCTTTACAAAGTACTCTTCAAAATGCAGGAAGTTAGAATTAGCAAACCTGTTGTCCCAAACAACAATCCACAATGGAATAGGCAATGGCTTTCCTTCCTTATCAAATTGCAAAATCCTCAGCTCTTGAGGCCACAATCATAATTCCTATCCAAATTATAAGCACCAAGTGCATCAACAATGAATAATTCCTGAGGTGCAAGACAAAAACTCCATTCTTTTTTGCCATCAACCCTGCATACAACTCTTTAAACACATGTGAAGCATAATCAAAAGACCTGGAATTATGATATTGAACATCCGCATCAATCACCATAGGTATAACTATCATATGCTCTGGGACCTCCATCCCCAATACCTGTCCCACTGAAAAATAAGTGTACTTTATGTAGGGTTCGAAGAGATCCACATGAAATGGTGGTCCCTCAATGTCTTCAATTGGAGTCGGTTTACCATGACACCTAATTCTGTGTAGGGGTAACCTCTAGCCCCTGTAAATGGTGTCCATTCTTCTGAATTCACTCTCAAGCTCCTTACTTATAATCTTTTCACTGCATATTCCTTCTAATTTGAAAACCTCACTTATTGCATTCTCAGATACATGTATCAATGGATTCCCTAATAAATCACATATAGCCTTATTTTTTGGATTATAATGACCAGCCAATTATTTCACCAATTCGACATTAACAAAAACATTAGGGCACACCAATTTTCCCAAATTAAGCCTCCACGGGTTACATACTAGCTCGAAGCGATTTCTTCTATGGTAGTGGAAACTGAAAAATTTGTATCCTCTAATTGGGGTCGAAGTATCTCCTATGAACTTACATTTGTCATCCAATTTATCTACTTCCACCTTAAGCTATGTAGAATGCCTAGCTTTAGGATTCTGAACCAGGTAGCTGGTCTATGAGATCTTGGTTTAATTTTCTTTTGGTTCCCTCTGCTCATATTTCAGTTTTTTGCTTTTTTCCCTTTGGTTGACTACCCTCCCTAGGTTTTCTCCCTTTTATCTTTTCTGAACTAGTACCTTCCATTCTTTGAAATTTACAATTTTTAGAGGATGAGGAACTTACTGTATTTCACCAAAAAAATCCAAGTTAGATGAACGCTCTGATTGTTCTGCTCGTTCCTCTGCTCTCCTTCGCTGCCAATTCTATGAAACAATGATTTTAATTGAGCTCACCTTGATTTGCAAAATCTTTTACGCTTTGTGGCACCATTAATGTCTTCACTGAGACATGAATGAAGCAAGTTTTTCAAAATTCTCGCTATCACATCAAAGATCATATCGGCAAGACATTTGAAATCTCTGGCCGATCCATCTGCTCAATGTTCACACATCCGCTAAGACATCTTGTAGTTCCCTTGACATCACAAGTCTCCTCGATAGTTTTCCTCTTTTGTTTTTATATCACCGTGACTTTCATCGAAGCAAACTATCGGCCAGACTTAACAAATCGGGCCAACGATTCTTCACTTCACTTCGAAAGCTCTTTGTCTCACCGAGATATTCACTTTGTCAACTTAAGTTGCTGAGACCAAGTAATTGTCCTACCGACAGAATCAAATTCACCATGACCTCTCTTAGATCTCCCCACTGAGACTTATCTCACCGATACAATTTTTCTTCGGCGAGACCACACACATTGTCTTCTTAACAAATTTTATCTCTATACACTCAGTTTCGTCGGTACAACATGAGGGGTCGATAAGACTCCTCGAACTCTCCCCGGCATCATTGTCTTACCGAATGAGTCTTCTTTATTGGCAAGACTAGTGAACACTTCAGGAAGTGTTTTGAAATCTCACTCCGATGACTATAGTCTGGCCGATACACTTTTTCATATTGCAATCTGTAAAAAGCAATCTAGCTCAATATGACCTCACATCGTCACATCGATACCTTTTGTCTTGCCTATAGGAAATGTAAACCCACATTCTCTTGGTATATATCCTCATCGGTATGACACTTCTGATGTCTTGCCGATATATTGAAGAAATGTATATTATTATCGATAAGACCTACATCAACTTATGCCAATATTTTCAAATATTAAAGATTTAATGTTAGATGAATTTTATGGGGCTATATGACAAAATTCTAACTCGGACCTTGGTGAAAAATTCTATGTGAGGAAATTTTATGTCTGTAATATGAAATTCTTGGGAAACTAATAAGCATGAAAGGTTAATGAGGTTATCAAAATGTTACAGTTCCAACAAGATCTATTCAAATTAGTGAAAGAAACTTGAATAGAAAATGCCATTGCTCATCACTCTTTTGGAACTCACGCCTTGGAATGCATTCGCAATGAGTGATGCAAGAAAATACAAAAGCATCAGGCTATCACTCATTGCTAATCCTCCTCATACATTATGCAAGAAATTAGCGATGAGAGATCCCCGCGATGACATTAAGTACTCGTATCGCATATCACTAATGTAAAACTTATCAATTAAAACCTATCCATGATACATGAATCTCAAGAGATCCATCATATCACTCATCTCTATTTGAAATTTACCTTTTCAAAACCATTTGTGATGAGTGGTGTAGAGAAGAACACAAGATCGGGGCCCATCTCTTATCGCTATTACAATACTCAAAGCTCAAAATCCATTAGCGATAAGTGATAAATCAAAGATACAAGGAGAAACAAAGAGCACCGCTCATCGCTTATTAAGATTAGGAGCTCCAAAAGCTATCCACAATGAGCGATAAAGAGAAATGGCCTACAAAATTTAAGTGAAAATTTTTAAGCATGTGCTCATAAGTTGTTCTAATGAATGGGACCCTCTACAATGACACGAGAGAAGGGCTCAAAAACTTCATATTTATGAAATGCAAAGGATGTAAAGGCCAAAAATGCCCTTTACTTAACCTTATAAAATAGAAGAAACTTAGACCTAGGCATGGGGGACCGGTTACCCTATGATGGTGAATGACATAAGATGTTTCAATGTGACTAGAAATGGGCAACAAGAAGTAAACAACGAAATAGAACGTTGGCTTAAACAAAGAACCCTTAAGATATTATAATGGAGGATTCAAAATATTATAGAACCCTACAATAGTGATGACAAGCAGAACTCAAAGCCCTTAGATACCAACCCAATATTCAAAATGTGACAAGAATTTGAGATGGAACACCAAAAATTTTTAGGTTCCATTAGTGGCTCTAGTTGGGGACATCTCTTTCTCCAGATTACAGAAAGAATCCAAAATTTGAGGTGAAGCAGACCAGCGAGACACAACAGATCAAAAACCAGGGACTACCCAAACAAGGCAGCAAGATAAAAATAGACACAACCGAAGCAAACAAACCTATATACACAATGTAGAAAACCTACAATGTACATGGAAAATAACATACTTAGGAGAAGTATGGCTTTAAGAACTATCCATGTTTTGGCAGTTCAAAAATTTAACCTATTAAGCTTTGTAGGAAATAAGAATCCTCACCATGTGTGTTGGCTATCAAATAAGGGCCTACCCATAATGCTTCAAACTTTCCATGTTTACCCTTCTCTTGAGCCCTTGCATTCCAGGCTAACACCATACTATCTACCTCAAATTTCCTAGGAGAAGCTCTCTTATCATGTAAATTCTTAACTTGTAACTGCATCTTCATATTCTTATCATGAGCTTCTCTTCTAGTCTCATCCAACTGCACCGGATTATTTATTTTGTGTTTCATGTCATCACATATCTCTTCATCATACTTCTGCATGAATTTATACATCTTCAACAGGTTATTCTGTGGCAATCTAGTATGTAGACCATATACTAAGCCAAATGGTGAATAACCAGTAGCCTTTTTTCAAAGTTACTCAATCTGCCCAGAGTGCCAATTTCAGCTTTGAGTTCCAAGATTTTTTGTTCTTCTCCATCACTCTCTTGATTATTTTCATCAAGCTCTTATTACTAGACTCAGAATTACCATTTCCCTAAGGATGGTAAGGTGAAGAATAAGAAAACTTTATACCATGTTTCTCACAAAAGTCTTTGAATTACTCAAACCTAAAGCACATATCATTATCTGAGATGATTTTTTTCAAGACTCCAAATTTGATGAGAATATTATTCAAGAGAAAATATACCACCACCTTGCTTGTTTCTTTCTTAGTGTGTATTGCTTCTACCCACTTCGTGAAGTAGTCAATGGCAACAAGGATCCAAGAGTGTCCTCCACTAGAATTTTTTGGTATCTCTTCAATGAAATCAATTCCCCATTGTTGGAAAGGGACTTGAACAGTTATAGGCTTGAGTGGTACACTTCCTGAAAACTTCAACTTTCTTGAAAAACCTTTGACAAGCATCACAAGTCTTAACAAAATTGTGAGCATCCTTAAACACAGTAGGCCACTAGAATCCTGCTCTTAGAATCTTGTGTGCAATGGTATTTTCCATATAATGACCACCACACACTCCATTATGCATCTCATGCAAAAGTTATAATGCTTGCTTTCCATCTACACATTTAAGCAACATTCCATCAAGGTTCCTCCACCATAGCTCATTATCAATAATCACAAATTTGATGACATGCAAATTTAATGTCCTTTTATCATTGTCATCCATATGTGTAGGACACTACAAAGTTTGTAAGTATTGGACAATTATTCTATACCATCCACATGTTTGCATATCACAGATAGGTGTAACATCAATCACTTCTATTTGATTTATCTGGTTAGCCTCCAAATTAGCTTATGTCATTAATTTAGCTAGTCCTTTCCCTCTTACTAGTTTGGTGATCTGAACATCAATGTTAAATTCTTGGATCTTGTTGATCCATCTGCACCTTCTGCCTGTAGTCTCCTACTGAGTGAAAATATATTTCACAGCAGCGCTTGGTACAAAAGCTATGATAGTAGCTCCTTGTAAGTAAGTCTTGAATTTATTTATAGCCTTAACTAGAGCATACACTTATTTCTCAGTTGTGTCATATTTAGGCTCTACAACTTGTAAAGACTTGCTAAAAAATACAATGGGTTGTTCAAATCCCTTCTCACTTTTCTGTAACAAAACCACAACAATAGTATGAAAAGAAGCTAAGAGAAAATATGCGTCGACTTAGATAAATCAAGAGATTTCAAAATTGAAGCCTCCTTAATAGCTTGTTGAATCTTCTTGAATGCCTAACTAGGCTCCTCACTCCAAAGCACCTTTTCACTCTTCTTCAACATCTTAGAAATAGGTCTTGTGATTTCTACAAAATTAGTCACAAACCTTCTAAAAAAATTATTTATCCAAAAAATGACTGAATGCCCTTGACATTCTTTGGCTGAGGGATATTTTCTATGGCTGCCACTCTTTCAGGGTCTATCCTTACTCCTTTAGACACAATGTGCGCCAACAATTTTCCCTCAGTGACCCCAAAAACACATTTCTTTAGATTCAGAGGTATCCCATATTCTAAAGCTCTAACAAAAACCCTTTCTAAGTGCATACAATGGTCTTCCTCCTTCTTGGAATACGTTATCAGGTCATCTTGGTATATGGCCATAAATACATCAATAAAATCAGAAAAGGATACATCCATAGCCCTTTGGAAAGTGGCACCCGCATTTGTTAAACTAAACAACATCCTTACATAAACATAGGTGCCCCATGGAGTGGTGAATGCAGTCTTATATTGCTTAGAATCCCATACCTTTACTTGGTTATAACTTGAGAAACCATCCATCATTGACAACAGCTCACAACCAGTCACCTTTTGTAACATGTCTTCCATGTTTGGAAATGGGTAATTGTCCTTTAATTAGGATACATTCATGTTTCTGAAATCAACACACCATCTTATGTCACCATTTTTTTTTCTTATTGGCACCAAATTGGATACCCATGAGGAATGCCTAATGGGTTTTATAATACCAGCATCTCTCAACTTTACCAACTCCTCTTGCATCTTGGGAGCTAAAGTAGGATTAATTGGTATTTTCTTCTACCTGAAAGGTTTAGCATTCTCCTTCAGAGGAATCTCATGCTGAAACAATTCCTCTCTATAAGCTTTCAAGTCATCATATGACCAAGCAAAGACATGTCTGTATTTTTTAAGTAAGGAAATTAACATTTCCTTTACCTTTGGCTTCATCTTTTTCCCTACATATACTTTCTTAGGGTCACTTTCGATCCCCAGATTCACTTCCTCCAGGTCCTATGGATGAGTAGCAGTTGTCTTGACCTTGCTTTTATCTTGACTATCAAAGACCCTTTTGAGTGCTACAAGGTCTTTGGGGATTTTGTTTGTCTTTAAATGGATGACCTCCTTTCCAAATATCATGTCCTTTCCATCAATATTTTCAACAAATTCACCAAAGTCAATCTCCCGACCTTATATCCATCAACACACTTTAAGAATTTTAGGATATCCTCATCATCAATGAAAATCTGCCAGTTGTACACATTATCAGGAATACAAGGCCTTGTTTGTACCTCGACCTTAGAAATACCTATAAAAGTTATGTCATTTGGTCTTAATGCAATGTTTGCAAGTAAGTCAGCTACTCTATTCTATCGTCTTTCCATCCAGTCAATTCCGAAAGCGTAAAACTACTCAATGGAATCCAAGAAAACATTTTTGTATTGCTTCAGTCTATTATTTTTGTAGGTATATTTGGCCCTTGGGATATCACAAGCTCATAATCACCAATTACCATTAACTTTTTTATTTTGTGCTTCTCAGCCAGTCTCAAACCTAGTAATAAAGCTTCATACTCTGCCACATTATTCGTACAGACAGAAGACAATGTGAAAGATAATCTATAAGTATTGCCAGTAGGTGATGCTAATAATATCCTTGTACCAAACCCTTCTTTGGAATTTGCACCATCAAAGTACATTTTCCAAAGTCCATTACTATCTGGTAATCGTAAAACCTCATTTTATATAGGTGCAAGACACTGATCAACCTCTCTTGGTACTTCTTCCATCTTGAAATCATTGATATCAATGTCTATGAAAAGAACTGTGTCAACTTCAGGAGCATGCTCCAACATATGTGGTACCTTCGATTCTCTCATTACTTGAACATCCTTACCATCAATGGGAAATGTGGCACAAGACATGTCACATTGCATACTTCCTCCCATAGATGCACTCCATTTCTAAGATAGTAGCATCCCATAATTAGGTGGGATATCCACTACCACCACACTCATTTTGAATTCTTTGTCAGGGTAGGTTGCTAGTTTGTAGGGAAGTTCATTTATCACACCGATGACATGGACTTCTCTTGCATGCATGGCATAGCACTTGCCATGAGTTCTATCAACTCTTAATCCTAGTGCATCCATTATTTGAACTAGCATGATTTTGTTGGATGCTCCAAAGTCAATAACACAATTTTTTATAAAATTTCCCCCAACCACCACGGTGAGGAAAAACATATATATCTTATTAGGACAACTAGTCATTGAATTTCCTAGGAGGATATGAGGAATCTCAGTAATGATTCCCTTAACTTCCTTGTATTTCTTATCCTTTTCACTCAATTTGGGTGGAGTGAGCACCACTAAATCATTCAAGTCCATAGCAACACCATTGATAAGGGCTACTGCCTTTTGCTTATGTTCCTCTATTCTCATCATATCAATAAAAGGAATAGATACTTTTACTTGGCTAAGTAATTCTCAGTAATGATTCCCTTAACTTCCTTGTATTTCTTATCCTTTTCACTCAATTTGGGTGGAGTGAGCACCACTAAATCATTCAAGTCCATAGCAACACCATTGATAAGGGCTACTGCCTTTTGCTTATGTTCCTCTATTCTCATCATATCAATAAAAGGAATAGATACTTTTACTTGGCTAAGTAATTGAAACATATCAATAGGAGTATAATTGGGTAATTCAACTAGGAAGATACATTTTTCATTACCACTCTCCTTCTGTTGATTTTTTGTTGCCTCAGTCCTATGCTTATCATCCTTCCTCGTGCCTTTAGGATTTTTCCTCTGTGTCTTTATCTTCTCAGCAGGAGATTTAAATTTTGGAGTAACTTTTGGATTTTCTGCTCCCTTAGCCCAAATTTTATCTCCCCTGCCCTCTTTAGCCTTGCCTGCTTCCTTTTTTCCATCAGGATTGTGCTCTTTATTCTTGGCATTCTTCTCCTTGATGAAAAGACCAGCAAGACTACCCTATTCACCACCAACCATTTTGTTCCTCAAATGATAAGAACTCCTAGCCTGGGCAGCCAAGGCTACAATATATTTAGCAATCTCCTCCTCTAAGGTCCTCCTTAGTGACACACTATCCTCTATTGCTTCCAAATTGTACACTTCAACATCACTATCAACATCCTCATAAAAGAGGAATTGCTAATGATATGTACTAGCGATTTGCCTTTTATTATCTACATCCACTTCATAGGAGTCCACATTAGAAGAGAATTCACTGTCCACAACATTAGAATCACCCATAGTCATAAGCACATCAACATCCTCCTCATTTTTCTTATCAGAGTCTTTAGGCATATCTTCATCTACTTCAACTATCTGTGCAACTGCACATTGCTGAGAAGAATGTTGCATTTGGAAAGTCATGCACCAAGGGGTATCTTCAATAAAATTTCCTAAATTATTCTATAGAGGATCCAAAGGGACCTTATTCTAGGTGTTTCTTTGATTATTCAGAACATGTTTTCCATTATACCAATTGGTATTATATGGGTGGTCTTGCAACCAAGGAGGTCTTTCATTTCTCTAATAATTTTTTTGTTGAACCTTTTCTTGTTTCACAATTTTATCATTTATAGTTTTCATAAAATTATCAATCTTGTCCTCAAGAGATCCCCCTTTAGCACCAGAACTCTTATCTTCCTTTTTTGAACTTCTAAAGAGTTTTGCATCATCTCTACTACCAACTTTACCAGTTGCTCTGCTAATATTCTCAATATGTTCCGCCATCTTGAAGGCTTTCATCAATGTCTGAGGGTTCTTATCTAGCAGGTGATAACTCATTTTTGTATTAAAAGCATTGTAGTAATTTACTAAGCATATATGGTCATTCAATTGTAAACGAGGAGGAAACCTCTTCCTAGCCTTGTATAATCTTGTATTGAACTCAACCTTAGATTCATTAGATCCCTTAGCAATAGTATTAAATTAATTCAATAAAAAACATGAATCAGTCTTGTCACCATATTGCTCTCTAAAAACCGTCTTAAATTCTTCCCAAGAGCCAATTCTCTTGATAGGAAAACTTATATACTACTCTCGAGAATCTTCAATGAGAGACTACATAAACAACTTCATCATGAAATCTTATGCCTCTACCTTGAAATCATCCATAACATTAGTAAATTCTTTGAGATGTTCTTCACCACTTAAGGCATTATTACTAGAGAATTTGACCATAGCAAGTCTGAAATCCATATGGAATGGGTTTGGGTAGCTAGGTATTCCAGTGAAACACAATTTCTGGTATCTATCTACCTGGAGTGGCCTCCTAGTATGTCAATCCTCATGAACATTATTTTTCTCATCATTTATTTTATTATCAGATTGATTGTTGTCTTAACCTTTCCACTTTCATCATTACCACCTCCCTTATTGCTTCCTTCATCATCTTCAAAATAAGAATTCTTATTCTTATTATTTCCTCCACCTCCACCAGGAGTATGTCCTTTTGGCTTCTTCTTTTGTGACTCAGTACTATTATGTCCAAAGCCTAAAGCTTTTGGAGTAGGTGTGGACATCTTAAGGAAAGAAATCTTCCCAGCCATCTCTGCATTAGAAGCTTCCATCTCAGCTTTCTTCAAATCTTCTTGTAGATTTTCATTTTCTAATTGTAACCTCAACATCTTAGGATTTGGAGGTGCAGTAGACAAAGTTCAATTGATTTTGGCCTTGTGTGGGGATTTCAGAAAATGAGGTATTGGTAGTGGTACTGGTGTTAAAGGTAGTTTTCCTGGGCTGATCAATGGGTCTCTTCCCATGATCTACAAATGATGTCTTCTTAGCAGCAAAAGGAGGATCCAAGGCCTTAGTAGTTGAGATAAATGTAGTATAGGTATCAGTAGTAGAGATTCCTATCAAGATTGTTACTTTAGGGATGTCATTAGTCATTCTAGAAGCAAATTTAAAAATATTTTCCTCAAATATTTTATGCCTAGCAGCATCTTCTCTCATTTTCTCCTATCTTTGTTTTCTAGCATCTCTCAAGTTGCTTAGATCTTATCCTATCCACTCTCTCTTTTAACTCCCTCATTCTATTCTCTTCTTCTTCTTGAAGCCTTAGTTCTTCCTCTTCTATAACTCTCATGTCTCTATCTATATCTTCCTCATTTTCTAGCATATCTCCAAGCTCACTTGGGGCAGGAGAATAGTAGGGCTGGTCAATAGGATCTTCCTCAAGAGAAAGGTGCACTTGTACCTTAGGATATTTACCTCTTGGATTATAATTTTTTTCATTAAAAATAGAACAACCTCCAAGGGTTAAAGGCTCTGAAAACTTCTTATTCTTACCCCAAAACTCTCACCTATCCTCCTCTTTTGAAATATTAAGCTCAGTGTCAAACACTTTCTCAACAAGAAAAATTCCTTGGTCTATGTTTGACCCTTCAACTTGATGTACCTCTTCATGGATACTAACACTAATGATATCAATATTTAAATTAGGAGATGCATCAACAAGGGAATTGACAGACTTACTTGATTCAGAGCTTTTCTTGACCCAAGCAGGTTGCTTCTCTTTTGTTTATGCCTTCTTCTCAGGGTGCTTCTTTGCATAACTTTTGGTCTTCTTCATGATGTCAAATATGTCAAAATCCTTCCTCTTACATTCCTTTCGAGAAATTATCTTCACACTGGTATTAGAGAATTCAGAGTCGCCACCCAAAATCCTAGGAAATAGAAAGTGACTACGCTTTAATTTTATACTTGTGATTTTAGAAAATATTTTAAACATAACTTGAAAAAATGTGAACGAATGAAACAAGACCTGATGCACAAGACTGAATACAATGAGACTAATGAAATAGACTTTAAATTGATTATTCTTCAAAAGGTAAAGAGTACCATAACAAACAATTGACTCTGATTGTACCAAATCTGAACTAGAGACTTTGGACTTAGCTAGTCCCCTATAGAGTCACCAATCTATTGGTTATTTTTTTAGAACCAAACTTAATCTCAATCCTTACCTATGAATTTTCCAAAACTCAGTTATTAGCAAGGTTGAGGATTGGCCATTGAATGAGTAAAAGCTGCAAGACTCTTACTCCTACACTTTGGGCTTTGTTAGACCCAGGAGGGTAATTCCATAATGTAAACTTAGGATTTCACATGACTACACTTGAACACATTTCCAATAACAAATGCTTCTCATAAAATCACTTTATAACACAATACATCAAATAAGTTGGAAGCTCATTTACTAATGTCTTATATTAGGAGCATTAGAAGACAAAACTCAATATAAAATAACTACAATGGTATCCATTTGAAAATATATAAAATCAAAGTGATTAGTTGTTGAATCAACCAAGAAACTGAACCATGAAAAATTTGCACAAACCAATGCCCTTATCCAAATACGAAGTCAGTATCAACTTATGTAACCTTATAAAAACTTAAACAATAGCACATACAATTCTAAGAAACTCTGAATTACAACATTCCTTTATAAAATTCATGATTATTATTTCTTATAACTATCCTAGCACCCAATTATTACAAGTTATTAATCTCACCCAAAAACTTACATTAATTCATTGAACTAATACGCAGGAATGAAATTAAACATCTATTGAGAAACAACAGAGACAAACAAAAGAATCCTTGATTTCTTTCATTCATAACTTGTAAAACAAGCACAAGGAGAGATAATAGCCATGGAATTGGTATTAATTTATATTGTATTTATTATACTATTATCAAAATTACATACATGACAATAAACTCTGAAGTTAAGACAAAATGGAAAATATGCTACATATTGCTATTACAATTTTCAGCATTAACTCAATTTTCAACCAACCCCTTTGCTTCTCGCCCTAAATTATTTCTTATAGAGACGAAAGAGAAAACAAGCCTCAGGCCAGAAAGCACACCTATCAAAACGTCATTGGAACGCTATAACAAATATTCCATTTTTAGTTATAATCGATCCCTCAGGTGGCAAGAATAAACATGAGGCAAAATTAACCTTAATCATTATAGAAATTAGGTCCCACCTCAGAAAGGCATCATTTGTTCATTGTAACAACTTCAAAATATTCTTTATGCACTCAAAATGTTTTCCCCAAGGGAAAACCAATCAAGAAAACCTATGAAGCAAGGAAAGCAGATACAGAAACAAAGTTGACTAATCCAGATCAACACTTGTGCCACCAATCTTCATGTTGAGGGGAAAACAATCTTTTGCAATACTTTATCAAAAGCCTAATCTGCACTATTTTTAGGCTATGTATTGTTTTACCCCCCTTATTTATTATTCATCACATCAAACATCATCCCCTTACAAACTTACTCAGTATATTTTCCAACCAAGTAGTATACTCCTCCTCAGTGGGGCACTTCACATCCAACAAACTCTACACCTTTTCATTATGCTGAGTGTATGTAGCATCAATTAATGCTCTGGCCTCTCTCACAAAGATATCTATTCCTATTTCAATCTCTATCAACATATTAATATGTGGATTGAGAAGAGTATAGTCAACCATAGTCAAAGGAATTTTAGTTGACGTGAGAAGATCTCCCAATCCCTCTCCCCACTTTTTAAACTGATATAACTCACCTTTGTCATCAAATATTGTAGGCATACCATACTTCACCACATCATTGAATATTTTTAGCCTTTTTTGCAATTGCATACCTAGCTTTCCATGAAAGGTGGTTATTTCATTAATCAAATCAATATTTTGCAAAATATCAATGATGTTAGTAGGTGCCTTAGGATCCTCCTTCATTCTGGGCATCATTTCTCTTAAAGAACCCACCCTAGTACTCCAGTTACTCCATTCATTCTTGAAAGCCTCTTGTACCTAAAGGTACTTTGTGTTTGTTTCATGAATATTTTTATAGGTAGCCTAAACATCATCAGCTTTGTTGACCAACTTGGTCACCCTATTCTTTAATACATCCTCAAAGATCTCATTTTCCACCATAAAAGTTTCAAACTTAGCATTCTTGACATTTTCCTTTTCAATATTCAACTGGTCATTCAAATCTCTAATTCTCAAGGCTAAGGTTTCCCTATCCTATGTAGAAAAGTCTATGGAAGAAGAGGATGGAAGGGATATTTTCCTTATTGATTGAGTATTCTGAACAGTGGCCCTCATCTTATTTATCTCATCCAAGGCCTTATTGTATTCCTTCACTAAAGAATCATACTTTTTCTGAGAAAGTTGTGCACTGTCCACACTAAGAATTGCAGCATGAGCAGTTAATTTAGCTACTTGGACAAGAGTTATATTTGTGGCTCTTTTGACCACCAAGGAACCAATAACCTCTTCAATTTTCCTAGCAACCTCATGTTTTCTAGTGTTAGGTGCCATGGACCAAATTGCAAGAGTATGCAATTTTAGACTATACCCAGATCCAAAGACCTTATCCTCAAATAGTTGTTCAACTATTGAATCCTGAGGGTCTCTTCTCACTACATCATATACAATAGTAGAGGTGATAGTGCATCCTGGTAACAACATGATTCCACTATCTGAGACAATTTTCCTAGCCTCAATGGGAGTAATAGCTACAATTTCAGCATTGATATTTTTTTCTTGTGCTCTCTCAACTTCTTCCCGATGAGAAGGTTCAACACTAGCCCGAGCTAGTTCAAGTCTTTCCTTTATCTCTTTACTCCGCTGTTGAATCATAAATTCTTGAAATTCCTTGGATTGTACAAACTCATCATCTGCAAGGAATTAATCACATTCCTTGATCCTGGGATCATCATCACTTTCCTTATCATACTGCCATTTGACAATTCTATTAGGGGGAATATCTGAACTAAGGGTTTCTGCAATATTAGGAGTAGGGAATTTCTTCTCCACCTCCTCATTTACTGGCACATGTTATGCCATTTGTTCCTCCCTAACTTCTTGGACATCTGTAGACTGCTCTGGGATATCCATAGCTTGTGATTTTTGTTCTAGGAAATCCCATGCTTTATTAGTAGCCTCCTTCACCTTCACCTTAAAATCACCACTTTGATAATCCCTTAGCTTAGTTAAAGCTCTTTCAAAAGGGTTAGAAATTACATCATATGGACTTACATAAAAATAATTCCTCCTTATGATTACTTCTTCAATATCCATTATGAATGTCCATTCCCTCTTTCTAGTTATGACAACTTCATCACTTGTCAAATTCCTTAACACATCATCTGTGTACAAGAACTCATGACGTATCACTAATAAGTTTTTGTCTCTACTTCTTCCACCCACAAATCCTTCTGGATTAAAAATACTAACCTCACTAAAAGGCATTATGAGGTTATTCACCATGATTCCAAACCTTTCATACCCCTTAGGGGCAGTAACTTTGAAGTAAGAAAAAGTGCATTGGGGATTCAACACAGTATCCTTCTTGGGCTTCCTAAACATCTTATAATCCATAAAATAAATCTACCACATGAGTTCCATAAAGGCCAGCCTTTTAAAGAGATATAGGGGTAAACAATGTGGTTCCACCTTAGCCCCATAAGCTTTGATCAAATTATATTCTGAATGAAGAAACCAATCTGCCCAATTATGTGTTGCTCTAGATCCTGGTATATCTTTTGGGCACATGATACTTCTGATTGGTGGAGAAAGCCTATGAATAGGTGCTACACCCAACACTTCTAGGATACCATACCTAATGATATTTACAAACATGATATAATCGGAATGGGAACAATCCTCATCCTAAATGTGTGTCCACTTTTTTACGAGCAACACATTATTTTTATTGTCTCTTAATCTCAATTTCAACTTCCTTTTCCAACCATAATCACCCTCAAATAAGAGCATATGCATTAGCAGAGAATAATGAGGGAAATATAAAGGGAGTGTAGATACCGAAAATTGGTCTAGACCTGCGAGTACACATTTGACATAATTTTCTATAGTCCGTCGTCCTGATTAAATAATGTTTATTATTTAATTAACCTTTCTAACACATATTTCCTCTATTAATTAAATAACCCTTTTTTAATTAATTCATTAATTTATTATTAATCTTTATTCAACTTGGTTAATTAAATGAATCATATTTATTTAATTATGTTGCGAACTAATTAATTCTTCCCCCTTTATTTATCTATAATTAAATATTTATTATTTAATTACCCCTTTATCATACTTTTCCAACTATAATTAAATATCTTTATTTAATTATTCATTTAACCCCCTTTATCTATAATTAAATATTTATTATTTAATTATTTATATTATCCTTTTCAAACAGTCAAATTAAATAAATTACTTTATTTATTTAATTAAAGTAAACTTATTTTTGAATGTTGAATTAAATTAACATTTAATTCATATTTAATTATTTATGTCACATTCCTCTATCATTAAGTTATCTAAGTCATTCACTCACCTTCTGACTCAAGATCTATTTTTAGTTCTCCAGTTATCTCTTAATTCAACACTTGTTTATCTCTACGAGAACACTCTCCGTCACAACTAGTTGATTAACTAGTTCTAACTCCTGTTTGCATTCGAATGCATTAGTCTTCGAGTTCTAAATTTGTCTTTTGCATACAAAGTCTATTTCTTCTATTTTTGGAGATTAAGATGCTGAACGCGTGTTCTAACTCACATTCTAACTTAGTCTCTATCTTCAGTCTTTTCTAAACTCGTGTTCTAACTTGTGTTCTAACTCACGTTCTATCTAAGACAGAACTCACATCGCATGGAATTCATCAATCTCGTCTGTCGATCTCTCTTTCAATCTGAGCTGATCGTTTGAAAACCCAAAATCTATAAAATGGCCTGTCATTATAATTATTCCTCCTCCCGAAATCATACACTTTTGAGAAGAGACTTATCTTAGATATTTTGCTTAGACACTCGACGAAGTTATACTTGCATTCAAACACATAAATCTGAGGGAAAGAATACTAAAAAGGCAAAATGGAGAAGAACAATCAAGATAATTCGAAGGGGTGAAGGCATATTCGGTGAGAGCTTTCCGTTAAATTGTTTAGTTTATTAGTTTATTTCCTTTTTCTTTGTTGTTTGATTTTAGATTAGGATTAACATCGTTTATTCTAGTTGTAGATTATTCCATCTCATCACATTTTGAAAGATCATCTTTTAATCTACTGTTACATTTGGTGAACCCGACGTGAACACGCTTCAAAATTCGCACATATTTTCGTCTTTCCATTTTTCCTTTTTTCGTTCTTTTTTGCAAGTTTTTCATATGACACACCACATCTATTCAAGAAAACAACGCATCTATATCCACGAGCCGCATCTTCTAAAAAAAATGACACATCCGTCATACCAAACCGCATCAGCCTGTCAACAAATTTTGTGAACCGCATCTATGGCCCCAAGAGCCGCATCTGCTTGGTAATATTTTTTCTGGTTTTTGGTCATTTCGTACATCCATATTTTCATTTTCACTTTCTAGGTTGTTTTTATTTTCACTAATGTTTGTTTTAGTTGTGTTAAGGTGGAATAACATAGTGTTTGCAGGACGAAGCATAGAAGACCATTAAAAAAACCAAAGACAATTTTTTGTAGACAAAAGCTGAAGAATAATGAACTACTGATAAATTTGCATGCAGGACCTAATGCCTTTGTGTTTATTTATTTATTTAAGTAAGCTTTTGTTTGGTAGATAGATAATCGTCATGTGGGTTAAAAAGAATTTTTTGTTTGATAGATAGATAATTTTCGTTTGGATTAAAAAGAACCACTATCTTCTTTATCTGGTGCGTTGCACATATTTGTCACCCTTAGGATTCAGTATATCAAAGTATCCTCTCCCCTTGTGCAGTCATCCGATCCTGGGTGTAAGAGAAACAATTACTGACTCTAGAACTTGGGTTTGTCTTGATGGGAAAAAGTACTCACCCCAAGACGACTCAGACCGATAACACGCTAAAGCCAAGCGACTTCCACCCGGTATATAAAAATGGATTTCTGGGAAAAGACCAAAAATCACACTCGCTATTCCGACGAGATGGAAAAAAATGGACTCTCGCCGACGTTGGATAGTGCCCCACGAATGGAATGCCCTTATTAAACACCTTGTTGTAGAGTTACCAAAATCCTATCTATTGGTTGGCATAGCAGGGTCGGCCCTATGAATCCATCTTACATTCTTATGATTTGTGTGGAAATGAAATGTATGCCATGGGAGTTTCATGGGTACAGTAGCTTGGCTGCCCCATATAAGTGAGTTCCATGGAGGGGAGCTAGTGGGGTCAAGATACTAGTCATTCACCATAAATATGCGTAGCTGGAGAAATCCAAGTAAGAACTCAACAAGTATTGTCCAAAAAGCCTAGGTTGTAAATTTTTTTTGAGTCTTAATAGTCCTTTCATCACAAAAAATGAAAATACATTGATTGTTGTGTTTGTTCTATGCTGTATTCATCAAAAACTTGATCAAACAAACAGAGTCAGTCGACAACTTTCGGGAAATTTTCAACTGTCAAAAAATTGAGTTGCGATTGTCAGTTTAAATGCCGCATATGTCATAGAGATTCACATTTGTTAGGGGAAAAACCGCATGTGTCTATCAAAACAATCATTATTCATAGTCTGAATATTACGAGTAGCAACTGTCACATTTTGAGTCGCATGTGTGCATGCAAACCGCATCTATCAATTTTTGAGCCACAAGTTTCTATCAAAAAAATCTAGGTTTACAGAGTCCAAACTTAGAACTGCATGTGTATCGGTAAACCGCATTTGTCATAGGAAAAACCGCAACTGTTAGAAACACCGCATGCACTGTCAAAAACCGTATTTGTCAACATCTAAACCGCAACTGTTAGGTGAACCGCATTTTCTTGTGAACAGAAAACATTAAAAACTACGAGCTGAGTCCGGAACATCACTATCACTATTTTCTTTAGATTCTTAAGATCAACCTTGCACAAAAACTGATAAATTTTGCTCAAAAACCTTGCATCATTAGGTGTCAGATACGTCTTAGTCATCCTAAGTTGCATTCATATAGATACTTCCTAGGAAATTGCATATCACAGAATAGATAACTTTCCTCGTCATTGGAAACATTCATGTTTTGGTCTGTCACAATCATTGAACCTAGTCACTTTGGTCCCATTTAGTGGATCTTTTTAGCTCAATAGTCTAGTTTGGAAAATTCACCTTGTCGACTGTCCTTGTCATACAATCAGGTTCCTTGGTCAAAAATAAATCTTTGCATGCATTTATTCCATAGGTGGTAGGTTATACCCATCTGAGACTCATTTATTGTCATAGTCTACTCGAAATTTTGCATATTGTCCATCTTATCATATGTCATTTTAGTATACATCCTTTTAGAAACCATTTTAGCAACATCATTTATTGTCAAAAAAATCCAAAAACATAGATGTAGGTCATATCAGTTTTTAGACATAGTCTGCATTACCCCTTTTTAAGGAACTTTTTCATGGTCAAAACAAGGTCTAAAAAGAAACACAAAGCAATTGTAGACCCCAACGAATTCATCAATCCATTTGGAAATCAACAATTAGGAAGTAAAAGACCACAAAAGCCTTTGCTTGAAAAACATGTCACTAGAGACACACATGGGCAAATTTACATAGAAGACATAGACGCAACAGTGTAAGATCCTAAATTTGCATCCTTTATGGATGAATGTTTGGCAAATGATCCTCAATGATATCTAGCTAAGTTGCTAGCAGAAGGTGCCAAACTACCCATAGGATTTGATATTCGTACTTTGCAAACACAGTCTACTCAACCAACACAAACTGCAACATCAAATGTCTCTATTCCCCAAATTACCTCAGCGATACCAACTGGCATACCAACTCAAACATCGTCAATTGTAAACACAACCCCCTTCAACATAACACAAGGTTTACAATTTACTATGGGGGCAACTTCCTCCAACCCCTTTGGCACCAACACAACTGGTAAGAGATCCAAAGTTGGCAGAAATATACCTATACCAAATCAAATCATTCAAATAGGAAACATTCCTATACCAACTCAGCCCATTTAGACAGGGAACATTCCTATACCAAATCAGAACATCCTAACATGGTATATTCCCTCACCAAATCACAACCCGTCACAAAACATGGCGTATCAAAACACCTACATTGATCCAAACAACGCAAACACCATGTCCTTGACACAAGTCGATGTCCTTCAAAACCAAATGCAAACTCTTCAACAATAGATGGACAACATATCTATGTTAGGTAAATGAACTATCTCAGTGCAAGACCTATGTCCATGTCCATTTGACAAAGCACTTTATATGACACCTTTCCCCCATGGATACATTATACCGATTTTTCCTAGGTATAATGGGAGAAAGAATCCTTTAGAACACATTAGAGAATTCTCAACAACATGCATGGACATATCGTATGACCCCATATACTTTATGAGACTATTTCCATGAACCCTTGTTGGGATAGGACTGGAATGGTTTTCTAAATTACCATATGGCATATGATCTTGGGGAAAATTAGCTGAGAAGTTTGTCGAACATTTTACCTTTAACATAGGCAATGAGGTAACAATAGCAACCTTGTGCCACACGACACAAGAAGATGGCGAAACTTTCACTACTTTCTTCTAGAGATGGAGAAGTCTAGCTAGCAGATGTTCAGTTGAAATACCAAAAAAGAAAAAGGTCACGATATTCTTAGAAAACATCAACCCAAAACTGCAAAGTGACTTAAGGGTACACTGTTGTACTTCATTCTTAGACTTGGTACAAAAGGGCATCATCCTTGAGAAAGGCCTTATAGACAAAGGAGAAATTAAGGTACCAGGCAGAAATCCGGTTGTCCAACATCAAAATGCACTAAACGATAGAAACAAATTCTAGTCTAGAAACAAGAATGTTACAAATGACGGCATTGTTGATGCTAAACACATACATAAGGGACCAGTTATCACACTTAGAGGTTACAATTCCAATCAAGACACGATGAATAGTCCAGATCACACAACCAACTATGTCCAAAATTCACAACAACAAAGACCACAAAGGAGATTTCCTACATGTGAATTTACACCTTTAGGACAACCAATCAAGACTATTTTCAAAGAGTTGATTAGACATAGTCTCATCAAACCTTTGGAACCAAGAGAGTATGATCTTGGACAGTTCAGACCTTCATGGTGGGACGATAACTCTTTTTGTGACTATCATCGAACGAAAGGACATAGCCTACAACAATGTCACCAACTCAAGAATATTATACAAGACTTTGTTGAAAACGGAACCATAGAGGTCGGTGGGCAGAAAAACACTAAGAATAGTGATCATAAGGTCTTCACGGACCCATTACATGACCACACAAAAGGAAAAGCCTCCAGTTTGGGACCCAAGAATAATCCATTAGCCAATTATAACAATACCAAGTATGACTATGGTAAAGGAACGATCATAAATCACCTCCGAGCCGCAAATGAGAATGTCAATACCATCACCATTAAGAAGCATCCAGAATGTAATGTGAACACACGTAGAACTAAGATTACTATTTTAGGTCCTTCTTCCAAGCCACCTACGCAAGCTTCCAAGTTTAAGTACAACCTTCTTGATCAATTGAGTAAAACCCCCGTGCAAATATCTATCTTGGAATTGTTGACTTTATCATCTGAGCATTGAGCCATTCTTAACAAAGCTCTACAAAACACAACTGTTCCTACAAACTTAGATGTCAATCGTTTCAAAGAAATGGTGGGATATTTGACCAACTCACATCATGCCACATTTTCCCAACAAGATTAATCAACTGAAAATTTTGATCATAATGACCCCTTACATCTTGAAGTCCTAGTCCATCAAAACAAAGTCCGACGAGTCTTGGTAGACGGAGGAGCGGGTTTGAACCTGTGTACCCTAACATTGGTTAAGGCATTAGGATTCTCAGAAGAATGCGTAGATACCTCTAAGAGTATAGTCATCAAGGCTTACAATGATGAGGAAAGATCATCCAAAGGAGTTGTCACACTCCCTATCAGAATTGGCCTAGCAATCATGAACACCAGCTTCCAAGTCTTGGATCTCACCCTTCCGTACAACTTATTGTTAGGTAGACCTTGGATACACGCAATGAAAGTTGTACCTTCAACATATCACCAATGTCTTAAGTTCTCCTATAATGGCACATAGATCACTATTGATGGTGATCCAGATCCTTTTCAGTATTGTACAAGCCTAAGGGAAATTCCACAACGATAAGTACTAGTTAACCAAGAATCTTCATCATCCACTTCATCCCTATACATTGACCCATCACATCTCACTAAGTCCATTTCATTCAAACCACCATCATCCACTCCTAAGTGGGTTAGGACTATATGAAAATGGAAGGACAAAACCGATCACTGTCTACCCACGACCGAAATACCTAGGGCTAGGGTGTCAACTACTTAGAATTGGGTTTCCTGGTACTTCGTCACCATTTCAAGAGGAAGTGAGTGCTTGTGCAGACATCAAGATATCTCTTGAACCACTTCCCCTAGTTTATGACAAACCTCTAGTTTACGACAAACCTCCAGTCTATGATGAATCCCCCTACTCAAGTGATTGTGAATGGGATTCCCTTTCATCTACCAGTACCATGAACATAGATGCCTTATTTGGAGAATTGGACCTAAACGTAAAACCTATACCAAAACCATCTAGTCCTCATCCTAAGAAATATTTTTCCAAAAAAGAATGGCAAGAGAACTATTATTGGGAAACCCTTGATCGTGCATCTTGGGCGCTTGACAAACCATCTTCTGACGACTCAGCCCTTACTATAGTCCCACATCAGAGTATGCCTACCCATAGGAAGAAGAATAAGGAGTTAGTCCAAAACTTCTATGACCATGTCAACCATTCTATATTCACCTTGTCAGCAACTACCTTTAAAAACTCTGATGATGACATGCCCCTTATATATCCCGAACTTATCGACTGGGATCAACAAGGTACACTAGTCATAGATACATTCGAGAATGACGAAGCAATTGTTGGTTTCATGGGACTTAGAGAAGGCTTACCAAGAGTGGATCATAAAGCATATTTTGGGGAGTCTATTTACACCTCTAGTTGCAAAAATGAGAATAAAAAGAAAAAAAACAATGAAAATAAAAATGATGAGTCCCTAGGTGAAAACTAAAAGGCTCCTTTGGATGAAGAAAAAGTCAAAATAAAGGACGTATCCAAGGGCGAAAACCTCTCAGAGGCACCCAAGGATAGAGGTTTAAATATTCTCCCTGTTGAATAGGAAAAGTCACCGATGCTAGTATAAGAATTTGTTGAAGTTAACATAGGTACAGAAGAGAATCCTCATAAGGTATATTTTGCAACTTCTTTAATAGAGATAGAAAAACCAGAGTTTAAGGACTTCTTCACAAAGAGATAGATAAAATTTGAATGGTCATATGCTGACATGCCTGGGCTTGATCTAGACCTAATATTGCATCATTTACTACTATAGCCACATATTAAGCCAGTCAAACAGAAGTTAAGGAAAATGCATCTGCAAATTGCTCTATTGGTCAAGGAAGAACTTAAGAAAATCTTAGATGTAGGATTCATAAGGACAATAGACTATGCAGATTGGATATCAAATCTTGTACCGGTAACTAAACCAACTAGGGGAATTCACATTTGCACAGACTTTAGAGACATTAATAAGGCATGTCCTAAGGATGACTTCCCTTTGCCAAATATCGACATGATAGTAGATCTTACAGCAGGATACGAGATGCTATCCCTCATGGATGGTTCTCTGGATATAACCAAATTAAAATAGCAGTTGAAGACCAACACAAGACAACTTTCATGTGTCCATGGGGCACATACTGTTGGAATGTTATGCCATTTGGCCTTAAGAATGTAGGAGCTACCTATCAACAGGAAATGACTACAATTTTCCATGACTTTGTACATACTCTCATGGAAGATTATGTAGATGACATTATAGCTAAATTAGAAACAAGGGAAGATCATTTGAAAGTTGTAGACAAAATATTCCAGAGGTTAGAGAATTACAACGTCAGGCTAAATCGGAAGAAGTGTGTCTTTGGAGTGAAATCAGGGAAACTATTAGGGTATATCATCTCTCGAAGAGGCATTGAAGTAGATCCAGAGAAGGTAAGAGCTATCATAGAAATGCCTCCTCCAGTCAGCATTCGTCAACTCAGAACCCTATAAGGGAGATTACAGTCCATTAGGCGTTTCATAGTACAATTGGTAGATAAAATACACCCATTTCAGCATCTACTCAAGAAAGGAGTACCATTTGTGTGGACACCTAAATGTTAGGATGCCTTCTAGCAAATCAAGGAATATTTGCTCACTCCACCAGTATTAATTCCACCTACAGAGGGAAAACCATTGATACTATACATTTCAGCAACTTAGTCGGCATTAGGGGCTCTTCTTGCACAACACAATGATCAAGGTCATGAGAGAGCAATCTATTACATCAGTCATACCTTAGTGGGCTATGAAATGAATTACAACAACATAGAACGTGCCTATCTTGTGGTAGTTTTTACTACCCAAAAACTTCAGCACTATATGCTCAATCGAAAAATAATGTTAATTGCAAAGATTGATCCACTTAAATACCTCCTAAGTAAGGCAACTTTAACATGCCGATTGGCTAAATGGGTTATGATACTTAGCGAGTATGACATTAGGTATGTTGAAAGGAAGGCTATAAAAGGACAAGTGATTGCAGATTAGTTAGCTGATGCACCTATGAAGGCAGACCATCCCTTAGTGGCAAATTTTCCTGATGAATTTCTTTTCAACATTGACATTAAAACCGAATGGAAACTGTACTTTGATGGGTCACATACAAATCGTGGTTCAGGAGCTAGTATCTTATTTGTTACACCTCAAGGTGATACCATTCCCAAATCATTCAAGATTGCTTTCCCTTGTATCAACAATATAGCAGAATAAGAAGCTTTAGTGACAGGGTTAAAAATAGCAGCTCAGTGGAAAATTAAGAGCTTACATGTTTTTGGCGACTCTCAACTGGTAATACGACAGGTAAATGATGATTACGAGACTAATGATGAGAATCTTTCCCCCTACAAGCAAATGGATGATAGTTTCAAGCAATATTTCAATAACATTAGTTTTCAACAAATACCACATATCCAGAATAGAGCTATAGATGCTATGGCAACCATGGGTTCCTTGTTGGATATTCCAAGTAATGTGCCTAAGTTTGAGTTTTTGGTTGAACAACTGTTGGTCCCCGCCTATGATGTCCCTAATACTGCGATGGTGTGTACCTTTGTTGGTCCTATGTCTCCTTGGTATAAAGACATATTTGACTACCTCACTGACCAAACCTTACCCCAAGAATTTTCCAATAACCAACGTCGAACCTTCATCCAAAAGTCAGCCAAGTACTCCATCATCAGAGAAACCCTGTATATACGTACCTTAGATAATGACCTAATAAGATGTCTCGATGCTGAGGAAGCACAAACAACTTTACGAGCGGTACACAAGGGTATATGCGGATCTCATTTGAGTGGTCCTACTTTATCCCATAAGATTATGAGACTAGGTTACTATTGGCCTACAATGAAGAAAGACTCATACATCTTTGTAAAGAAATGTAGACAATGTCAAATACATAGAGACTTGATAAGAGTGCCAACATGGGAGCTTCATCCAATTACTTCACCATGGCCCTTTGCCCAATGGGGACTTGACCTTATAGGTAAGATACACCCTCCATCATCCAATGACCATAAATTCATCATCACCGCCACTGAATACTTCACCAAATACATTCAAGCTATTCCCATGACCTACATCACTGACACACAAATATCTATGTTTATCTTAAACTATATCATTTGTCGGTATGGTGTACCCCAATCCATAATTACAGACAATGGCCGCCCATTCAAGAACCAAGAAGTACACCATTTATGTGAAGAATTCCATATCACACACCATTTCTCCACCCCGTATTACCCACAAGGTAATAGCCAAGTTGAGGCATCTAATAAAACCATTGTTAGAATCCTTAAGAAGACTATTAATGACGCTGGTCATGACTGGCACCTACAACTTAATCCTACCTTATGGGCTTATCGCACAAGCATCCGTACTCCCACTAATACCACTCCATATTCCCTCGTATTCGGGTTCAAAGCTATCTTACCTATTGAGGTTGAAATACATTCTCGAAGGGCATCCTTGACAATGAAGAATACCGTGTCTCTAGGTTACAAGAGCTATAATTGCTGGACGAACAAAGATAGAAAGCATTAGATCATTTGCAAGCATATCAAAATCATTTTCCTCATAGCTACAATAGGAAGGTTCTCAATAGACACTTTGACATTGGTGACCTGGAATTAATGGATAATCCTAAGAACCAAGTTGAATGAGAGAAACTAGGTAAGTTTGAACCTAACTGGTTAGGGCCCTATATTGTCACATAAGCCTTTAGATCAGGAGCATACCAACTCTCTACTCCTGAAGGAGAGCCACTTTTTTCACCTATCAACAGTTTGCATCTAAAGAGGTTCTATGCTTAGTCTCTGAGAATCTGTGTCTTAATCTAGAAAAATACAAAAAAAAATTAAAAAAATAAAAAAAATAAAAAAAAACAAAAAAAATTAAAAAATGGTTACCTTGATGAAAACCTAGCAAACAGGGGTCTTTGTAACACCAAAAAAATTTGAGAAAATAAAAAAAAAGTAAAAGAGAAATAAATCCATCCAATAGTGAAAACCGCTTCGGTGGCGCTATGGATAAGTACCATGGTGAAAACCTGGCAAACAGGCGCCATGTGTAGTCAAGCTCGCTCTTCCGTCTACCATCATTCTAATCGGACTTTCTTCATTATCACTCATAATAAATGGTTGTCTTATCCATTACTTGGAATGATTGACATCTAGTGTCCATTTCGTCACACTACCCACCCCATCTTGCATGTCTTATTCCCGATTGAGGGAAAATCCTTGTTCTATGCCCTAACACCTTGTACATAACGTCACACCATCGAAAATGTCCTGAAAAATCCTAAAAACATTAGAAAACTTCAAAAATCCAAAAAAATCAAAATATGTTAGAAAATACCAAAAAAAAGAAGAGTCAAGTCAGTCATGTTCAGTTAGTCATAGTCGAACTACATTGCCTCTATGACTGGGATGTAGACAAGGCCATCAATTGATGTTCCCCTGAGGCATTAGGTTTGTCATGTATCACAGACATTTAAAATCATGACTCTTTGTACATTCAAAGTTATTGGTCATGTCGAACTATGAGGTCTCTGCATGTACAACACAGGCAAGGCTAATCAATTGATGAGCTCTCAAGACCACACTAGGTCAGTCCAATAGGGTTCATTCACAATCACTATCACACAAGTTTCATATCATAGTTTAAGGTATCATCTCATGTCATACACTGTCTACACACACACACTTTTAATAAGTCAAGGAATCAAAACAAGTCATGCAACAAAAAGGCGAAACATCTTAAACTATCATCAAGTCAATATCAAACACATTGTCAAAGCAATCAACCTATGTCTTATGCAAGATATGTCTTTCTTGTCAACAAACGCCATCAAATTCTCATAGTCTCATGTAGCTTTTCACTTCAACATCATCAGGCTCCATTGTCTTATACGACACATGTCTTTCTGAAACCAGGCCTTGTCATGCCTTATATAGAAGTCACCAAGTGGAAACCAGACTCAACGTCTTATGCGGTATGTGTCATTCTCTCATATTACGCTATTTCAAACATCAAACATCAAACAATCCCACAAGATCAATTTTTGGCGAATACATTTATTTGGCTTTATGACTTTTTATCGATTTGTGAATTAGTCCGGTTACTAGCTTTCTCAAGGATGTCCTTTGAAGGATTTAGAGAAACAACGATGTCTCAAGACTCTTTTTCTTTGACTGCTGTCTATCAAATGTCTTTTTAAGCATTTGTTTTTGAGTCATGTTACTAGTTTCCTCAAGGATGTCCTATCAAGGATTTAGAGGAGCAATGATGTCTCATGGACCATCTTTTATTTGTCTGTTGTCTGTGGTTTGTCTTGACAAAATGACTGGGGCAATACTGTCCTTAGTATGAGTTAAGACACTCCTTGTCTGTGACTGTCTGTTTTTCACAGATAGATGACTTTGTACACTATAGTCTATCTCATATCATAGTGTGTACTATCCATTTGTGTCATGTCTTGCCCAATGATGATAACAAGCAAGCATAGCATATTTTGGCAATATATCGAAGATAATATCATTTTCTCAATCAATCATCCGTAATTATTTCTTACTAACGTTCTGAATTCATTTCATCCTAAAATTTCTCTTCTTCAAACATAATGATAAAGTCTTGTGACACAATAAAAAAATTAGATCATTTGCATTAGCATACATTCAGTAAGCATTCCACATAGTTGCATTACATTTAAAACATATAGATAGTAACATTAACATCTTCATTTCATACATTTGAAATCATGACATAATAGGCATTTCATCATCATAGAATAAATAATGTAAACATTGCATGTACATATCACCATCACATATAAATAAGCATCATATAGAACATTGCATTCCTTATCATAAGTAAATTAAGACATCCATAACATCATTATTAAATGCATAACTCATAACATATAGAAACATTCATTCATAACACATGTATATACATTATCTAGGAAACATAATCATATAGAAATAATGCATCATCCATAACATAGAACTGCATATCATTTAGAAGCCGCCAAAATCATATATATATTGCTCAAAATAGTGTGTCACAGTATAATGTCTGAATGTAACCATAAATAAAACATGAGATCGCAGGCTCTCTGATCAAACTATAATGTCTACATATGAAACCCTATCATCGTGTCCTGCTACCACTGCTGTCATGTGGTGAAAGTGGTGGGAAAAGCCTCGAAGGTGCTCTCTGCGAGGTGGAAGGCCTCTCATATGGACCTGCCCTCAATGGTCCTACCACCCCCTCAATACTCTATGTCCTCTGACTCCTGCTCTGTGACCTCTGACTTTGCACCTCTGAAAAGCTAGGAGCCCATCTCTCTATCGACACCACTGCCTCATATAAGACCCTGTAATAGGTGGCTCTCTCAACCTATCTGACCAACTCTCGTACAATGCCATTAGATGAGGACCCACTACAAAGGCATCTGACCTCTGTGAACTTCTGCTCTATCTCATGTCTCCGAGCTATAGCTTGATCTCTCTCCATAAGAGCACTGTCCCTCTCTACATACACACTGTCTCTCTCTATGTAGGCACTGTCTCTCTCTAACCTCATCGCATCAAACTCTATTGTCATAAGTCTGAGTCTCTCCTCCAAAGCCTCCCTATCACCATCCCTAGGAGAATCCTCCTCTCGTCTTCCCTCCACAATCTGATCTCTGAGCTCTCTCTCTTGCTCCTCCATCGGTGCATCCTCCTCAACATCATCCTCCACATCATCCTCTTCATATCCTACCAAAACACCCAGAGGGTCTATAGCCATATCCACATCTAAATCCTCTACAACATCCTCTACTCCAACATCTACCTCTGCACGCTCCTCTACCACTACCTCCTCTGCAACATGCTCACCCCCAGCCTATACATCCACTCCCCCTCTGATGTCTAACATCGGTACATCCTCAGCTATTGCCTCACGGATAGGTGATAGTGCACCTACCCGACCCCCTCTCCATCCTCTTCGACCTCGCCTACCACCTCTACCATCACCATCTCTCCCACCAACTCTCCCAACTCTAGCACCTCCACCTCTTCGTCATCCTCTAGGTCCTGTCCCTCATCTCTCAATAGGTGCTGGCTGATCCAGATCCGAATAAGCAACAGGCCGATGTTCTACCCACCATGCATCATACGTAGCTGTAATCCCTGGGTCTGCTGCTCCATCTCTCCAACTCCATTGTACTGGCTGTAATGCCTATATCTCTGCCTCAGCAGTAGCTACTAGTATCATAGGTCCCCAATACGGAACCTCTCTGAACGAACGAGCAAAATCTGCTCTACTCCGAGGCTCATCCTAAACCTCGCCGAACTATCTCAGAACTCAGTCTGGGAAGTGTCGCTCAATGATACGTACACTAGAAACAATCCTCCCAATAAGATATTATGTCTGTCTATAGAATACCAAATGTACCTCCTCATCCACCCACTCCTCACAATCCATGTAAGGTCTCCATGTAAACTGATCAAGAATATCTAGTGCATGTTGCCAATATCCTGTGTCTCCAACATGTGTCTGAGTAATGTGTCCTGTATATTGGAACACATATGGGAATCTCTCCTATCACTCTACTGTAACTAGAGGATGAAAAATGGCTATCCTCTCCTAGGCCCATACCATCAGTAAAGTGGTCTCGCAGCTAAGTGATTGTGCATCTCTGTAAGAAATGTCGTGTAGATGAAATTATAACATCCTGAGTAGACATGGACCCCATGCATACCTAGGCTTGCTCTCTAACATGCCAACCAACATAGCACCCCATCCCACTAGAAATCTGTGACCCCATCTATCTGGAAGAACTATCCCCCCAATCATTGTCCATAAAATACAATCAATCCTATCATATTTGTCTGCTAACACTGGCCACCTGATCTCATAGTGCTCGATGTCGAGCCTATTGATATCATCTACCTGATAGAACCTCGCCAACTCGGTCAATCCGTGCTGGGTATCATACATAACCCACTCTCCCCTAATAGGTAGTCTCAAGATCCTATACACATCCTCTAATATGATAGTGGCCTCCCCAATCGGAAAATGAAAGGACGATGTCTCATAATGCCATCGCTCGCATAATGTCATCAACATCCCCCTGTTCGCCCGAATAGTGGGCATCGACAAACAATGACGTAGACCCAATCTCCATAATAGCTGAATCTCTGCACTCATCAACTGATCTCTCAAATCAAATGTGTTTGGATGTGACTCCCGCGTATATATAAGATCTAAAACCACCTACATTTAAACCATGATGTCAAGAATTTTTAAGTTTTCCTTAGAATTTTTTTTCAAAAATTTTACCAGTCAAATGTGGCTCACTTTCACAGATACGGTGCACGTTTGCAAATGTGTTGCATAGAGCCTAACTTGTGGTGCATATTACATATGTGTCACATATTTTCCACACCCTTTTCAACCTACTGCACATGTGGTTCAATAAACCACATGCGGTGCATTTTTCACAAATGCGGTGCATTTTCATCACCCTACCACTCTACTACATATGTGTTTCACTAATGCATATGTGGTTCACTACCCCACATGCACCTATTCCTAATGAAGATTAATTTCATACCTACACATGTAGTGCATTGTAATTCAAATGCGATCATTCCCTAATATGCCTAACCTAGCCTAGGCATTTTTTTCCCTGTCAAATACGACAAATACGACAGCATATGCGTCATTCACGATGCACCGCATTTGCTAATTGATTTTCAAACACCTAAAACTACGTGCAAAAATACCTTTCAAGAGTTCATTTTTGGGTACATACCGGTGGTCCTACATCGGCTTGCCTCCTAAACGTCCAGATCCGATATACTCGATGCGCAGTGTATGGAATGGGTGCCATTTTCGTCAGTTAGTCAGAGCAAATCTCCTCTTTTTCTAACTCCTCTTGGTGCAAATGAACTAGGTTTAGACCTAATTCCTATTTATAGGTAGGGTTTGAAATGGCCTTTCTTCTGACCTAGTCTATTGGCTGCTTAACCTTTTAACTTCACATGACCCGTATTCGTCCGTATCAACTCCAAAATCAATTATGTCAACTCCATAGCATTTCTGACTATCAAATTGACTTATCGGGAATATTTCCTGATTTTTTTTTTAACTTTCCAAAATTTGTCAATTTTCCCGAGGGGGAATACCTTAACCTGTTTCATGCTAGGGCACAATCGGGGCATATTTTCTTTGACACAACGTCGTACCAACATTGTATCAAAGAGGGGAAAACTGTAGATACCGAAAATTGGTCTAGGCCTGCGAGTACACATTCGACATAATTTTCTATAGTCCGTCGTCTTGATTAAATAATGTTTATTATTTAATTAACCTTTCTAACACATATTTCCTCTATTAATTAGATACCCCTTTTTAATTAATTCATTAATTCATTATTAATCTTTATTCAACTTGGTTAATTAAATGAATCATATTTATTTAATTATGTTGCGAACTAATTAATTCTTCCCCCTTTATTTATCTATAATTAAATATTTATTATTTAATTACCCCTTTATCATACATTTCCAACTATAATTAAATATCTTTATTTAATTATTCATTTAACCCCCTTTATCTATAATTAAATATTTATTATTTAATTATTTATATTATCCTTTTCAAACAATCAAATTAAATAAATTACTTTATTTATTTAGCTAAAGTCAACTTATTTTCGAATGTTGAATTAAATTAACATTTAATTCATATTTAATTATTTATGTCACATTCCTCTATCATTCAATTATCTAAGTCATTCACTCACCTTCTGACTCGAGATCTATTTTTTAGTTCTCCAGTTATCTCTGAATTCAACACCTGTTTATCTCTGCGAGAAGACTCTCTGTCACAACTAGTCGATTAACTAGTTCTAACTCCTATTTGCATTCGAATGCATTAGTCTTCAAGTTCTAACTTTGTCTTTTGCATACAAAGTCTATTTCTTCTATTTTTGGAGATTAAGATGCTGAACTCGTGTTCTAACTCATGTTCTAACTCATGTTCTATTTGAGACAGAACTCACATCGCATGGCATTCATCAATCTCGTCTGTCGATCTCTCTTTCAATCTGAGCCGATCGTTCGAAAACCCAAAATCTATAAAATGGCCTGTCATTATCATTATTCCTCCCGAAATCATACACTTTTGAGAAGAGACTTATCTTCGATATTTTTCTTAGACACTCGACGAAGTTATACTTGTATTCAAACACATAAATTTGAGGGCAAGAATACTGAAAAGGAAAGATGGAGAAGAACAATCAAGATAATTCGAAGGGGTGAATGCATATTCGGTGAGAGCTTTCCATTAAATTGTTTAGTTTATTAGTTTATTTCCTCGTTCTTTGTTGTTTGATTTTAGATTATTATTTTAGATTAGGATTAACATCGTTTATTCTAGTTGTAGATTATTTCATCTCATCACATTTCGAAAGATCATCTTTTAATCTAATGTTACAGGGAGTACCTCCTTCTTCAGATTGAGTAAATTATCATGCATTTATTCAACAACATAATTGGCATAATTATAACCAGTGTTCCAATTTTGACCCTGTATATCCACCACGATTACCAATAAGTCAAGGGCTATCCTTACCTCAAAATTCTGGGCCAAGACTTGATTCAGGAAGCAATAAGTGTTCTTGAAATAATGCACAAAATCCTCACACTCAAAAGGCTCAACATCCTTAGGAAGAAATCTCTGCTTCCTCCTTCTATATCGAACAAACAGTCTATCTCTGTATGCAAATATGTTACACTTAAATTCAACATATAGATTGACACACCTAAACTTTTTAGTATAATTGGGGTTTAACCCAAATACCTCCAAATTTTTTTCCTTTGTCACTTCTAGGACCACATCACCATTTTCATTCCTGATTGTTCTTTCAATGGGATGATAGTGCTTTTCCAGTTCCATCATCAAGTCCACTTCTACAAACACATTTGGTACCACTAGCTTTCCAAGGTTTAACCCATATAAGAAACATGCAAGCTTATTAGAATACTGCCTGTTGAAAGCATACCAGAAAAGTTTCCACCCACTCTAAGGCTGGGGTTTTTCGCGAATTTCACCAGCACTATCAATCAACCTAGTGGTCACAACAACTTGACCTATAGGTCTCTTTCCAATTCATGACCATCCTTTTATATCTCCAAAGGCCTCCTGCATGAACCTTTTTGTTTCCTTCTTTGCACTTCTGGTCCTAGTAGACTTTGACTTATCCTCAGATGAAACATTCTGAGTTTTAAGTCGTTTAACCCTTTTTTTTGTTTCCTCTCTTGTCTAATACTAGATTCACTGGGCTCTAGTTCACTCATGTTTGAAATGTAGGAGAACTAGGGTTTATTATTTCTTACAATCGAAAAGACCTTCCCAAGTATGAAAACACATGACACTACTTGCAAAATAGAACAATTTTCCAAAATTTTGACCAAGCACTCATCACCAAATTGAAACTACCACTAATGGAAAAGAAAATAATCTTCCTAATTCCCTATCAAATTTCTAAAATATTTCACTTAAATATTTTGGCTAGGAGGAGATATACAGTTTGCTTACTTGGGTGAATGATTTACACACTTTCTGCAATATTAGTTCACCGGAGCTTCCCACATAACTTCTTCAACTTCTAGTACTCTTTTTCTGCTTCCAAGCAACTCCAAATTCTCAATTAATGAATTGTCTACCTTATTTTATGGCCAAGAGATGGGCATGCTACCATTAATGTGTGATAGTAAGTTCGTGTGAGTGAACTAACATTTAGCCATTCATGTTCAAACCATGGCCATTGATCTTGTTTTAAATCCACATCAATAGTTCTCAACTCGCCTCGCTACTTTATTTCTTGATTTATAAGATGTCCTCAGGATTCTGCCACATTTCCCTTTCATTCAATGGTCATCACTCATTACCAACATATGTCCTCCTTCATTAGCTTCATCAATGATGCAAGCATCCATGCAATGAAACCTTAGCCCTTAGATCAATGGCCCTCGATCACGTTCATCCTCCCATTGTATATCGCTAATGTAACTTCACACTTTGGATCCTATTAGTGATGAGAGATATAGAAAAGAGGTGAGGTTAAAAAACATACACCCTCATGAGAATCAACAATACAAAAGACATTGCACACAAGATCTTTTCAAATTAGCGAAAGAAACTTGAATAGAAAATGCCATTTCTCATCGCTCTTTTGGAACTTATGCCTTGGAATGCATCCGCAATGAGAAATGCAAGAAAATACAAAAGCATCAGGCCATCGCTCATCGCTAATATTCCTCATACATTATGCAAGAAATTAGTGATGAGAGATCCCCACGATGACTTTGAGTACTCGTATCTCGTATCGTTAATGTAAAACTTATCACTTAAAACCTATCCATGATATGTGAAGCTCAGGAGATCCATCATATCGCTCATCTCTATTTGAAATTTACCTTTTCAAAACCATTTGCGATGAGCAGTGTAGAGAAGAACACAAGACCGAGGGCCATCACTTATCTCTATTACAATACTCAAAGCTCAAAATACATTAGTGATAAGTGATAAATCAAAGATACAAGGAGAAAAAAAGAGCATCGCTCATTGCTTATTGAGATTAGGAGCTCCAAAAGCTATCCGTGATGAGTGATAAAGAGAAATGTCTGACAAAACTTAAGTGAAAACATTCAAGCATGTGCTCATAAGTTGTTCTAATGAAGGTGACCCTCTAGGATGACACGAGAGAAGGGCTCAATAACTTCAAAGCCATGAATTAAAAGGATGTAAAGGCAAAAAATACCCTTTACTTAACCTTATAAAATAGAAGAAACTCAGACCTAGGCGTGGGGGACTGGTTACCCTATGATGGTGAATGGCATAAGGTGTTTTAATGTGACTGGAAATGGGCAATACGAAGTCAACAACCAAATAGAACGTTGGCTTAAACAAAGAAACCTAAAGATATTATAATGGAGGATTCAAAATATTACAAAACCCTATAATAGTGATGACAAGTAGAACTCAAAGCCCTCAGATACCAATCCAATATTCAAAATGTGACAAGACTTTGAGATGGAACACCAAAATTTTGTAGGTTCCATCAAGAGGAATCGATAAATAGTCTCAAAACACTCTCTTATATTTTCTAAGTTTTAAATAATTATTACTTCTCTAAAGTTGAACTATACAATTAATAATAATTTATTGAATTATTCAAGGTTGAACATTACTATCCATGATAATTCAACTTCTTTATCGACATCCTTAATGTCCTTTCAGGTGACAAAAAATAGTTTCCTTTAATCGCAGGTATTAAGGTGATATATATTACTTCACTAACTCAAAAATTCCTAATAACCATGTTTAATAAACAATATCAATCTTATTAAAGTTCAAGAGAGGGGCATCAAATGGTGATAGGTTCGATAGCTCTTATGATATGCACATCACTTTCATAATCATAATATTATTGAGGGTTTTTCCTTTGAAGGATTAAGTTCTTTCTAATTACTTATCATTAACTAAATACCTAATATGTTTAAAGTTTGACTAAGACATGTCTTTATAAATTTTAATAAAGATATTTAATTGCAATTAGATCCCCAATGTTTCCCCACAAGATAAACCCTCAAATTTTTATTAATTTGGAGACATCCCAAAACTTAATTGTTGCAAGGAGATTAATTTTGATGACCACATACATATTAGCTAAGGCCTGTCTTAATTCTAGAGTACCTAGTGTTGCAACTTGGCTCTAATACCAAATGTCATGCCCATAATTTTCACTAGAAAACACAACTATTGTTTTTTTGCAGGTTCATATACCATGACTTCCATTGTCAAGTGTTAACTATTAGATGGTTTTAAACTCTTACATTTATCATAAGTAAAATACTTTGTTAATAGGATCTTTCCACCATAACCCATCCCTTTAATCTTCTACTTGAATTTTTTATGGTAGGTCATTGTTTTCTAACTTGATCAATCTTGTTCAAGTGTAGAATAGTTGACTCTAGTTAGTTGATTGAACATATTGTATTAAGGTCAAAGTCTAATAACACCTGACTATACTCCGTTTTTGTTACATGAAAAAATATCTTGATGACATCATTAGTTTTATCTTAGTATGGTAAATTATTTTAATTACATGATTATGGAAGTATCTTAAATAAATTTGATGATGATTTTATTGAAATTTAGATTTTCTAGGGTAAACTTAATTTCAAAAATAACCAATTACATCCTAAAAATAATTTCTTATTTGATTTAAATCCACTCTAGATTTTTATTTATAAATTGAATATTTTTGCCAAATTTTTCATCATGCCCTAGTTTCACACCTTAGGCTTGAGCAAAACTAACAATTATTTCTTTTTAAACAAATAAAGTATAAACTCTTTCCTCAAGGTTGTCTATTAAAACTATATTGACATTATTATGGAAGCCAAAATTATTATAGAATTAATTTTTAATATTCACACCTCTATCTTATTAAGATTAAATTTATTATTATTCACTTGATTTGAATAACGAGTGGATTTAAAATATAGTCGAATAATTATGCAAATCTTCAATGGGGAAAACTAGTACTTCACAGTTTGATGAAGAGCATGAATATCTTCCATGAAAAAGTTAGAAAATTTGACATAGCACCAAATGTTAATAATTATTGTTATTCCAATTTTAATCTAAGCCAATAAGAATTTGGTCCAGAATTTGCATTTCTCATTCATATACCATTACTATTGCAAAACTATTATGCCTATTACAGACTATAATTCATACCCATGCAATTGTCCTTGAATTCCCATTTATAGAAACATGGGAGCAACAAGCTTCAAGCCAAATTACACCTATAGTCACATTTTTCATTTGACATTCATTTTCATTTGAATTCCAAACTTCCCTAGGTGGTTATATTTGCACTTTTTCCATAAGGGGGAAAACATATAAGACAAAAAACATTTCATTTGCTAAAGAAGATTTTCCCGCCTTCTAAAAGGCATATTTCATTAATTGTAGTAGCATCAAAACATATTCTCCATGAGCCAAAAATATCTTCCACATGAGCATGCCCAAGTCAAGAGAATGAGAAATAGGAAAGAAATAAAGAAAAAACAGAAATCCCATCCATGTCAGCATTTTGTCACCAACTCTTCATGACTGAGAGGACACAACATTTTGCAAAACTTTATCTAAGGCTTAATCTATAAATTTTCCAAGCCATGTGTTGTAGTCCTCCTCATTGGGCCATTGTATGTCCAGTAACCCTTGCACCTTGGTGTTGTGCTAGTTATACCTAGCATCAATCAAAATGTGGGCCTCTTTGACAAAGGTGTCCATCCTTACCTTAATACCTACCATGTTGTCTACTGTAGGATTCAACATGGTGAGATATGTGATGCTGACTGATCCCTTAAAGTGTGGGAGAAAGCCTCCTAACTCCTGTTTCTAAGTAGAAAATTCCTTTTATCCTCCATCATTCAATATTTTGGTCATTCCATGCCCTTCCATATCCTTGAACATTTTTAACTTGTTTTGTAGTTGTACTCCCAGCTTGCCATGAAATGTTGAGATTGATCCCAATGTATCCACTACCTTCAATATATCTAGGATATTGGTTGAGGCCTCTAGATCATCTTTTATGTTAGGCAACATTTCCTTCAAGGCTCCAAACCTAGAACTCTATTTTATCCACTCATTCTGGAAGGCATTTTGAACCCGCACATATCTTTCTTGAGCCTCATGGGTGATTTTGTATGTTTGCCAAATATTGTTTGCCTTATTTTCCAATTTCATAACCCTATGCCTCAAAATGTCATCAAAAATACTTTTGGCCACAATTACTATTTCCTCCTTAGCCTTTTTAACATTTTCCTTTTCTGCCTTCAATTCCTCCCTCAATTTAGCAATCCTTAAAGATAGAGTTTACCTATATTAAGCTAGTAAATCTGATGAGGATGAGGGAGGAGAGGGTAGTGCCCTTATCAAATTACCTGCTTGTGTTGTGGAGCTTAGTTTATTGTATTCATCCAAGAGGTTATTGTACTATTTTAGCAATGCATCATGCTTTTTCTGGGAGATTTGTACAGTGTCAGCACTAAGCATGGCAACATGGATAGTTAATTTTGTAGCCTAGATTGGGGTAATATATGTGGCTCCTTTTAATACCACCAATCCAATAACCTATTCAATTAACCTTACAACCTTAGGCTTCCTAGTTTTTGGTGCCATTGACCATATTGCAAGATCACACGATTTTGGAATAAATCCAGAGCCAAACACATGATTATCAAAAAAAAATTTAGAAACAAAAGCTTGAGAATCCTTTCTTATTGCATCAAGTGCAATAGAAGAGGTTAGAGTACACCCTACAAGCAACATTACTCCACTATTTGAAAATTTTTTTCTAGCCTCAACAAGAAAAATGGCTACAATCTTAGCCATGATATTTTCTTCTTCTTCTTTCTCCACCTCTTCTTGCTGAGAAGGATCCACACCATCTTTAACTTGTTAAATCCTCTCTTTTATTTCTTTTCTTCTCTATTGAATGATGAATTCTGTAAACTCTTTTGTTTGCACAAAAACATCATCTACTAGAAATTAATCATGAGCCTTGATTCTTGGATCATGATCGACCTTCTCAACATATTACCATTTAATTATTTTTTCCTGGGGAATCCCTATGCCAAGAACATCATTAAGTTTGGGTGAGAGAAATCTCATCTCCACCTCTTCATCACCTGGCACATGCTTTGCAATCTTCTCATCCCCAATTACCTTAGTATCTCCCCCTCCAATCTCTAAAGGTTTCTATGGAATGTCCATGGCTTGGGGTTGTTGCTCTAAGAGAGCTTGTGCTCTTTGAGCAGCTTCTTTGACCTTTACTTGAAAGTCTCCACTTTGATAATCACTCAATTTTTTCATGGCCTTCTCTAAAGGGTTCTCAATTTCATCATATGGGCTCACAGAAAATGTATTCCTCTTCATAATTTCCTCCTCAATATCACAAATAGCAGTCCACTCCTTCCTCGATGTGAATGCTCCATCACTTGTCAAATTTATCAATACATCATCAGTATATAAAAATACATGACAAAATCTAAATAAGCCCTTATTTCTCCTCATACCACTTACAAAACCTTCTAGATCAAAACTCCTAACCTCATCAACAGTAAACCTAAGGTTATTCACCATTATCACAAATTTCTCATAGGCTTCCTTGGAAGTAGATTTGAAATAAGCAAAAGCACACGGCGACACTACCACATAACCTTTCCTGGGAGTTCTGAACAACTCCTTGTCCATAAAATCTAGTTGCCACATTAATTCCACAAATTCCAATCTATCTGAGACATACAGGGGTAAACAATTTGGTGCCACCTTGGCTCTGTAGGCTCTAATTAATGTGTACTCTAAATGTGGAAACCAATCAGCCCAATTATTCTCTTCTTGTGTTCTTTCTACATCCTTGGGGGACATGATGTCCCTGATAACCTTGAAATCCTATAAATGGGTGCCACACCCAAACTCTCCAAAATACCACATTTGATGACATTGCAAAATAAATAATAATTTGAATGGGGAAAATTTTTGTCCTAGACATGTATCCACATTTGGATAGGTAAAGGATTATTTTAATCATACAACTGCCTTACTTCAACTTCTTCTTCCATTTTTCTTGTCTAACATATAAAAGCATGTGCATTAACAAAGAATAGCGTGGGAAAGATAATCGAACATTTCCCTCCTTCAAATTGATCAAATCCTTATGCATTTGTTCCGCAATGTAGGTAGCATAATCAAATCCCCTGTTGGAATTCTAATTTTGTATGTCTATTACCATCACCAACAAATCATTTGATATTCTTGTATCAAAAATATCAGCCAACAATTGATTCAAGTAGTAATAAGTATTCTTGAAATAATTTGCAAACTCCTCACACTCAAAGGGTTCCAAGTCCTTAGGACCAAATCCCCCCTTATCATCTTTTCTGTGCTTGGAAAGCACATTCTTCCTATACCCATATCTATTTTTCTCATATTCATTATATAAATCCAAATGGTTTATGTTGACTGTATAATTGGGGTTCAATTTGAAAACCTCCACAATTTTATCCCTGGTCACCTCAAGGATTAAAGTTCCGTTCTTACTTCTGATTTTCCTATCCTTAGGATCATAATATTTTGACACTTCTAGCATTACATCTACCTCCACAAGCACATTCGACACTTCAAGCCTCCCAAGGTTAAAACCCCATAAATTTTTGGCTAGTCGTCTAACATACCTTCTATTAAAAGCATATAAGAATAGCTCCCACCCACTCTATGGTTGAGCAACCTCTCCAATCCCACCAACAAGATCAATCAGCCTACTAGTCACAACAACATTCCTTGTGGGGTCTTTTTCCAATTTGTGAGCTTTCATTTATATCTTTAGAGGCACCCTACATGAATCGAGGATGAGTTATTTTCCACCTTTTGAATTTAAAGATGTCTTGCAAACATCCAACATAGGTTTAGGTGTGTCATCATGGGGTTTAGGTCTCTTAACCCTCTTCTTCTTGTGTTTTATTTTTGGTTTGGGGGAGTATTCACTAGGTTCACTCATTTTGACAATATAACAAAACTAGGGTTTACAAATTTCAACCGATGGAGAAGACCTACTGGTTTATATTCTCAAGAAACAAGTTTGCAGAATAATAAACCCTCCCAAACCTCACAATTCACACCAAACTAATTGAATTTTCATGATATAACAAACCCTTACAAATCTTAAGCACTTAAAACTCTTAGAATTTTCACTAATTCCAAAATGACCTTAATTCAATGCAACTGGCATAGAGAAAATGTCATTATTTTCTTACCCAAATAATTTTTTTCCTTCAAAACCTTTTTCATTCTTTTCTGGACTCTTCATGCTATTCTCTAAAACTTGATTAAATCTTTTACTCTTGAATGGTTGTAATTGTGAGAATAAACAAGCCAACTACCTTCTTTATGGCTTAAGGATGGAGTGTATCACCATTAATGTTTGATAGAAATCTCACATGAGAAAATGGACATTTAGCTATTTAAGTTCAATTTTTTGTCATTGATCAACTTGTTTTAAAACCAAATCGATGGCTCTCCTTCATTCTCACGCTTTCCCCCATTTTCTTTCAGTAATTCCCTCTAGATTCTACCACATAGCTCCTCTTTGCCTTAGTCACTTTTTGTTTGGAAGCCATCGCTCATCACTAATTCAATATTTTCTCCTTTGGATGAATCCATGATGGCCTGAGACCTAGCGATGAAGGGAATATTCCATTGAATATGTCATTGCTCATCGCCAATGTGTATTTTATATCTTCACTTGCATCCATGATGGTTTAATGTAGTGTGATGGGTAATAGACTTAATATTCTATTGCTCATCGCGAATGTTATTTTTTTTTCATGTGTCCTATTAGTGATGTAAACAACATGTGTGATAAGATCTCAACCGTTAGATCTAGGTCCTCCTTTGACTTTACTCATCGCCCATTACTAATTCATGTTTCAACAGTTGGGTCATATTAGCGATGGGAGAGAAGTGGTGATGGAACACGATTCAGCCATTTGTACATGTTTCAAGATCAAAGGAACTAGAAGAATCGACCTTAGTAGCATTTCAAACCAGTGATGGAACATTAGAAAAAAATACCTCATCACTCATCTTTACTTTGAAAAGATAAGCAAGCAACTATCTGTGATGAGTGATGAAGGGAAATATAAAGAGCTCACAAGGTCATCGTGCATTGCTGATTTAAAACATAAGGAAATCGAGTGATCAACAATAGGAAATTAGCTAGCGATATAAAGGAAATTCTTCACATCACACATCGCTAATAGGGAACTCAAGGTCCAACATCTATCTATGATGAGTTATACAAAGGGAATAAGCTCATCACTCATCACCAATTTGAATCAAGCATTCTCAAAACAAATCGCGATAAGTGATGCACTAAGCGGTAAGCGAGAACTTAAGTGAGGGTATTCAACATGTTCTCATATGTTTTTTTAAAGAGGGGACCGACTAGGAGCAATGTAATACATGGCCATAAAAGGACTTACGAACATTTTATGCAAAGGATTTAAAGGCCAAAGGAAATATTTGGCGATAGGAAAATGGGAGACCCTAACCACAAGGGCTTAGTCAACTGAATGAACTCAAAGACTTGAGATATGACTTAGGAAACCTAAAACCAGAAAGAACAAGTCAATGAAGGATTAGATTCAATAACAAGGGTTTTGAAAGATATGAAAATATGCTAAGTAAGAGCCCACACATAGTATAAAACTCTAAACCCTATTCACATCAAACCAATAAGCCACTCAAATAAAATCATTTTAGACTAGTGGAACATGAAATTTTGAGAGTTCCACCAGTGGCTCTGACTGGGGACACATGCCTCTCATAGGTATGGTGAGATTTCAAATGTCATGGTTGAAGCGAACTAGGCACAAGGACAAAAACCGGGACCTTCTCGGACAAGACAAGAAGACCAGACCCAAGAAAACCAGACCTATATACAAAATTTATAGGACTGTACAATGTACATGGAGTGTAACATATTTCAAGAGAAATATGGCTTCAAGAACTATCCATGTACTAGCAGTTCAAGAAGTTCACCTATTAAGCTTTGGAGAAAGTATGAGTCTTCCCCATGTGTGTTGGATATCAGATAAGGGCCTAACCATAATTCTTCAAACTTCCCATTCTTGCCCTTATCCCGAGCCCTTGCATTCCACATTAATACCATACTTCCCACTTCAATTTTTTTGGGAGATGCTTTCTTGTCATACAAGTGCTTGACTTGTAGTTGCATTTTTATATTTTTGTCGTGATCTTCTCTTCTAGTTTCATCTATCTGTATAATATTGTCAATCTTATGTTGCATTTCATCATAGATGTTATCATCATACTCCTACACAAACTTGTACATATTTATTAGATTGTTTTGAGGAGTTCTAGCATCTAATCCATAAACTAAACCAAATGGTGAACATCTACTTTCTTTCTTAACAATAACTGTATCAACCCATAGTGCAAGCTTCAACTTTTAATCCTAGGCCTTCTTATTCTTCTCAATCACTCTCTTGATAATTTTCATTAAAATTTTGTTGCTAGATTCAACCTAGCCATTCTCTTGAGGATGGTAAGGATAATAATAAGAAATATGTATGCCATGTTTGTCACAAAAATCCTTGAACTCATCTGAACTGAAACACATGACATTATCTGATATAATCTTCTCTAGGACTCTAAACCTGATTAGAATGTTGTTCATCAATAAATTTATCACCACTTTACTTATTTACTTCTTTGTGGGGATTTCTTCCACCCACTTTATGAAACACTTAGTTGCAACAAGGATCCATGAATGCCCTCCACTAGAATTTTCTAATATTTCACCAATAAAGTGATGCAGGAGCATCCTTGGTTCTTGGCAATCTTGCATCAACCAAAAATATTTTCATTTAGCTTTGTTCTTGTTCTTGTTCAAGTTGGTAGATCTAGTATTTCTTCATGTTTGTTCACTAGATCTTGTGGATCTATGGTTTCATCGTGGACATGTTCAATTTTCTTATTCCAAGTTTTCAGCTCGAATGGATTTTTTTTGGCAAGTTATCGCTTTCGGATTGAGTGACAATTTTTGGAACTGGCCCGAGAATAATTTCAAAACCTAATGGCTAGTTTGATCAATCGAGGATCCTTCCCCCAACTTGCAGATCCTCATGGTGTGTTTTGATCTATTCCGTGGAGTGTCCTCGACCTTAAACTTAGGTCCACACTTCATCATGTGCTTCTACCGTCGAAGAAATTCAAATTTGAGATTGACCTATTCATGCACATGTTACGTTTCCTTCATCGGAGATTTTAATGATCTTTGGCCAACGTGGATGTTTCTTGACCCACATATATGATATAAATCTTGTAATATATCATTAGAAAAGTAGTGAATCAAGTTTAAGTAGAATAAGAAGAATATAGAGTTTGATCTGTAAGATTTTCGCTTGCATGTATGAGCACTGTATTTTGAGCATGTTGTATCAGGCCTGTGAGCCGAATCTGTAAGCTAGAATGTGGCTGACTATATGTAATCAATTTTTTTGATAATAAGAATGATTGTATTTGCATTTTCCTCCAAATTTTGTGTTGCTTTTGTTGTGTTACTCTTGTTGCACGGTCCAGATTGTTCTCTTTGAGGACCCTCCTACCATGACTGCACCATAAAGTCTATACCCCACTACTGAAAAGGGGCTTGCACTGAAATATGTCTTAGTGGTAGATTCCCTGAAAACTTTAGCTTCCTTGCAAATCTCTAGCAAGCATCACAAGTTTTAACAAAATTTTTGGCATCCTTAAAGACTGTAGGCCACCAAAATCTTGCCCTCAAAATTTTATGAGTAGTTGTTTTAGCCATGTAGTGGCCACCACACACTCCATTGTGCATTTCTTGTAAAAGTTCCAATGCCTGTTTGCCATCAACACACTTGAGCAACACATCGTCTAGGATTCTCCACCAAAGTTCATTGTCAAAAATGACATACTTAATGGCATGTAACTGTAGACATAGAAAATATACCGACATACTTGATCCTGATTACTAACATCGTTTCATCCTAAATCATCTTCTTAGCTTGTCATCACTCTTCATCGCTTAATTAAATAAATAATAATTTATTTGATTAAGTCATTCTCTCTTGTTAATTAAATAGATCAAAGTTATTTAATTAATCCTTTGATCTCTATTTAATTAAATAATTCATTTTATTTGATTAAATCTCTAAAGTCATCTTATTAAATTAAAACTTATTTGATTTAATCTAACATCATCATCCCTCTTTAATTAAAAAAATCAAATCCTTTATTTAATTAAAGTCTAAGTCACATTCTCATCTTTTGATTTAAATCAACCAATAAATATAAATCAAATAGACATATCACCTAGTCTCTCATTAAATTAATTAACCCTTGATTAATTTAATCCTAATCTCACTTAATTTCTCTAGATTTTTCCACTTGCACATGAAAATACATTTAATGGATTTATTAAATCCCTATTTTCTCTCAACATGGCATCAAAAGGGGAATATTCCTCCAAATTTGAAAATCCCTCCAAGTGGATTTTTCCTTCCAACAAGATATTCATTCCTCTTACATGTCCTTGTGCATTGAACCAAGTGACATTTACTCCATTCCTCTCTCCCTCCAACAAGCCAACTTTCAAATTTCAAATTTCCACCTAATAGAATTTATGTGCACATTCATCAAAATATTCTCATTCCTCCTCCAATCACATATTGACAAGTGGCACAATGCCATTGGTCCATATTTAATCCCACATTCATCCTTTTTGCCTCTTCCTCCATCATTCTCTACTATAAATATAAGGCTATCATTTGGAATGAGGATTCATGACTTATGCAACATCATTATCTTCAAAGTTTTCATAGCATATTCATCTATCCTCAATCATATCTATTTTCATTCATTTTATCAAGATCTTAGCTAGGTTATGCAGATTTTCCATCATGGAGCTCAACGATTGAAGCTTCATCAAAGTGCATCACTCATCAACATTGCATCATAGGAGTTGGTAAAGGGATAATTTCTACACATAATTGGCACCAATTCCCCCATGGGATTGAGCGTTTGCATGTTTAAATAGAATTTCAATTAGTTTTCATGTTTTGTTCTTCATTTCTTCCTATTTTGAGCATTGTAGATGAATTTTATGGGGAATCTTAGTTCTAACTTGCATATGAATCTAATGTTATGTTTGTTTGCTATGTTTGTGCAGGTCTAGGATTGGGGTTCATAGTAACTTCAAAGTTGTTTTTCTCATTATCAACCATAACCTTGGGACACTACAGATTTTGTAAATAATGCACAATCCTTCTATACCAGCCACACATCTACATCTCACAGACAGGTGGAACATCAACACACTTTACTTGATTTATTTGGTTAGCCTCCAAGTTGGTTTCACCCATTAACTTAGTCAGAGCTTGTCCTCTTACCAACTTTGTAATTTGAATATCAATGTTTAATTCTTGGATCCTATTGATCCACCTGCACCTTCTACCTATAGTTTCTTGTTGAGTAAAGATATCTTTTATTGCAACACTTGGCACAAATGTTATGACTGTAGCTCCCATTAAGTAAGTCCTAAAATTATTCACAGCCTTGACTAAAGAATATGCTTGCTTCTCAGTCATGTCATATTTAAGTTTTGTGGCCTACAAGGACTTACTAAAGAATGCACTGGGTTGTTCAAAGCCCTCATAATGTTTTTGAAACAACACTACAACAATTGTATGGAAAGAAGCAAAGGAGAAAATATGCATTGGTTTAAATTTTTTTAGAGATTTTAGCACTGGAGCCTCCTTCATGGCTTGGTTTATACTTTTGAATACCTGACTAGGATCCTCATTCCAAACCTCCTTCTCTCCTTTCTTCAACATCTTGGAAATAGGTCTTGTAATCTTAGAAAAGTTAGTAACAAACCTTCTCAGGAAATTAATTTGGCCAAAAATTGACTAGATACCTTTGGGATTTTTTGGTTGTGGAATTTTATCTATGGTAGCTACTCTCTCATAGTCAATCCTTATCCCATCCTTAGACATAATGTGGCCCAGTAGCTTACCTTCCTTCACTCCAAACACACATTTTTTAGGATTCAATGAGATCCCATATTCAAGTTCTTTTTTGAACACTTTCTCTAGAAGCATACATTGATCTTTCTTTTTATTGTATGTAGCCAGGTCATCTTGATATATAACTAAGAATATGTATAAAATTAGAAAATGCCAATTCCATGGCTCTCTAGAATGTAGCCCGTACATTTATCAATCCAAATAAAATTTTGACATAGACATAAGTACCCCATGGAGTTGTGAAAGCTATTTTATATTGCTTAGATTCCTTTACCATCATCTGATTGTAACTGGAGAACCCATCCATCATGGACAAAAACTCACAGCCAGTCACCTTTTGTAACATGGATTCCATGTTAGTCAGAGGATAATTATCCTTCAATGATGACACAATCAAATTTATAAAATCAACACAAAGTATGATGTCACCATTCTTCTTTATGTCTAGCACAAGATTTGAAACCCAGGTTGAATGCCTGATAGGTTTCATAATCTCAGCATGCCTCAACTTTACAAGTTCTTCCTACATCTTAGGTTGCAAGGTGAGGTTTATTGGTCTCTTCTTCTTCCTGAACGGCTTAGCATATGGATTTAGAGGTATCTCATGCTAAAATAGCTCCTCTTTGTATGCCTTCAGGTCATCATAGGACCAAGCAAATATGTGCCTATATTTTCCTAACAAGGCAATCAACATTTCCTTGACTTGGGGTTTCATCTTCTTCCAAATGTAAACCTTCTTTGGATCATTCTTTGTTCCAAGGTTTACTTCTTCCAAGTGCTCTTTGTGTGTGGATGTTTGCTTTCCATTACTCCTATCAGGGCCATAAAAAACCCTTTCTAATAAGATTCAAGAAATAGATTTTAGATTTTGTTGAATTACTTGTTTCTCTAGAGGTTTAGGTTGTTTTTCTTCTTCTTCTTGTAGCTCTTCAATTATGAAGTTATCCATGCCAGTGTCCACAAAATGGATTCTATTTGCTTCTTCCATAAATTCAATTATGTGTGGAGCTCTTGGTTCCCTCACAAGCTTGATATCTTTTCCATCAATAGGAAAATTAGTGAAGGACATGTCACATTGCATGCTTCCTCCCATGGAAGCACTCCACTTTCTTGACAATAGCATACCATAGTTTGGTGGGATGTCCACCACAACTATACTCATCACAAACTCCTTATCTGGAAAAGAAACCAACTTGTATGAAACATCCTTGATGAATCCAATAACTGGGATCTCTCTTAAGTCCATCGTAGGCACTATTGATCTTCAATCCATTTCTTCTATGATTTTGACTGGCATGATGTTAGATGAAGCTCTCGAGTCAATAATGCAATTCTTTAGGAGCTTACCATCAACAATAAAAGACACATAAAATGGATCAATGTTACTTGGGTAGGTAGTGATGGTACTTCCCAAATAAATTTGAGGGTTCTCTTCAATATCCTCCTCCATTATACCATCACTTACATGATTTCCACTCTCTTCAGACTGAGTAGTCACCTTCTTGTATTCATAGGCCTGAGTGGTACCATTGACAAGGGTCATTGCCTTCTGCTTTTGTTCATCTATTCTCATCATCTCCATTAATGGAACAGTCACCTTTATTTGAGACAATAGCTAAAACATATCAATTGTATTATACTTTGGCAACTCATAAGGGACCACACTCTGTTCTTTATCTTGAACCTTTTGTTGCTCCAATTTATTTTTAGTGTCTTTCTTATCATGCTTCTTCTATTGATCAACACCTTATTTTGAAGTCTTAACTTTGACAAATGAAACAACAACCTCGTCAGGTTTCTTAGTTGCACTATCCTTTTTGGCCCAAATATGAGGTCCTTTACTTTCCTTAGTTTTGACTTCTCCTTTCTTAAACTTGGCCAATTCTTATGTCTTAGCCCCTTGTTTCTTTGTAGTTTTCTCTTTCATGAACATACTGCCAGGCTTGCCTTGATCACTATTAACAACCCTATTTCTCAAGTTATGAGTATTCCTGGCTTGCTCAACCAATGCTGCACTCATTTGCTTATACTCTTCATCATAAGGTCTTCTCAAAGATATATCCTCTTCTTCTATTTCCATAGCACACATGCTATCCTCAAATTCTTCATCCTCATCATGGAAGACTTACTGATGATATGAGTCCAACTTATGTCTTTCAAAATCAACATCAAATTATTGTGATTCTTCCTCTAAGGAGAATTCCTCATCAACAAAATCTGATCTATGCATAAGCACAATTATTTCAACACCATTTTATTCCATTGGCTCATAATCATTTGATTGCACTTTCTCTTCTTCATACTAGTTTTACACTGAACATGTATGGGAAGCATGTGGCAACTGGAAAACAACACACCAAGGTGTTTCATCAAAAAAATTAATTGAATTTTTCTGCAAAGGATCAGGGGGAACTTTGTCTTGTGCATTTTTCTGATTGTTTGGAACTGGCTTCCTATTGTGCCAATTAGTATTATATGGATTGTCTTGCAGCCGAGGAGGTCTCTCATTCTTATAGAAATTTTTCTTTTCATTGGAAAGAACTTTCTCTTGCCTTTCAAGTCTGTAGCTAATGTCCTTCATGGAACTAGTAACATTATCAGTCTTGTCTTCAAGTGTAGATCCTTTTTCTCTAGAGTTTTTATCCTCTCTCTTTGGATTCTTCAAGATCTTCACATCACATATTCTCCCAACTTTACCAATTGCTCTACCGATATTGTTAATATGAATTTCCATCTTAAAATATTCTCTGAATTTTTTGGGATTCTTATCCAATAGGCAATAGATCATCTTTGCATCAAATGCATTACAATATTCTAGTAAGCATACACTATCATTTAATATTAAATGAGGAGTTAATCTATTCATGGCCTTATAAAATGTTACATTGAAGTCAACAACTGCCTCATTTGATCCTTTAAAATGTTATTAAATTGATTGAGAAGAAACCTAGAATCAGTCTTGTCACCATTTTGTTCTCTAAATAGTCTCTTGAACTCTTCCCATGAACTAATACTTTCAGTTGGTAGACCTCTATACCATTCTCTGGCATCCTTAGTGAGTGACTGCATGAAAAGATTCATCATCACATCTTCAACTTCTACCTCAAAATCATCCATTATGTTAGCAAATTCCTTCAAGTGATCTTCACCACTGGTTGCAATGTTACCAAAGAATTTCACCAAAGCAGGTTTGATATCTTTAGGGAATTGATTATGATAACCAAGAATTCCAGTAAAGCATATCTGTTGATACCTTTCCACTTGCATTAGCCTCCTGGTAATTTGGTCTCTGTGATTATTTATAGGTTCATGGTATTCTTGGTCACCAAATTTATTATTACCCTTGCCATTTCCATCTCCACCATTTCCACCACTTCCACTCTTATTTCCATCACTACCACCTCCTCCTCCATCCTCAAAATATGTATTTTTGATTTTATGGCCACCTCCACCACCACCACCCTGATCTCCAGCACCACTCCCACCAAGAGTATGCCCCTTTGATTTAGACTTATGGGTATTAGATTCATTATTTCAAGAGCTTGAAGATACTAGATAAGGTATAGAGATTTTAAGGAATGAGATCTTCCTTGCTATTTCTGCATTTGCAACTTCAATTTGAGTCTTCTTCAACTCTTCTTGCAACTTATCATTTTCTAATTGTAGCCTCAATATCTCAGGATCAAGAGGTACATTTGATGGAGTAGATTTTTTTTTAACATCTTTGGTGGGTGTATTTCTATATGAAGTATTTGTATCAGTATTGGTATTCTTGGAATGGCCTATAGGCTTGTTTCCATGATCTACAGGATTCTTAGTAGTAGTAGAAGGGTCAGTGAATTTAGGAGGATTAGGGGTTGTCTTATTAGTGGTTTTAGGACAATCCTTAGGAGTTGGTTGTTCCTTTAATGCTTCCTTCATCTTTTCAATTATTTTCTTTCAGGCATATCTCTCCAATACCTTCACCTTGATCCTATCCTCCTTTTCCTTCCTTTCTACCAACTACCTTACTTTCCTCTCCTCCAACTCCTTGAGTCTGATCTCCTCTACTTCTAAGGCTTGCATATCCTTATCTATATCATCTTCATCTTCTAAGACAAGATTAGACTCACTAGGTTTAGGAGTATAATAAGTAAGATTTTTTACTTCTCTCTCAGGAGAATGATGTGAGGCAATACTATGGGATTTACCCCTTGGTTTAAAATTACCATCATTAAAAATAGATTCATCCCCAAAAGTGATCCATCTACCTCAAAGTTTATTATCCTTTTAGCAAAATTCCCACCTTTCTTCTTCTTGTGACATCTCATGATGGCCGTCAATAACTTCATCAATGGATAAACCCTCCTCATTAGGATTAGTCATATCAGATCCAAATGCCTCTTCATTTTCATTTTCATTATTATCATTCACATCTAAATTAGAAGGTCTAATAGAAAGATGTTCAGTGGACTTACCAGCTTCATCATTCTTTTTTATCTGGGATCCCTTCTTGTTTTTATGCATTTCAAACTCCAACTTCTGCTCAGGATTCTTCTTCATTTTTCTTCTAGTTTGGCGCATAGTTTCAGACTTCTCTTCACAACTTTTCTTCTCACTTTCTTCTTGAAATTTTAACATTGCACTGGTATAAGAGACTTTAGAGTCGCTACACACAATATTGGGAAATAAAATTTGATTATACTTTGGATATGCACTCACAATTTTAGAGAAGACCTTGAAAATAACATAGTATGAAATGGAAAATGGAACCAAAACTTTATGCATAAAACTAGGCTTGACTTATTGATGAGTGTTTCAACAAAGTGTTCTCCAAATAGCGAAGAACATTAAAATACTTGAATCTAACTATACCAGATCTGATCTAGTGACTTTGGACTACTAATGTCCCCAGTAGAGATGCCAATTCGTTGGTTATTTTTTAAGAAACAAACTTAATCTCACTAGTTACCTATGAATTTGTCACAATTCAATGATCAAAAAAGGTAAAGATTGGCCAATGAACAAGTAGCATCTTGCTAGGCTTCTACTTCTGCACTTCGAGCTCTGTAAGACCCAGGAGGGTGATCTGTAAAATTTTTAGATGATACTCTTGTGAAAATTTACAATGAACATTGTGAATAACATATACCTTCCTATAGGCTGCCAATTATATGCAATTCTTCAATAATTTGGCTGATCCTATAATAAATTACTATCTAAAGCAAGGAATGGGTGCTACCTCATATAAATTTACTACAAATAAAGGGGTGTAAGAAATTTTCATTAAGATTGTGTTCTTTGATATGCATGGGCTGACTCATTGACATAAAAGTTAACCAAATTAATAGAACAATATATTATCCATGGGTGACAGATTCACATTTGTAACAAACTATAATACATTAGAAATTAAACTCAGCATCTATAGACTATTGTTATACTGCTTTGCAATACACAACTCAAGATATCCAGAAATATAAACTACTTAGTAATACTTGAACTCCATCTCACAAACTTATGATTTCATTAAAGAATTTAATTAGTTATTGAACTAAAGCAGAAATAAAACCATACATTCAACCAAAATGATTGAAGACAAATAAAATATCCTTTATCATTTTATTCATAATTTGAGAAACAAAATACATAGGAGAGAATTTGTTCCATAATTTGTAATTCTCATTCATATACCATTAGTACTATAAAACTATCATGCCTATCGACTAGAATTCATACCCTAGACTCAAAACTATTATATTCCTTTATGCTTGATTTTCAAAATTGCTATTACATGAGTTCAAAACTTTCTCCAACCAAAGACCCATGCAATTGGCCTTGAATTCCAATCTATAGAAACATGGGAGCAACAATATTTAGGAAAAATTACACCTATAGTCACATTTGTCATTTGACATTCATTTACATTTGAATTTCAAAGTTCCCCACGTGGTTATATTTGCACTTTTTTCATAAGGGGCGAAACATATAAGATGAAAAACATTTCATTTGCTGAAGAAGATTTTCCCTCCTTCCAAAAGGCATCTTTCATTAATTGTAGTAGCACCAAAACATCTTCTCCACAAGCCAAATATGTATTTCACATGAGCACATCTAGGTCAGCAAAACAAGAAACAAGAAAGCAATAAAGAAACAATAGAAATCTCATCAATGTCAACACTTTGCCACCAATTCTTCATGACTGAGAGGACATAACATTTTGTAATACTTTATCTAAAGGTTAATTTTTAATTTTTCAATCCATGTGTTGTAGTCCTCCTCAATGGGCTATTTTATTTCTAGTAACCCTTGCACCTTAGTGTTGTGCTAGTTATACCTACCATCAATCAGAATATGGGCCTCTTAGAAAAATGTGTCCATCCTTACATCAATACCTGCCATGTTGTCAACTATGGGATTCAACATTGTGAAATATATGATGCTGACTGATCCCTTAAAGTGTGGGAGGAGACCTCCCAACTCCTCTTTCCATGTAGAAAAATCCTTTAATCCTCCATCATTCAGTATTTTGGGCATTCTATGCCCTTGCATATCCCTGAACATTTTTAACTTGTTTTACAGTTGTACTCCCAACTTGCTATCAAATCCTGAGATTGATCCCAATATATCCACTACCTTCAATATATCTTGAATATTGGTTGGGGCCTCTAGATCATCTTTTATGTTAGGCAACATTTCCTTCAAGGCTCCAACCCTAGCACTCCATTTTCTCCACTCATTCTGGAAGGAATTTTGAACCTATGCATATCTTTCTTGAGCCTCATGGATGCTTTTGTATGTTATACAAATATTTTCAGCCTCATTTTCCAATTTCATAACCCTATGCCTCATAATATCATAAAAAATACATAGTTACCATTTCCTACTTAGCCTTTTTAACATTTTTCTTTTCTTCCTTCAATTCCTCCCTCAATTTAGCAATCCTTAAAGATAGAGTTTCCCTATCTAGAGCTGATAAATCTGATGAGGATGAGGGAGGAGAGGGTAGGGCCCTTATTGATTGGGCTTCTTATGTTGTGGACCTTAGTTTATTGCATTCATCCAAGAGGTTATTGTAGTCTTTAAGCAATGCATCATGCTTTTTCTGGGAGATTTGTGCAGTGTCAACACTAAGCATGGCAACATGCATAATTAATTTAGCAGCCTTGATTGGGGTAATATATGTGGCTATTTTTATTACCACCGATCCAATAACCTCTTCAATTGACCTCACAGGCTCAAGCTTCCCAGTGTTTAGTGCCATTGACGATATTGCAAGAGTGTGCAATTTTGGACTAAATCCAGAGCCAAAGACACGGTTATAAAAATGTTCTTCAAAAACAAAAGAATAAGGATCCTTTCTTATTACATCAAGTGAAATAGTAGAGGTTAGAGTACACTCTAGAAGCAACATTACTCCACTATCTATGAAAAAAATTCTAGCCTCGACAAGCGCAATGGCTACAATCCCAGCCATGATCTTTTCTTCTTATGATTTCTTGACCTCTTCTTGTAGAGAAGGATCCACAACAACTTTAACTTTGTCAATCCTCTCTTCTTCTTTTTTCTTATCTACTGAATGATGAATTCTTTAAACTCTTTTGTTTGCAAAAAAGCATCATCTTCTAGAAATTCATCAAAGGCCTTGATTCTTGGATCATCATCGACCTTCTCATCATATTGCCGTTTAATTATTTTGTCTTGGGGAATCCCTTTCTAAAGAGCATCATTAAGTTTGAGTGAGGGGAATATCATCTCCACCTCTTCATCACTTGGAACATGCTCTACAATTTTCTCATCCCCAATTACCTTAGTATCACCCCCTCTAATATTTGAAGGCTTCTCTAGAATATCCATGGCTTGGGGTTGTTTCTCTAAGAGAGCTTGTGCTCTTTCAATAGCTTCTTTGAACTTTACCTTAAACTCTCCACTTTGATAATCACTCAGTTTTTTCTTGGCCTTCTCTAGAGGTTTCTCAATTTCATCATATCGGCTCACATAAAATGAATTTCTCTTCATAATGTCCTCCTCAATATCACAAATAGTAGTCCAATCGTTCTTCCTTGATGTGACTATTCCATCACTTGTTGAATTTATCAATACATCATTAGTATAAAAAAATACATGAGGAAATATAGATAAGCCCTTCTTTCTCCTCATACCACTTACAAAACCTTGTGGATCAAAACTCCTAACCTCGTCAACAGGCAACCTAAGGTTATTCACCATTATTCCAAATTTCTCATAAGCTTCCTTGGTAGTAGCTTTGAAGTAAGTAAAAGAACAATGCAACACTACCACAAAACCTTTGCTAGGAGTTTGGAATGGTTCCTTGTTGATAAAATCCAATTGCCACATTAATTCCATAAATGCCAACCTATCTGAGACATACAGGGGTAAACAATGTGGTGCCACCTTGGCTCCATAGGCTCTGATTAATGTGTACTGTGAATGTAGAAACCAATCAAGCCAATTATTCTCTTCTTGTCTTCCTTCTACATCCTTGGGGTGCATGATGTCCCTGATAACTCTTCAAAGCCTATAAATGGGTGCGACACCTAGACTCTCGAAAATACGATATCTGATGAAATTGCAAAATAACAAATAATTTGAGTGGGGACAATTTTTGTCCAAGATATGTATCCAAATTTGGACAGGTAAATGATTATTTTCATCAGATAGCTACCATAGCTTCACTTCTTCTTCCATTTTTCTTGTCCAATATATAGAAGCATGTGCATTAACAAAGAATAATGTGGGAAAGATAATGGAACATTTCCCTCTTTCAAACTGATCAAACCCTTATGCATTTGTTCTTCAATATAGGCAACATAATCAAATCCCATGTTGTAATTATAATTTTGTATGTCTATTACAATCACCAATAGATCAATTGCTATTCTTGTATCAAAACTATGAGCCAACACTTGATTCAAGAAGTAATAAGTATTCTTTAGATAATTTGTAAACTCTTCACACTCAAAGGGCTCAAAGTCCTTAGGACCAAATCCTCCCTTATCATCTTTTATGTGCCTACCAAGCACATTCTTATTGTACCCATATTTGATTTACTCATATTCATTGTATAAATCCACATGGTTTATGCTAACTATATAATTGGGGTTCAATTTGAACACCTCCACAATTTTATCACTGGACACCTTAAGGATTAAATTCCCATTCTCACTTAATATTTTACTATCCTTAGGATCATAATGTTTTTCCAGTTATAGCATTACATCTACCTCCACAAACACATTCGACACCACAAGCCTCCCAAGGTTAGAACCCCATAAATTTCTGGTTGGTTGTCTAGCATACCTTATATTAAAATCATATAAGAACAACTCTCACCCACTCTGTGGTTGAGTAACCTCTCTAATCCCACCAGCAAGATCAATCATCCTACTAGTCACAACAACTTGCCTTGTGAGTCTTTTTCCAATTTGTGACCATCCTTCATTTATATCTTTAGATACACCCTCGATGAATCTAGCATGAGTTATTTTCCCACCTTTTGACTTTGAAGATGTCCGAGGAATATCCAGTGTAGGTTTAGGTGTTGTAGACATGGAAAATATATAGATTGATCCTACATGTCTGATCCTGATCTTACTAACATCATATCTTCCTAAATCATCTCCTTTACTAATCAATTTAATTGAATAATATTTATTTTGATTAAATTCATCATATTTCATCTCTTAATTAAATAAATCAAATTTATCTGATTAAGTCACCCCCTTCAATTAATTAAATGAATTATTTTATTTAATTAATCTGATAATCCATCTTGTAATTAAATAATTCATTTTATTTAATTACTTTCTAAATTCATATATTTTAAATTAAATAAATTAATCTTTATTTGATTTAATCTAATACCACATTCTTTAATTAAATAAATCAAACTTTATTTAATTAAATCTAAATCCATTATTCATCTCATTTTGATTTATTTAAATCCTAAAATCTAAATAAAATTGTCAAATCAGCAAATCTTCATCTAAATTAATCAAATCTTGATTAATCCTAATCCTAATCCATCAAATCCTTTAGATTTTACAACTTGCACAATAAATCAATTTATTTGATTTATTAATTCTTCTATTTTCTCTCAACTTGGCATCAATAAGGGAATATTCCTCAAATTTAAAAATCCATCCAAAAGGGATGAGTACATCCAACAAGGCATTAAAGGCCTCTTACATGTCCTTTTCCTTGATCCAAGTGGCATTTACTCCATTATTCTCTCCCTCCAACTTATCATCTCAACAATTTCAAACTCCACCTAACCATATTTATTTGAACATTCATCAAAATGTGCTCATTCATCCTCCAATCACATATGGACAAGTGGCCTTCTCTCATTGGTTGGTCTTTTGTCCCACATTCATCCATTTTGCCTCTTCCTCCATCATTCTCTTCTAGTTATCAGAGACTCTCATTTGAATCTTGGTCCATCAACAAAGAGCATAATCACTATAGGCGTTAAGCATTTGAATTCATAGCATTTTCATATTTGCAATCAATTTAGCTAGGTTATTGGCAATTTTCATCAAGGAAGCAACAATCATCATCAAAGATCATCATAATTGCATCAAGGAATTAGGAAAGGGCCATTTTCCACATCAAAATGGCACCAATTCCCCCATGGGATTGAGAGTTTTCTCATTAGAATAGGATTTTATAGCTTTTATTGTTGTGTTCTTGATTTCATTTCCTATTTTCATGTTTCAAGCTAATTTTATGGGGAATGTTGATCTAACTTGCATAATGATCTAATTATATGTTTGTTCTCTTGTGTTTGTGCAGTTATAGATTCACCATTCATATTTTGGCGCTAGAAGGAGGGTGAATCTGGAGAAAATTAACATGTTTTCCTAAAAAATCCATGCTTTTTTGTTGCGTTTTTGTGTCTACAAGAAAAATCTACCGCTATTAGTCTATCGGTGCCAAACTGCACTGCTATCAGTCCAACGACGCTATATTGCACCACTTCTAAACTCTACATTGCACCACTGAAGTCTTCCCGCCTAGAAAATTTGAATTTCTAACTCTGACGCTATCTTCCAAATTCCAAATTGCATCATTGGCTAAAATTGCGCCACAATCACGCTCACTATTTTTCTACAGAACGTCATTCTCAGTCCTCAATGGCGTTATATTGCGCCACTGAATTTCTCAAACTGCACCGCATTTTTGGATTGCACCGTTGGAGTAGGGTAAAAAGTAGGTTTCAGATTATTTTCAACATGTGCATTTTTCACTTTGGTTCTTTTTGACTTCTATCTAGTTTTTGGCCTCTTTTTTATAGTATTAACTAGTTTTTGTAGGTTGGCTTGATCAAAAGTAAAGGAAGCAAAATGAAGACCAAGAGTTATTTATGACATAATCTCATTGTATCAAGTGTTTTTAAACACTTTAGGGAGAAAATACAATTCCTTTTCTAAGGATTTGTCATCTTCTTATTTTTTAGGACTCAATAAATTTTGTTTGGGATTAAAAAGAACAAAACAAAAGGGTTAAAAAGAACCATAGGAAAATTTACTAGATTTTGTTTTGGGACTTAACAAATGAAAAAGAAAATCTCACACTTCAACATTGGTGCTTAAAAATAACTCACATCATTGCTTTGTGGTTTAAAATGAACATGTGTATTCTTTGTTTTGTAATCTTTTACACAAAGTAATATCATTTGAAAAATAATATGCACTTCTCTTGCGCTTCATAAGCGAACTTGAGAATCAAAAGATTTTTTTTGTGATATTGAGTTGTGTAAGTGATTGCCTCCACATTTCAATTTGGGGTGCCTAAAATTTGAACAAAACATGCTAGTGTGAAGAAAATGCATTGTGTGTGCTCCCACCTAAATGCGTTAGGTGGTCAAACTAAAAATGCACTCCTTCACTATTATCCACCTTTAGAGAGCCTACCTTGGTGGGAAAAAGTACTCACCCCAAGGGAATGACTTAAACCAGTAACGAGCTAAACGCCAAGCTACTCCCAACCGGTATACAAATTTGAATGTTGAGGAAAGCTCATCATTACAGAAGGTCCTACGAACAAGCAAGTGATACTCTTTATATGAATTTATCTTTCCTCTTGTGTGATATTCTGAATGGGTGCCCTAATTACAAATCAATTTGTGTAGAATCCAAAATCCTAATCTATTTGTTGGTGCAAGAACGATCATTTTGAAGCCGCCCCACATTCTTAAGACTCCTAATAGAGATGAGAGGTATGCCATTGGAGATTCATGGGTACTGATGCTTGGCTGACCCAAGAAGTGTGTTTCATGGAGGGGAACTAGTGTGATAAAGCATATAATCATCTGCTAAGAGTAAGCATAGCTAGATTTATCCAAGTGGGAACCCAACAAATATTGTCTCATTTTATCTTAGGATTGTGCATGAATTTAGCATCAAAACGCTTTGCTTGGATCCAAAACATTTGAAAACAAACATTCATCGAATCCTCCAAATTTAAAACCCTTAAGGAGGAGCAAATACCTTTGAAAAAATCCAAGTTCTATTGCTTGCCCTAGAAATTTCATCCTTAGAGGCTTCTAAGTATTTGGATTTATATCACAATTTTCTCTTACTAAAGTCAACATTAGGAAACTATTGCCTTGATTTCCACATAATGGACTTTGTGGGATGAGAAGAAGTTAGGACATTAGACATTCTAGTTTGAAAAGATAATCAATAATTGTTTGTGGTAAAAATAGGTCATTAAGCAAAGCTAAGAAACAATTGAACCTCATATGTGCTTGATCCCATGATTTCCCAAAAATTCAAAATTCCAAAACTAAGTCATCACAAGATCCTTAGTCCAAAAGCTCGTGAAGAATGTCTTTCAAGACTTCACAAAGTTAGAGAAAGGTTGGTCTACAATTTTTACAAGAAAGCTTCAAAGAAAAATCCTAATTTTTATGCATTCTATTACCAACAAAATCCAAGTCTCTTTCAAAGGTTTGAATTTCTCACATACGGAGTATGAACATGTTCTTCAATATCGAGGTCTTGTAGAAAGGAGTTTTATCTAGGTCTAATCTAGGATAAAAATCAACATTCTCATCCATCCCTTCAAACATCAATTAAATCTCACCTCACCAACAACTCTTTGAATCTTGGAAAAATCCAATCATGCTAGACTTTTGGAAAATCCTTTGAATCAAATAAAAAATCATCTTTGTTTGACTAAGTATGTGTAGATGAACCCTTCTTCATGTGCTTAGTTAAATTATCAATCCTTGTGAACAAATTTATTCCAAGATAAGCATCCAACCTCTTGGGATTTATGTGTTCATCATCCAAATCCAAATCCAAAACAAATCAAATCAAGAATCCAACAAATCCAAAAGTCCTAAAGTCTAGTATCCCCTTCAAGATTCTTAAGAGTTTAATTTTTCACACCATCCACCCTTCATGTATTTCATCACCATCCTTTGATCCTTGAAAAAACTTGGTTTTTCTTCTTTGTGCCTAAAATTTGATGCTTCTTTTATGGTGCAAACTTGATCCCAATACAAGAAGAACATGGAAGCCAATATAGAAACATCCACTTCAAGTGACCTAAGTCAAACTGCACCCAAAATCAATCCCATTGGATCCAACAATCCCCCAACCAATTTCCCTCCATTAATAGAAGATACTCAAGAGTAAATTCAAGTGGAATACATCACCAATAATGTCTTATGGATGACATAAGAGGAAATCATTGAAATGGTCCAAAATCCTGACTCATCGAATTGTTAATACCATGATGAGGCTCAATCCCTCCCAATATATGGTAGAGTTTGAAAAAGAAGGTTATTAACTCCCTTTCGATTTTGACATAGACATCATTGTGGAGAAACACCTTAGGATCATGCCCCCAATCTCATCCACACTTCCATTTCAAAGAATCACCCAAAGCATCCCATAAATCACATCATCCATTGCTCCAACTCCACCAATTGTCAACAAGGGGAGCTCATTACTTCATGCTCTTCAGACAAACCCCCTTGTGAAAAACCAAGGTTTGGATGTGAATAACATATTGGGTCAATCCGTCCCATCGAACCCATTACACCCATACGTTCTACTCACATTTCATGTTCCCACGAATCCATCCTCTTTTCATGCAACACCGACATATCCCCTCAACACACAAAACTCTCTCCCCATGACCTCACAAGGAGAAGGTGGATTATTTGGACCAGGGGGAATCTTTGATCCCTCATCATCATCATCATTTTTTGAAGGGAACACACCACCCATTCTTCCTCTGCTTCCCTCACTTACATCAACACCAACACCAATCCTTGGTTAGGGAAACCCCCTTTACCGATCCAAAGTCAACCAAACCAAATCAGCACACCAAATGTATCAAATCCTCCAAGCTTTCCGTTGCTATCACAACAAAATGTGGCAAAAATCCAAATATCTCAAGCGACCCTCACACCATCTATGACAACTCAAGTATCTCAACACATGGTCTCCCAAGGACCTAGATCTTCCACCATACCATCCAGCTCACAACCCATCATCATCACCCCAATGCCTCAACAACCACCCCAACAAAGTCTCATCACACCATCTCATACCATCATGAATCCTCCACCTCTACCACCAAATCCAAATGTGGGTAATCAATATAGCATCACTTTGCAAGTGGCACAACAAGCCTACGAAAAGTCACTCCATCAATTCCAAACCCAAAAAACTATGTAGGCCGCACAAAAAGCACAAACACAATAGATCGCACAACAAGCTCAACAGGACACTCAAGCGCAAGAAAAAGAGTTGCTACAACAACACCAATCCCAAGCACATGCACAAGCTTTGTTACAACAATAGCAAGCCGCGCAAGCTTCTCAAGTAGCTCAAGCCGCCCAAGCTACCTAGGCTACACAAGCAACCTGACAAGCATTGGCTCAGTCTCAAGTGTAATATCAAGCTCAACAAGCATAAGCGCAAGCCCAAAATCAAGCACAAACAACCTTTTTATAGCATCAGGCTTACCAGCAAGCCTTACAACAATACCAAGTGCAACAACAAGTAGAAAAAATACAAGTGGCTCAAAATAAAGCCCAACAACAAGTGGCTCAAAAGAAAGCCCAACAACAAGTGTTGTTGGCATAATAACAACAACACACCCAACAACCAGCATTGTTGGCACAACAACAAGCATTGTTGGTGCAACAACAAGCATTGTTGGTGCAACAACAACCATTGTTGGCGCAACAACAACAACAAGATTTTTTGGTATAGCAACAACTGCAAGCATATCAACAAGCGTTGGTTGCGCAAAAAAATCCCGCTAATACACCACCCAATCTACAAGTCACCACACCCACCATCCAAATCAATGCTCTAGAACAAAACACATTCATTCCACCATCTGACTCAAAAAGTGATCTATCTGCAGGAATCAAGAAATTCTAGGAAATTGTAGACTCGTTCATGCAAAATTATGCATTCAACATGGGCATGGATGTAAACTTGGAGGAACTATCTGATCTCAAGAAAAAAAAAATGAGAATCATTTGCATCTTTCTTACAATGATGGCGATCCAAAGCCAAAAAAAGAAAATGGGCCATGCCAGAGGAGTAGCAAGTCAGTACTATCATTGCAAATCTCGAAGGAAACCTGGCCTTCCATCTCAAAATCTAGTGTATCACCTCCTACGACCAACTCATCCCTAAAGCTCTTAGTACTGAAAGAGCTCTCATCGCACAAAGAACAACACCTACTTATCAAGATAATCGTCCATCGACAAGCTATAATGATAAACCACGAACACGGGTGAAAAACAAGAACATAACCAATGACGGTGTTGTTGATGCTAAGGTTGTGATCAATTCTCCCAAGACAAACACACAAAAACAAACGTATCAACAACCTCAGAATACCCAAAACGCCCCCTGACCAAATACATCTCATCATTAAAAGAACACCCCAACAATAAATAGCGTCAATGACCAAGGTGGACCATCCACAAGAAATCGGTATCCCCCTGTAGACACGTAAAATATACATGCACCTGATTCTGATCCTACTAACATCATTTCGTCTTGAATCATACTCTCAGCTTATCAACACCTTTCATCCCTTAATTAAATAAATAATTAGGTCTTTCTCCTCTAGTGATTAAATTAATCAATTTAATTCAATTAATCATCTTTCTCTGTTCATTTAAATAATTCATTTTATTTAAATTAAATCTCTGAAGTCCTCTTATTAAATTGAATAAATTAAAACATTATTTAATTTAATCTAACATATTCCTCCTTAGTTAAATAAATCAAAATCATTTATTTAATTAATCATTTCCTCTCAATTTGATTTAAATCAATTCATAAATTTAAGTCTAAATTGCCACATCTCCTAATTCCTCATTAAATTAATCAAATCTTTGATTAAGTTAATCCCTATCACTAAAATCCTCTAGAGAATGCAACTTGCATGATAAATCAATTACTTTGATTTATTTAATTTCCTATTTTCTCTCAACATGGCATCAAAAGGGAATATTCCCTCAATTTGAATTCAAAATTCAAATGGGCTCGGTCCTTCCAACAAGGCATTCAATGCCTCTTACATGTCCTTGTGCATTGAGCCAAGTGACATTAACTCCATTTCCTTCATCCCCCCTAAACATGTCACTTCATCAAATTCAAAAATTCAAACTTGCACATTGATCAAAATGTGCTCAACCTTCAACCATTCACATCTTGACAAGTGGCACTTGGCCATTGGATGTTTAATGATCCCGCATTGCTTATTTTCACTCTCTCTTCCATTTTGGAAATCTATAAACGAGAGACTCTTCCTCTCATTCTAACATCCACAATTTCAGTAAACTTACTATACTCAACTTCATCATGATCCACAATCGCATGCAAAGTTACTCTCTTCACATTGAGAGCTAATTTTGCCCATTTCAATCAACCTATCACCATTTTTCATAACTTGTAACAAGGTTATGCTCAAATCTCAAGATTTGACCATTTCTCAATCACTTAACATTGCAAATTACGAATTGGGAAAGGGCCAATTGCAACACTTCATTGGCACCAATTCCCCCATGGGATCATTAATCTATTGGCTTAATTAGGAATTAACTTCATTTCTTGTATTGTGTTCATCATTTCCTAATTTTAGTTTGAATAGATGGATTTCATGGGGAATCTCTCATACTTGTTTGCATCTATTTGATCTAATAACCTAACATGTTTTTTGCTCTTGTGCATTTGCAGGTCCTGGGGTTCACATTTTGGCACTAGAGGGAGGGGAAAACTCAAGAAATTAATCACATTTTAAAAAAAAATTCATGTTTTTTTTCTAACATTTTCCTACAGGTCACAGGAAGATAACTGTACAGCATCATATTGAGCCGCGTTCATAGGCGCGACACAATACTTCATCGCTTTCAAGGAAGCAGTGCCATATTGAATTGCGCATAGTTTTTAAACCTCGCCATTTTGCTCTTCCCGCCTATCATTTTTTCAAATTTCCTAACTCTACCGCATTCATCTCTGTGGCACTATACTACATCGCCTTCAGCACTGTGATGCCATATCGCACCGCATTTCCTCCAAACTGCACCGCTCCTGCTTTCTCACCTAAAAAATTTGAAATTTTAAATAGGGCCGCTTCCAAACTACGCCGCTTACCCATATCGCACCGCTTATTCACTCTCTATTTCTGCAGAGCGCTGCCCACAGTCAATCGTGTGGTGCTGTATAGTGCTACTTTCACCCAAAATGCATCGCTTTTACAAACTGCTATGTGGAAAAATAGCGAGGTCTAAAATTGACATGTGCTTTTTAAGTTTTGGATTTTTTAATTCCTAACCTTGTTTGCTATCTTTTTGCTCTCTGGTTTTCTATCATTTTGTAGGTTGGAAGCTCATCATGCAAAAAAGTGTCTCTAAACACTAAAGTGCTCTTCAACACTTTTGAAGGATTTTAAAATTCTGCTTGTTAAGAGAAATTTGTTAATATCTTTGGCCTTAGAAACACTAGATTTACTTTGGGTTTAAAAAGAACAAACAAATTCCTTTTTTCAAGCAAAGTAGGTGATTCGTTATGACACCATGCTCATTATGTACAAAGTGTTCTTAAACACTAAAGTGTTCTTCAACACTCCTTAAGGATTCTAGATTCTTGATTAAAAGGAATTATTTAATTTCATTTGCCTTAGGAACACTAAACTTCTTTTGGGTTATAAAATAAACAATCAAATTTATTTTCAAAGTTGCCAAGGGGCTATAAAGAACCCTAGACAAACATACTAGTTTTTGTTTAAAGGATAAAAATTGAAAAGCAATCTCACACTTCCTTTGGTGCTTAAAAATAATTCATTATTGCATTGAGGGATTTAAAACGAATATGTGCTCTTTGTGTCTTGTAATCCTTTTTGCAAAGTAGTTTCATTTGAAAAGGCATATGCGCTTCTCTCGCACTTCATGGCGATCTTGAGAATCAAAAGTATTTTTGGTGACACTAAGTTGCATAAAAGATTGCCTCCACATTTCCATTTGGGTACTTAAAAATTGAATAAAACATGCGAGTGTGAGCACGACATATTGCGGAGGTTCTCCCTTTGTTTTTCAACAAAGGTTGATTGAACGATGGGATATGTTAGCTTGCTATTGTTTATCCTAGCGGGCCTACCTTGTGGGAAAAAGTAATCACCCAAGGGAATGACCCAACTAGGAACACGCTAAAGCCAAGCGACTTCCAACCGGTATATAAGCGTGGATTCTTGAGGAAAGTTCAAGAATCACGAGGATTATTCTGACGAGATGGACAGAAATGGACTATCGCCGATGTTGGATAATCCCCCATGAACGGAATACTTGAATTAAAACCATTTGTTTAGAAAAGGCCAAAACCTTATCTATTTTGTTGGTGCAAAAGGTCATGTCCTTTGAAGCCACCCCATGTTATACAAGTGGTTTTGTTGTAGAGATGGAAAGTATGCCATGGGAGATTCATGGGTACTAATGCTTGGCTGACCCGAGAAGTGTGTGTCGTGGAGGGGAGCCAGTGTGGTCAAGCATTTAGCCATTCACACAAAATATGCGCAGCTGGATTCGTCCAAGTGGGAACCCAACAAAATATTGTCTCATCATCCTAGGGTTGTAAAATGTGCTCGGAATTGAAAAATACATTGCTTGGTTCTAAAAAATTTGAAAATGAACATTCACAAAGACCTCCAAATTTCAAACCCCTTTGAGGAAACAAATACCTTTGACAAATTTAAGCACTCTTGCTTTCCCTAGGGATCATATCCTTAGAGGTTTCTAAGTGCTTGTATTTTATCATCATTTGTTTTCACCAAGGTTAAACATTAGGAAACCTTCGCCTTGATTTCCTTGATTTCCACATAATGCACTTTGTGGGATGAAAGAAAATTAGGACATTGGACATTCAGTTTGAAAAAGCTAATCAAGAAAGTGTTTGTGGTAAAAGGAACCAAATCTAAGAAAGATAAAAGATCAATTGAACCCCATATGTTCTTGCAATCTTTTGTCTTATGGTTTTCCTTGTGAACGTTGGTCATTTGGTTTGAATTACTCATAGGGAAAAGCATGTTCTTCATCATCTTGGTCTTGTAAGTAAGTCCTCTTAGGTTCATCTAGGATTAAGTGAAACACTTCATCCATCCAAACATTTATCAAATCCCATCTCACCAACAACTTTTGGGACTTTGGAAAACATCACTTATGCTAGACTTTTAGGAAAAATTAATATCACCTTGTTTGGCTTAACACACCTAGCCAAATTATCCTTGTGTGTGAGAGTCTCCTCTAGGATAACACAACTTCCTAGGGTTTACAAGTACATTATCAACATCATCCTGTTTGGCTTTATACACCTAGCCAAATTCTCATCTTGTGTACACGTTTTCTCTAGGATAACATAAATTCCTAGAGTTTACAAGTGCACTATCACCTTGTTTGAGTTAACACACCTAGGAAAACTATCCTCTTCAATCAACATCAAATCAAAACAAGTCCTAAAGTCTAGCATTGATCCAAAGTTCCTAAAATTTCAAAACACCCATATCACTCACACTTTCATCCTTCATCTCATCATTGGTCTTAAACACCTTAAAGGTTCGCTTCCGCAACAAGATCACAACACAAGAGGAACATGGAATTCAAACTCGATTCATACATCATGAGAAATTCGAGTCAACCAAACTATCCAAGTCTCATAATGCCAATTGATTATCGAAACTCAAATTTATGCAATCCAAACATGGCATCATTATCTCCTCCAAACATCAATGGTACAACAAACGTGAGCATACCCAATTTCATTTATTGACCATCTTTCCCTATGATAGATTTAAATCAAAGTCCAAACCTACAAATTTATCAACCAAATAGTCAATGCATGAGTCTTATTCCAAACAACATTATCTCACCAAGTCCATATGTGCGGAATACAAGTTTACCAAACATGAGCATTTCAAACCCATACTTGGTGAAATTTGGGATAGATATGATTGCAAATCAAACCAATGTTGTTCAAAATCTAGGAAATATGTTAACAAATCCACATGTTGATTCAAGTCAAGGTAACACCATGCAAAATCAAAGTTACCTAAATCAAGGCAATATGATTCCCAACCACAACAATGTTCAATTTCAATCTATCATGCCGAATCTAAACATCACACCGAATCAGAGCATTATCCAAAATCAACTTGTCCATGATCCCAAATAAAAACCACAAGGAGGCATTCCAAAGCTACTTGGTAAACAACCAAGTCAACCATATGAAGAATGTCAAGGTCAAATCTTGTGAAACAAAATTGCTACACTCAAAATTCTCATCGATTCATATCAACATATGGAAACCATCCAAGCAACCTCAACGGTTAACACATCTACTGTTTCTCAAGTGTCTCAAGGACCAAGAATCTCAATTGCACCATTCACCACTCAAACCTTAGAAATCAATGAGACCATTCCACTCACCCCAACAATCAAAACCATTCACAATCCACCACCACCACCATTGCCGCTGCCAAAACACAACATGGAAAATTCATTCTCTATCATGTTGCAAGCTACCTACCAAAAGGCACTCCAAAACCAACAAGCTGCACAACTAGCTGCCCAACAAGCACAAGCATAGGCTCAAGCTCAAGCCCAACACCAGGCTCAACAGGCACAAGCACAATTCCGGGCACTATTGCAAGCAATCCATGAACAATTCCATTAACAAGTAGCACAATAAGGAGCCCAACAAAAAGCTTTGTTGGCACAACAATAGCTAGACCAGCAACAAGCTTTGTTGGCACATCAACAACAAGGCAAACAACAAGATTTGTTGGAACAACAACAACATGACCAACAACAAGCATTGTTGGCTCAATAGAAAATGCAGGCCTTACTCCCACAATGGATCTTGCAACAAATTCCCATCACAATCGTTAAAAATGATGATCAAGATCCTTCGACCAATGATCATGTTGAAAATGTCTCTACATCATCTAATGAGTTAGAGGACATATCTCAAGAATTTATTCCAAAGCATGATCAACATCTTTCACCAAAGTCTAGCAATGGACCTTTCCAAGACATATTGACATCCTTTGACCTCATGGTTACAGATATTGAAGAAATTCTCAACTCACCATTTGATCCAAGACCACTCAAAGATCAAGAGGATATTGAGCCACTTCCAATGCCTTATGATGATGTCCAAGAACCCTTTGAAAGAAATCCATCCTTTGAAATTGACCCATGTCAAGAACTTGATCCAAATCATGCTGAAATCAATTCCGACATTAATCAAGATCCAGAATTTTTATATTCAAGATACTACAATAAGGTAATGGGCACTCTCCTATCTATACCAGATATTGTAAATAATGATCATATCCACATAGCACATACTCCTCCATCTACCCATGAGATGATTTCTTTGAATGGACCCATAGATGATCTTCATTCAAAACAAGAGTCTCATACTCTTGATATCATTACCAAGGAACAAGAGTCTCCTACTCCTAACATTTGCACACATGATCAAGATATAGAAAAAACTAGAGACATATCAGAAATGGGTCATGAAGAAGGCTTCTACAGAAGTTGTGAATCAGAAACATCATGTGAAAGCATATCAAGAATGAATCATGAGGAAGAATTTTACAAGTACAGTGAAGCATCAACACCTCTTGAAGGAGCATTACAATCTGATATCTCACAAGATCAAGCCAAAAAGATCAATCAGGAGGTTATCTCAAAGATAGAGGGTCCTATCACTTATAAACTTGGATCACTTACCTTTCTTAGGGCAAGCTAACTCATCAATAAAGAAGCTGTCACTTTTGAAGATCCACCACAGAGTAGAGAAGGATTAGCACCTTGTTTCCAAGGTAAATCATATCCTATTGCAAATAATTTTTTTCAACAGATGAATTATCAAGGTAGAGGATTAGGCCTACATGAACAGGGTATCCTGGAACCAGTATAGATTTTTGGCAATCCTAAGCATCAAGGCCTTGGTTATTCGATAATCAAGGGATCTCAACATATCAGTAATACTTCCACAAAACTAGGGGCAACTTCATCTCGAGCAAACATCAACATAGGGAGCATGAAGAATCCTTATGATGAAACCAATGCCAATACTACAACCTGCCACATCATGAATCTTCATCCACCCATCACCCCATCCACAAATTGGGACCAACGTCAAAAGAAAGAATTGAATTGAATCATGAAGAATGTTATCAAGGAAAAAGATTCTAAGAAGCATGAAGGACAAATCAAATATAAGTGGATACCAAAAAATACAAAGAAAGATTATCCCTATCAAACTCCATTAGTCAAAGAAATTATGGGGAAAAATTAAAAAGGGAATAGTATCCATCCAAGATGTCCACAAAAGAAAAAGAAAGCTTCTCAAGCAACATACAAAGTGTATCAAGCAATTGGTCCTAATTCCATGCACACTTCCATATCCACCCATCATTGCTCATCTTCCCAAGTTTGGAGAGTCAAAGGTTCCAAACTATCAACCAATCCATCTTTTATCGCTAAACACACCCCATCCATTCCTCCACGCATGATATCCAATTATCACATTGACCATGTGTTGGAAATGACCCTTCATCATAAGGATTCAAAAGTTACTCTATCGCTATGTGCGCACAAAGGCAAAGTTAACTCCGGTATCCGCAAAGCAGATCAAGAATCTCTAAAGTTGCATTCAAGTGCATGTATCTTGGCTAAGAAACTTCTTCAAGTAGGATACTGATGGAACATTATGAAAAAAGAATCAACATCAGCACCACTAGGTGGTTTAGCATGAGCTTAAAATCTCTCAGAAAATACAAAAAAATCTAAAAATACAAAAATCTAAAAAAATCATAAAAATGATTAAAAATAGTAAAGATAAAAATCATCCTCTAGTGAAAACCACTACAGTGGTGCTTTGGGTAGGTACCATGATGAAAACTTGGCAAATAGGCATCATGTGTAGAATCGAGCATCCACGTGCTCCATTTCAGGAGAAAGCATCTTATCCCATCCATAATAAAGCCAACATTCCAGCCATATCATTCGTTCATCCATGAACCGTTTATCCAACCCATTACCATCTATCCACATTATCTTGATAAAATTTTGGGGCACAATTTACACTTGCTTATGGTAGACATCTTAACATGGGCCATTTTCATTGATCCTATCCAACCCAATGTTATCTAAGCCTTGAAGCATTATCCAAATGAGCATCCTCTATTCAAACACCTTATCCTATCATGAGATGATCCTTGGCATCCTTTTCATGCTTACCATATCCATCCATCTACACACCTATCCAAGAATCTACCTATGGCATTCCATATATTGCTAGACACTGGGGATAGATATTTACATCTTGCTTTAGGAATAAATCTTGATATATATTCTCTAACTTATCTGGTAATCTAAGCATTGGCTAACATGAAATCAAATTGGTTAAAGAATTTGTGAGCCAAAAATCCAAATCACTAGCCCATGGCATATTTTGACAGGAAGATGTTCCTTATCAAGGTTTATATTTCATCGAACATCAATCCAAGCAATCCATATCAGTTGCATCTAATGTGTACTTCAACGTCACATCAAAATCATCAAAGCTATTTTGTTCCAAACCAAGCTTCATCAATCTTGATCAATCGAATCCAATCAATTATCACCTTGTTTGACTTAACACACTTAGTCAAACTATCACCTTGTGCAAAAGTTTACTTCAGGATAACACAACTTCCTAGAATCTACAAGTGCATTATCATCTTATTTGACTTAACACACTTAGTCAAATTATCCAATCCATCATCAACTTGTTTGACTTAACACACTTAGTCAAACTATCCCCTCATGTACGATTTTACTCTAGGATAACACAACTCCCTATAGTTTACAAGTGCATCATCACTTTTGTTTGACTTAACACACTTAGTCAAATTATCAGTCCATCAATCCGATTGATCAACATTAAGCTTGGTTTTCAACAAAATCTCAAAATAGAGCACTGATATCATCACATATCTGCATTCAAAAATTTCAAAAACATTCGAAAAATTTATCAAAAATTCAAAAACATTCGGAAAATTCATCAAAAATTCAAAAACATTTGGAAAATTCATCAAAAATTAAAAACATTCGGAAAAATCATAAAAAATCCAAAAACATGTCGAAATATTAGAAAATCTTCAAAAAATCATCATTGAGTCTTGTCAGTTTTTCACCTTGTCGAACTACATCATCTCTGAGCTTGAATGAGACATTAGGGTCAGTCCTTTAGGTGTCCGTCACATTTTCAATCTGTTTGCCCATCTAGTCTGCACCTTAGGTCAGTCCTTTAAGCAATAAAAGGGCAATCCATTTGTCCATCTTATCATCAAGTCAGTCTGTCGGCAGTCGAGCTACGTGGTCTCTGCATGTATAATGTAGGATCAGCTCTCGAGACCCCCAGGATAGGTCTTTAAGTTAGTCCTTTCGTCCTAAAATTTGAAAATACCAAAAATAGCCTCAAAATATCTAAAAATCCAAAATGGTGCACCCATTTCATCGCGCTTTCACCCGTGATTTGTCATCACTCATAATAAATTCAATCATCGCCTTCACCCTTTGGTGCATTAGTCAGAAGCAAGTCTATCAAGTTCAAAAGTGAACACCTAATCGTGAATAGTCTTGAAAGTCTAAGTCAGTAAGCAAGCAAGTTAATCAACTCAGAATATTGGTAGCTTATCATCCAAATCAGTCCTATCAAAACCCTGATCACAACATGTCCTAGGATGAAGCTTTCCTATGATGGACATAAGCATTAGGTACCCCACAGTAGTTAGTCTTGGCTAGCGGTATGAAGAACACTAGCTTGTTTGGTTTTCTTTATTTGGTCTTTTATTGACTTATCTTATTTTGTGCTCATTCCAAGGACCTCTTGATGATGCCTAAACACAATAGGTTTAGAGAGAAAGGAATGGGGCAATGATCATTATCTTTTTTATCTGTTGTGCTTGTTGGATACTCTTGTAAAATAACTTGGCAAATACTTTCTTTGTTAAGTACGTCCTAGCAAGGTTTATGTATGTCAAGTGTGAACAGGAATACTCCTATCTAATTGACGAGTCAAAGTCCATCACACTAGGTACAACGCCATATTGGTCCTTTATACCTTGATGCATCATACCTATGTGTGTTATCAAACATAAATTAATTGGCCCTTTGAAAATCCCAACTCTTGGTAAGCAATACATCATCATCATCGGTAATAATGTGAACTCATGTGGATCCTCCTTCCATCCATCTTATTCTTCTTATTCTTCTATCTTTACTAACATTTCTATCTAAAATCAGTGTGTTGTATCAAAATATACATGAGGCTACCCATGGCCGATGACTATCCATACATCATTAGAATTGTCTACATCAAAGAATTATCTTTTGTCCTCTAAACAATAGAACCACTCCTCTCGCATTTTACAGTGATCTCAATTGGAAAATCATACATTTCCACTCGATCTCTTGAGGGGGCAGTAGACCAACATAATCCTTCTCGCTGGGGCAACAGTGGGGCATCTGAAAAATTGAGAAATTTTGAACTTTGATCACAGCAGTTTATTCTTTGAATCAATGCAACAAGTACATTACTTCAAAGAGGGGAAAAATGTAGACATGTAAAATATACATGCACCTGATTTTGATCCTACTAACATCGTTTCATCTTGAATCATACTTTCACCTTGTCAACACCTTTCATCCCTTAGGTCTTTCTCCTCTGGTGATTAAATTAATCAATTTAATTTAATTAATCATCTTTCTCTATTCATTTAAATAATTCATTTTATTTAAATTAAATCTCTAAAGTCTTCTTATTAAATTGAATAAGTTAAGACATTATTTAATTTAATCTAACATATTCCTTCTTAGTTAAATAAATCAAAATCATTTATCTAATTAATCATTTCCTCTCAATTTGATTTAAATCAATTCATAAATTTAAATCTAAAATGTCATATCTCCTAATTCCTCATTAAATTAATCAAATCTTTGATTAAGTTAATCCATATTACTAAAATCCTCTAGAGAATGCAACTTGCACAATAAATCAATTACTTTGATTTATTTAATTGCCTATTTTCTCTCAACATGGCATCAAAAGGGAATATTCCCTCACTTTGAATTCAAAATTCAGATGGGCTTGGTCCTTCCAACAAGGCATTCAATGCCTCTTACATGTCCTTGTGCATTGATCTAAGCGACATTAACTCCATTTCCTTCATCCCCCCTAAACATGTCACTTCATCAAATTCAAAAATTCAAACTTGCACATTGATCAAAATGTGCTCAACCTTCAACCATTCACATCTTGACAAGTGGCACTTGGCCGTTAGATGTTGAATGATCCCACATTGCTTATTTTCTCTCTCTTCCATTTTGGAAATCTATAAATGAGAGAATCTTCCTCTCATTCTAACATCCACAATTTGAGTAAACTTACTATACTCAACTTCATCATGATCCACAATCGCATGCAAAGTTACTCTCTTCACATTGAGAGCTAATTTTTCTCATTTCACTCAACCTATCACCATTTTTCATAATTTGTAACAAGGTTATGGTCAAATCTCTTTGGGAGATTTGACCATTTCTCAATCACTCAACATTACAACTTAGGAATTGGGAAAGGGCCAAATGCAACACTTCATTGGCACCAATTCCCCCATGGGATCATTAATCTATTGGCTTAATTAGGAATTAACTTCATTTCTTGTATTGTGTTCTTCATTTCCTAATTTTAGTTTGAATAGATGGATTTCATGGGGAATCTCTCATACTTATTTGCATGTATTTGATCTAACAACCTAACATGTTTGTTGCTCTTGTGCATTTGCAGGTGCTGGGGTTCACACCCCCAAAGTGAAAGTTCATGCAGCTTGGAGAATCGGTTGAATCTGTCATGAAGCGACTCGTTGACACCAAAATTATCACACTCCCTGTCATCAAGAATGACCAGGAACCCCTAATCAAGCCACCTTGGTATAACGAAAACTATTTGTTCGATTTTCATAAAATCAAGGTACACACAATAGTCGGTTGCATGAGACTCAAGAACTTAATCCAAGATCTCATTAAAAACAAGACCATCAAAGTTGAGCAACCGGCTAGAAATCAAGACCTAAAGATATACACAAATCTGATGCCGGACCGTGACAAGTTGAACAATAACAACAAAGGAAAGAAGTATGGAAATTTTAACCACGTCTATGAATATATCATCACAACCTTGGATGAATTGATAAGTGTTGTCCATATCTCTGGGTACAACTCCGAGTGTGGAGTCACCACACGAGGTGAAAAAATTACCATTCCTAGAGCATCCACACAATCTAGAGTGCCCCTTGCCAATTCAAGATCAGTCCCCAGTAGCTAAAATTTCTTGGAACAACTCAAAAAGACCCCCACTCAGATCTCCATCATGGAGTTTCTAAAATTTTTTCCTACACATAGGGAGATTTTAGAAAGATCCCTTGTTGAGTCTTTTGTACCCATGAACCTTAATGCGGATCAATTTCAAGCTATAGTCAGAAACATCACCATGCCAAATCTTCTCACATTTTATGAACAAGACCTCCTCTCCCAATCATCTCACAATCATTCAATTCATCTTGAGGTCTACGTCCTTAAAAATAAAGTCAAACGAGTCTTGGTGGATGGAGTTGCAGATTTAAACATCCGTTCTCTCAAGCTCATTAAGAATTTGGGATTCTTCGAGGACTCCATTGAAAAAGGAAAATGCATCACAATCAGAGCTTATGATGACCAAGAAAGGGAGTCTCAAGGCACTATCCAACTCCCTATTCAAGTAGGGACAACAATTATGGAAACCACCTACCAAGTCCTTGACCTTGATTTGCCTTATAAAATCCTCTTGGGACATCCATGGATCCACGAGATGCAAGAAGTTGCATCAACCTTCCACCAATATGTCAAGTTCCCATATCAAAATCAAGAGGTCACCATCCATGGTGATCTTCAGCCCTTTGCTTACTGCAAAAATTTGGAAGAAAAATTCTATAAAATCCCCCAAGTCCCAAAGAATGATGAAGGCCCTTCAACTCCATATATAGACCTAGCTACCCTGGCCTCCACTTTTGGGACGAAGACACCCGCCATTCCTGATATATTTGAAATCAAGGTCATTATCCAAGATAATGGATGTGAGGATTATAAAATGAAGAAAAGTGCTTTCGTTCTAGGAGAGTTACCTCAATCTCCTAGGTCATATGGACACCCCCAACCAGCTGAAATACCATCCCAAAATTTTAGGTTATACCCTTCTAGATTCAAATGTTGGGGGATGTAAGTCAGAAAATAGTAGATGAAAGAGACATATCAAGCTTGTTATATGAAGATGAAAGGCCCGTGCCTGATCTTCCCATGGATGAAAGTAGTAAAGGATTGCAAATGATGCTTGGTATGGGATATAATAGAAACATGAGGCTTGGACAAAATGACAATGGTATTTTAGTACCTCTCATTCCTGAGATGTGTATGAGAAATCTTGGCCTCAGATGTACCCCTTCGAGTATAATCGTACATGGAAAAATTCCTCCCATTATTGTAGTTGAAACTCCCCCTTAGCTATCAACAGTCACCCTTCGTCTACCAGTATCTATGGGTCTACCTTTAGAAAATTTTACCTTTGACATAACTAATGTCTATAGTGATAGTGATGAGGATTCTGTAACAGCCTTGCCTATGCTTTTCAAAGATTCCTCCCTATTCATGATTAGTACCTTGTCCTTTGAGTCAAACCATAAAACCCATGAAATAAGCCTAGTCTATCCCCAACTCATCGATTACGACCAACGAGGATCACCAATTCTAGACACATTCGAAAATGATGAGGCGCTCTCACAATTCATGGGATTATGGGACTTGGTACCATATGGAAATCACAAAGTTGGGTTTGACATCATACTAGATACACAAGCCTATTATAGGGAAATGATTGAATCCTTCAGTCGTAAAAGTGAAAATTTCAGAATAATTTCTAGGTCTTTGAGTGAAAACCACATTGTGGCACTCTCTGACTCAAAAAATGTAAAAATAAAGGATGCATCCAATAGTGAAAACCTCTCTGAGGCACCAAAGGATGAAGGATTCAATCTTCGTCTCAGTCCCATCCATCAAGAGAAGTCAGTAGTTCTAGCAGAAAAGTGCAATCTAGTTAATTTGGGAACAAAATAATTACCACACATAATATTCTATGCCAAGTCACTTCTCAGAGAAGAACAAGAACTTCTAGCTGCATTCCTAAACTAAAGAAAGGTGAACTTTGCATGGACCTACACAGAGATGCATGGTCTTGATCCTGAGGTTGTGGTTTACCACCTAGATGTACATCCCAAAGCAAAGACAGTAAGATAAAAGCTAAGGAAAATGCACCACCAGATTGCACTATTGGTAAAAATGGAATTACAAAAACTCCTAGATGCAAGGTTCATACAGCCGATTGATTATCTAGAATGGGTCTCCAACCTTGTGCCTATTTCAAAGCCCACTGGGGGCATCCGTATTTGCACTGATTTCAGATATTTAGACAAAGAATTTCCCAAGGATGACTTTCCACTTCCAAACATAGATATGATCATGGATATGATGGAAGGACATGAAATGCTATCATTAATGGATGGATTCTCAGGCTATAATCAGATCATGATAGCTAAGGAATATTAGCACAAGACATCATTCACTTATCCATGGGGGATATATTGTTGGAACATGATTAAATTTGGGCTAAAGAACGTAGGAGAAACTTAGCAAAGGGCCATGACACTAATATTTCACGATATGGTTCACAAATATGTAGAGGATTATGTGGATGAAATATTGAATAAATCAAGAAAGCGAAGGGATCACATAGCAACACTAAGTGCCATCTTTGACAAATTATAAGAATATCGGGTAAGGCTCAACCCTAAGAAGTGTGTCTTCGGGGTTCAATCAAGCAAGCTCCTAGGGTACATTGTATCCATGAGAGGAATTGAGGTAGACCCCACTAAGGTCAAGGAAATTCTTGAGATGGAGGCACTAAAGACATTGAAACAACTAAGAGGCCTACAAGGAAGACTTTATTCCATCTGTCGATTCATAATGCAACTAGCAGATAAGGCAATCCCATATTCTCATCTACTCCATAAGGGAGTAGCATACAAATGGGATGAGAAATGTGACCAGGTGTTCAACAAGATCAAGGAGTACTTGCTCACACCACCAGTTATTATGCCACCAATTCTAGGAAAACCCTTGATCCTATATATATCAGCAACAATAGTGGCCCTTGGTGCTCTCTTAGCACAACATGACAAAAATGGGAAGGAAAGAGTCATTTACTACATTAGCAGGACCATGGTAAGACATGAGCTAAATTACACATCCATTGAGAAGGTATGATTAGCAGTCGTGTTCACAACACATAAAATCATACGTTACATGCTAGCATATCAGATCAAGCTCATTGCAAAGATAGACCCGCTCAAGTACCTGCTTTCCAATGTAACTCTCATAGGATGAACAAAAAAGTGGGTTATGATTTTGACAAAAGATGACATTGAGTATGTAGAACACAAGGCTATTAAAGGAAAAGCAATTGTATATCGACTAGAAGAAGCATCGATATATGCAGAAAAGCCACTTGTATCAGAGTTCCCCGATGAATCAATCTTCAACCTTAGTGTAACGATTCATTGGAAACTATACTTTGATGGATCCTACTCACAACACAGGTCAAGAGCAGGAATCTTCTTTATCACTCTACAAGGAGATTGCATACCTAAATCATACAAGCTGTCATTCTTGTGCACAAACAACATCGCATAATATGAGGCTCTTGTCATAGGGTTGAGAATTGCAACACAGTGGTAGATCATGGCACTCAAAGTCTATGGAGACTCACAACTCATAATCAACTAGGTAAATGATGAGTATGAAACAAAGGATGACAAGCTGACTCCATACAAGAAATTGGTGGAGAGCCTCAAGGAATCCTTCATTGATATCACATTTGAAAAACTACCAAGAGTAAATAATAGAGCATCAAATGAAATTGCAATGATCAGATCACTCCTAGAGATCCCGCGCAATGTCCCAAAGCAAGATTTCCTCATAGAGCAGCTTCTTGTACTAGCATTCAAGGAACTAGAGTCTGAATTTTTATGCAAAATTGTTGGTCTTGGTGATCCCTGGTACCATGATATATACACTTACCTCAGAATAGGAGTCCTCCCCACCGACATAACCCCAAACCGTAAGAGAGCCTTCATCAAAAAGTCAACCTACGTTGTCATCCTAGGTGAAACCCTATACCGTAGGAGCATTGAGGGAACCCTTTTATGATGCTTAAATTCCAAGGAAGCTCTAACTGATTTAAGGAGGTACATAATGGTATCTGCGGTTCACATTCAAGCGGTATGACCCTGGCCAAGAAATTGTTGAGGACGGGGTACTATTGGCCTACAATGGAAAGAGAAGAACACGATTATGTCAAAAGGTGTTTGCAGTGTCAACAACATGGGGATCTCATCCATGCACTAGCTCAAGAACTCAACCCAATTGTCACACCTTGAACCTTTTCATAGTGGGGGCTTGATCTCGTTGGAAAAATTAACCCCACCTCATCAAGTGGACAGAAGTTCATCATCACCGCCACAAAATACTTCACGAAGTGGGTGGAAGCCATTCCCATGACTTACATCATAGGAAAGTAGATATCTAAGTTCATCCTGAACTACCTTATTTTCTGATACGGTGTCCCCCAAGACATTATCTTAGATAATGCGACACCATTCAAAAATTAGGATGTTCATGACCTGCGCCAAAAAATTAAAATCCAACATCGCTTTTCCACTCCGTATTATCCCCAAGGAAATGACCAAGGAAAAGCTACCCATAAGACCGTCTTGAAAATCCTTAAGAAAATAGTTAATGATGCTGGTCATGACTGGTATTTTCAGCTAAATCCTGCCCTATGGGCCTACCACACAAGCATCCACACACCAACAGGTTCCACCCCTTTCTCCCTGGTCTACAGATCAGAATGCATACTCCCCATTGAGATCAAGCTCCCATCATTGATGAAGAATATTAGGTCTCATGACTTAATGAGCTGGAACTACTAGATGCGCGTTGTATGGATGCCTTAAATAATTTGCAAGTATACCAAAACTATCTCAAGCGGAGCTACAACAAGAAAATGAAGAGCTAGACATTCCAAGTCGGAGAGCTGGTACTAAAGGAGAATGAGAAGAACATGCCAAATCCAAATAGCAAGGGAAAATTTGAACTCAATTGGTTGGGACCCTTCGTCATCACATCAAGCTACAAGTCAGGGGCATATCAACTATCAATGCCTGAAAGGGAACCTCTGCAGGAGCCCATGAACAAATCTCACCTGAAAAAGTTTTATGCCTGATCTTTTAAGGGTAAAACCAAAAATCCAAAAGAATCCAAAAATCCAACAAAATCCAAATATCCAAAAAAAATTAGAAAAAGGATTAAAAAAATAGTAAAGATAAAAAATCGTCCTCTAGTGACAACCACTTCATGGCACTTTGGGAAAGTACCTTGGTGAAAACCTAGAAAACAAGCGCTTTGTGTAAATAAGAACTTTCCATCCACCATGATCCCTACAAATCATTCTACATCAGCTACCATCATCTTCCACATCACCCATCACATTCCATTGATCCTCCCATTCACCTATCCATGTTCGCACCATAGCTTGATCCTGTGTTTGTATCATGTTCCACCCTAGTACTACCTGGCACATCCCTAAGGTCAGTTTGTCCTGCCTATATCGAAGCAGTCTATTGCCTCATGCTAGGGGCATTTTCTTGCATTGGATCGGATTTGTGTATATCCTTGAAGTATATCCTTAAAATAAAAATCCAAAAACATTTATAAAATCCTTCAAAAATCAAAAACATCAAAAAATTAAAAAATCCAAAAAAGCTCTAAAAATTCAAAAAATCAAAATTGAGTCATCTTGTCAAACTACGTTCTCTTTGAGCTTGAATGCAAGAAATTTTGATCTTTGATCATCCCCCAAGACACCCTAGGTCAGTCTGTTAGGTGTCCATCAAAATAAGCTGACAATTCATCAGTTGTTTATATCTTCATCTTGTAAGATAATCGAGTCTGTGTCAGTCGAACTACGTGGTCTCTATGTGTATAACGTAGGCAAGGCTAATATTTGATCAGTCCCCAAGGCCCCTAGGATAGGTCTTTAGGTTAGTCTCTTGGTCAAAATCTCAGAAAAACCAAAAACATCAAAAAATTCAAAAATCAAAATATTTGTAAAACATCTAAAAAATACCAAACCAACCTCAAAACATTCAAACACACCAAAAAAATCCAAATATTTGAAAAAAAATCCATCCATCTCATCTCGCTTTCACCCGCAATAATCATTCACTCATAATAAATCAATCATTGCCTTCACCCTTTGGTAAGACAGTCAGAAACAAGTCTAGCAGGTTCAAAAGTGAAAGCCCAATTGTCAAGGTCTTAAGTCTAGGTCAGTAGGTAAATAAGTTAGTCAACTCTGAGTATCAATAGCCTATCATCTAGTCAATCTCACCATCATTTGACAACAACATGTCCTAGGATGCATCCTTCCTACAATGGACATCAACATCAAACATCACCATAGTTTAGTCTTGGCTAGTAGTATGAAGAACATTACCTTGTTTGTTTACTTTATCTTTGTCTTTTGATTTATCTTATTGCGCTCATTCCAATGAACTCTTGATGATGTCTAAACAAAAAGATTTAGAGAGCAAGGAATGGGGCAACGATCATTATCTTTTTATCTGTGGTGCTTGTTGGATATTCTTGTAATATAACCTGGTCATGCGTACTTTGTTTAGGTGCAGGGAAGATGTTTTAGATGTCTGGTTGACCACACAGGAAGTCTTTCCTTTCTATGTTTTGGTTTGAGATATTTGGAATATCTGAATTGCATTTTAGATAAGGTTCCATATACTAAGTGTGAACAAGAGTACACTTATCTGATTGTTGAGTCAAAGTCCATCACACTAGGTACAACGCCATCTCGGTTCTTTATACCTTGATGCATCGTACCTATGTGTATTATCAAACATAAGGTAAATGGCCCTTTTAAAATCCCAATTCCTGATAAGAAAATCATCATCATCATCATAATTAATAATGTAGGCTTGTTGGATCCTCTTTTCATTATACTATTTCTTCTATCTTCTCTCTGTGCTAACATAATACCATGATAGTTAATCAAAAAAATCACCAATGCATCCATCTTGAACCTCTTTGTCACGAGATCAATCCTCAAATAAAACTTTGTGCTCGATCTCTCGAGGGGGCAGTGTACTAGTATACTTCTTTTTGCTGGGGCATCCAAAAAAATCAGATTTTTTTTTTAATTTGAGCGCAACAGGATTATTCCTTGAACCAACGTAGAAGGTATATTGCTTCAAACATGGGAAAAATGTAGAAATGGAAAATATATAGATTGATCCTACACATCTGATCCTGATCTTATAACATCATATCTTCCTAAATCATCTCCTTTACTAATCAATTTAATTGAGTAATCTTTTTTTTATTAAATTCATCATATTTCCTCTCTTAATTAAATAAACCAAATTTATTTGATTAAGACAACCACTTCTATTAATTAAATGAATTATTTTATTTAATTAATCAGATAATCCCTCTTGTAATTAAATAATTCATTTTATTTAATTACTTTCTAAAGTCATCTCTTTTAAATTAAATAAATTAATCTTTATTTGATTTAATCTAACACCACCTTCTTTAATTAAATAAATCAAACTTTATTTAATTAAATCTAAATCCATTATTCATATCATTTTGATTCATTTAAATCCTAAAATCTAAATCAAATTGTCAAATCAGCTAATCTTCATCTAAATTAATCAAATCCTGATTAATCCTAATCCTAATGCATCAAATCCTCTAGATTTTGCAACTTGCACGATAAATCAATTTATTTGATTTATTAATTCTTCTATTTTCTCTCAACTTGACATCAATAAGGGAATATTCCTGAAATTTGAGAATCCTTCCATAAGGGATAAGTACATCCAATAAGACATTAAATTCCTCTTACATGTTGTTTCCCTTGAACCAAGTGGCATTTACTCCATTCTTCTCTCCCTCCAACTTGTCATCTCAACAACTTCAAATTCCACCTTACCATATTTATTTGCACATTCATCAAAATGTGCTCATTCCTCCTCCAATCACATGTGTACAAGTGGCCTTCTCTCATTGGTTGGGCTTTTGTCCCACATTCATCCATTTTTCCTCTTCCTCCATCATTCTCTTCTATTTATAGGAGACTCTCATTTGAATCTTGGCCCATCAACAAAGAGCATAATCACTATAGGCATTTAGCATTTGAATTCATAACATTTTGATATTTGTAATCAGTTTAGCTAGGTTATTGGCAATTTTCATCAAGGAATCAATAATCATCATCAAAGATCATCACAATTGCATCAAGGAATCGGGAAAGGGCCATTTTCCACATCAAAATGACACCAATTCTCTCATGGGATTGAGTTTTTTCTCATTAGAATAGGATTTTATAGATTTTATTGTTGTGTTCTTCATTTCATTTCCTTTTTTCATGTTTCAAGCTAATTTCATGGGGAATGTTGATCTAACATGCATAATGATCTAATTATATGTTTGTTCTCTTGTGTTTGTATAGGTATAGATTCACCATTCATAGGTGTGTCATCATGGGGTTTAGGTGTCTTAACCCTCTTCTTCTTGGGTTTTCTTTCTAGTTTGGAGGAGGATTTTCTAGGCTCACTCATTTTGGAAATATAACAAACATACAAACATCAAAAGGTATAAAGAATCAAATCCTTGTCATAGTTAGGATTGACAAGGGTAGGAGCTTGAGAAATTTCTTTTTTGATAGCCTCAAAACTATCTTTACCTTATTTTGGTCCACTTGAAGACCATATTTTTCTTAAGCATAGAAGTAAGAGGCTTTACAAAAGTAACAAGGTTTAGTATGAATCTCCTCACAAAGTTAATTGTACCTAAGAAACTTTGTAATCCTTTCGTGTGACTAGGAAGTGGGATGACCAAGATAGATTTTACTCTTGCAAGATCAATGATGAAGCCATCCTTTGAAACAATGTGCCCAAGCATCCTACACTGATCAGTAGCGAAGAAACATTTATTTGGACTTAGGGAAATATCATATTCCCTACATTTTTGAAATACTTGTTCAAGGTGACTAAAATGGTCTTTTGCATGCCCTGAAAACACTATGATATCATCCAAATAGACCAAAAAATTTTTTTTAAACACACCTTGAAATTCTATATCCATGGCTCTTTGAAAAGTGGCACCTACATTGGTTAGACCAGAAGGAATTTTACAATAAGAATAGGTGCCCCACTTTGTAGTAAACATAGTCTTATGCTGATCAAATTCTTGGACTAGAATTTGGTTGTATCCTAAGTAACCATCCAAGAAAGAAAACCTTTTTGATCCATTGAATCTTAGTAAAATCTGCTCCATGGAGGGGAGGGGATAATGATCCTTTAGGGATGCTTTATTTAGATCCCTAGAATCTACACAAAGTCTTATTTCCCCATTCTTTTGCAAATAGGGATAATATTTGCAACCCATGAAGAATGCTTGATGGGAAAAATGATTCTAGCCTCAATCAATTTGGCCAACTGCTTTCTCATCAAAGGCTAATCTTAGGATTTATAGGCCTTTTCTTTTTCCTTATAGGTTTGGCATCAGGATCAAATTCAATAGTATGTTGGGAAAGGCTTGGGAAAAAAACCTTTAATTCTTTGTAATTCCAAGCAACTACATCATCGTATCTATTGCAAAGATCTATGAAAACATTATGTTCAGTGGTAGAGCATACCTTTCCCAAGTTTAGAGACTTGCCCTCTAAAATTTCTATTGGCTTGAAGTCACCCTTCTTTGTAGCTAAGTTCATCTTTTTCTGCTTTAACTAACCATCAGGGTTGAAACTACCTTCAAGGGTGATAAGACCATTTGGTAGCTTGTTGCTACACAGCTACACAATCTAATCACCATACTAATTTTGCAACTTGGACTGATTTCTTTTAGAAATTTATGCCTCATCTTGCAAAATATTCACTATATGTTGGTCACTATCAAAGACTTGCTAGTGATCTTGATTATCCAAAACAATGGGCCTCACTGCAAGTCTGATATGCTACTCCTTTTTACTTGCAATATTTACCAGTATGTCAAACTAATCACCAACTACTGCAAGCCTATCATCGTGTTTATTTTGATTTCTTAGTATTGATAGATATGTCTCTGCATGGAACCCACAAAGAATTGAATAGAGAAACTAAACATTTCATCGATCTATTCTTGATGATCCTTGTTTGATGGATACAAAAATGATCATGTCAACCAACCCTTCAAGAGACTATACTGAACTAGTCAACCATGTTGAGCGCCACACAAAATGTACTCTACAAACATGCCTTAGAAGGAAAGGGACATTTGTTGTATGTCGTTATAAAGAACCCTAGACCATGCAAGATAGATCAACTATTTCAAATGAGGAGAATGCGTAGCAAAAGCACACCCTAGCACACAATGATGAATGCTTGAACCTTCACAACCCATCTATACTAGCCATATGGAGGGCCAATGTAGATTGACAACCTATTATCTCAATTGATGTTGTTCTCAAATATATTGTAAAGTATGCCACTAAAGCTGAACAAAAAGCCGAAACATATCATGCCATGTTATCTCGCATTTCAACAACTTTTGATTCTAAAATTCCCTCCCATATAACATTTTAAAAAATGCTTATATACAACCTTGTCGATCGAGACATTAGTGCCCAAAATATTTCCCATCTCCTACTAAATCTTCCCCTCTCCATATCTAGTAGGACCTTTTTTTCTTTAAATGTAAATCAACACAAATTCCAATGTGTATCACTTTTGGCCACATCAATTAAAAATCACCTACCTACATTGATGCTTACATGTCATCACCATTACATCTAGAGATAATGCCTCTCACTGAAGTGACCCAAAAATGGATCTTTAAATCATCTCAAAAAAATATCAATGGAAAGAGTGCCCCAAAGATGCAATTGTTTGAGTCTCTCCATGGTTCACAACTATCCCTTCAAAAAAATACAAAAGCTTTCATGAATTTTCCTAGACTGAACTAGTACTATACAAGCCATTCAATAACATTGACAATGAATTTAGATCCACAAAAGATCAAATAATAGCACAATGGGAGATGTTCTCTTCTACCTATCGGCCATGGAATATCCGCCACACACCAACATAACCAATTAAAGAGGTTGATGCATGCATCTCATCCAGCCTTGAGTGTACAATGCAAGAGGACAACCTTGATGAATGAAAATTATTAGAAGGTCTACATATAAACCATCCTATTCAGCTATATGCACTAGGCATGCTTGGTCGATGTGAAATTGACCTAAACCATAAATGGGGAGATGACCACTTCCACCCACAACAATGAATTGGGGCTACTAATTTCACTCACTCCAACTACACAACATTTAAAGTACACCATGTTTGTAGTGAATAAAACCATACCACCCTCTCCATAGACCAGCAAAAAGCTTACAATATAGTTTTGTCCCATCTAAGCAATAATCCTTTGCACCCACCACTTAAATTAATTGTTCAAGGAACCATAGGAACTGGAAAGTTACACCTCATAAATAAAATAAGGATTGCACTCATGAGTTCAAAACCAACTCACCAGTCACCATTACTACTTCTTGCACCTACATGTGTTGCTGAATTCTATTGGCATTGGTATTATTTGTCATTAATGTCAAAGGTCGTGGAGAAAAGGTAGGTTTTTTTCATCATGAAAATTTAAGGTAGGAACAAATGCCAAGGTTTAGTTTATGTTGCTGAGTGTTGTTGGTGCAAAGATAAGGTTCAGTTTATGATATCGATATTTGGATTTATCTTTGATGTTCAAGAAGCAGAAGGGTATTTGATTGATCATTCAAAGTTTTAGGATTTTTTATCACTGAAGGTTTGATAAAAATCCTAAGCCCTAGGGTTTATCCCTTTTGAAGACTTTAAAAAGAAAAAATTACTTTGTGTTATAAAAGATCATTGACTTACCATCACCAATAAGAGGCAGTTTAAGTAAAATCTTAAGGGCATTGCTTACATCAAGTAATTGGCTCTTGCTCTTAGCCTTAACTGGGTAAGCAAGTTAAAGACTATTTTTTGAATTCTCAACATAAGATCGATGGTTATCATTTAATTATGGGATTGGAAAACTTTGAGAATCAAAGGTTCACATTTAAAGAGTGAACGATTATTTTATGTGGTCTGCATAATGATAGGGATATGAGTGTCACCGCTTTTGGTTGATTTCTAACTCACAGTTTCATAATTGTCTTAAGACAATGTATAGTATGAAGACCTTAGAGAGTGTATAGAGATTACTCTTGGCCTATGGTCTGTGCAAAGTTAAAAATGTGTTGAATGCTATGATTCTTTCATTTTTGAAAAGATTAACACAAAGAGGAATTTTTTAGTGTTAGTATTAAATAATACTTATGTATGTCTATATTCATTTAGTGTGATTTGCACATTATCATTGAACATTTCCAATGCATTAAGAAGAGTTTTATGGTGGTTTGGGCTCTCTAAAATATTTTTGAAGGAAAATGAATGAAAGTGTTATATAAAACCATTATATCACCGTGTTCATAAAATGTGATTTGTACAAGGGTGTGGTCTACTTGATAGCATTGATTTTTAGAGGTTGTAAGGGCAGTGTGTATTTGTGAGGAGTTTTATGTGATCAAAGACATATGTAATAGGGACATTTAGTGTTTTGTATTATTCTTTATAACTATTCAAATGATATTTTTGTCGTAAGATGTGTGGAGATTTTGTGATCTCTGTATCACAAGTATATCAGTATAAAGATTAGATTGCATGCATATTTTTTCTTGTAAACAAAGTGGTAATTCTTGTATGTTGAGTTAGAAGTCAAAAAGGTGAGATTGGTAATTTTTATAATAATATAAACAAAGATAAAGAAATGGATTGTCTTGTAATAGGGTAACCCCTTGAAATAGTGTTTCTTCCTTCATTAGAGATTGGTCATTAAGACCATGAAGTTTTTACCAATGAGGCAATTATATTTTCCAGTGAGGCATACTTGTAACCAGTGAGGTTCCTTTGCCAGTGAGGCAAAAAAATTAGCCAGTGAGGCTTTGCCAATGAGGCATTAAAATTAGCTAGTGAGGCTTTTCCAGTGAGGCTCTATAATCAGTGGGATTTTATTAAGCCAGTGAGGCAATTTTTCCCTAGTGGTTTTTTATCCCTATGAGGGTTTTCCACTCATAAAAGATATTGCGTTATGATTATTTTGTGGTCCATGTGATTATCATGATTCATGCAATTTAGTCTTGTTGCTTCCTTTATCTACTTTTCAACATTTGAGTTTTCATGTTGTTTAAGGATCTGCTATTGGCTATCACATTTGGTTACACTCTTGAAGTTGAACATTCAATGTTTATAAAGAGAATATGTGTTTTTAAAAACAATTGAGTTGAAGTTGATTATTTAAACAATGATTCACCCCCCCTTTTAGTGTTTCCCGTACTCCAACAAGTGGTATAAGAGCCATACCCTTGCCAAAAGTTTAACCAACTTAGGGGTTCTTGGTAGTTGAGTACTCGTTATGGAAAAAAGTAAAAGAAATAGAGAAAAGAGAAATAGAAGATGATTTTGTAGTCAAGAGTGTAGACAAAGAAGGAGATCACTTAGTGAGTGATTTTTAACAAGAGTTTGATTAAAAAGAATATGAGGTTGATATGGAAAGTGAACTCATCTATTCTCTTGATGAGATTAAGAAACTTAGAATTGAGAACCAAAGGTTAAAATTGTAACTACAAGAGAAAAAATAATCTAATACCAAAACTCTTTCATCCCTTCAAAATGAAAAAAAACAAATAATAGATATGAAGGTTCAAGTTGTTGAAGTTAAGAAAATAGAGGAAGAAGTCAATAAGAAGCTAAAGGCCAAAGAAGTTGATTGTGAAAAGTATGAATTTGAGATAGTATCTTTGAGAGATGAATTAGGAAAATATTCTTTGAAGCTATAAAAGACACTCTGATTTGAAAAGAGTACTGAGTGTTTATATAAGATGTTGTGCAAGAAAAAGAATCACAAGGACAAGACTGGTCTAGGATTTGTAGAAGGACAATGCTCATTTTCAAATGGATCTCGAGTGAAAGAGGATGAAAGGAAGCACAAAATTTCATGAAAGTTTGGTTCAAAAATAGATTTGCTCCAACATGTTGATATTAATGGAAGCAAAAGGATCATGATACTATCAAGTACAAAAATGAATATCCCATTCAAGTATAATCTATACTTCAATGGTTATTTTTTTTATTGCAATCAATATGAGCACAAGGTTAGTGAATGTAAGATTGCTTCTAGAAGGATATTACACTTAGTGAGTAGAAATCCTTTTGATAAGTTGAGATATTTTAATTGTGGTAAATCTGGACATATAGCTAAGTTTTGTGGATCTAACTTGGAAATGAAACAAAAGAAGATGAGTGTTCATTCAAAGGTAACATCTCTTAATACTAATAGGACAAAACTAGTTTGGAAACCAAAGGTGATTGAAAAAAAGGTTGAAGCTATGCTTGTTCAAACTATTCTACATGACAAGAAGAAAGAATCATGGGTTATAGATAGTGGGTGCTCTCATCATATGACTGGGAATAAAAGAAATTTCATTGATTTAGAAGACTATTCAGGTGGATCAGTCAAGTTTGAAAATGATAATTGTATTCAAATCAAAGGGAAAGGTACTATCTCTTTGGATGGTCTTTCTCTTGCTTCTTCTATCTAAAAACAATTGTGTAAGCATGGTTTTAGAGGGAGCTTCAAGTATCATTTCATATCCCTGTTCTTATTTGTTTCAAATACTCTTCTTCCTGTTGAACAATCATGTGTTGCATTGAGTCACAAAATGCAGTAGTGATAATTTCCATGGCATTATTTTTGGTTGCATGTTTTTTTTTACTTGGTTCTAGTGTTGGTGGTGCTATTTATTTCACTATTTTATGGTTCTAGGACAATGGTCTTTGCACTATTAATGATTTCTATGACAATACTATTCATTTTTCCATGACAATGCTTTATGGATTTTGTGGAATCACAGTTCTTGCAATGACATGGGAAGCAATCTAGTGATAGTAGTTTGAAAACACTAATTTTTTTGATCTTAAATACAACATTTGCTTGGTCTGTGAACATGCTTTTGATAATGAACAACATGATGTCATTTTTTTTGACTACCCATGACAATGAATGTGTTGGTGTATCACTTTCTTGTTGGTCATCTTGCTCTTTCACTGTGGAATGTTTTCTTGAAAGAATTATGTTGTAGGGATATGCATCCTATTGATAGTGATACATTGCTTGACACTTGAATTTACTTAGTTGACAGTGTAATGTGTGTTCAAGGAGGGAGTCAAAATCATAGGCTAAGATTTCATAGAGGTTAAATGCTCGACCTTTAGTGTATCTTGATGCCAAGGTATGGTTTTTGGTATGATAGTGTAATGACTGCAGTAAATCAATATTCTATTTTTAGTGAGCATTTTATGTTTGAATGGTGATAGTGATGTTACTTGTATAAAGGAGAAGTGCATCTTACACAGGGTTACTTTGCTTAACTTTAGGCTTATCATTCTTACACATTATGATTTATCATTATTCTTACATAGTGGTTTTTGTACTCTATACATTTGTCATGCCTTCCTTACCTCACATGGCTGGGTTACTTGGATAGCCTACATTCCTTTTTTGATAGTAGACACATGTTGTAGATGTTCTTGGCCAGTGATTGGTAGTAGACATGTATGCAAATTTTGTATGTAATGATGGCAGTAAAATTTGTTTTTAATTCTTGGAGTTCATGTGACCTTGCTTAGACAGTAACAGTGGTTGTGTGTATGGTGATAGTTTTGTTTTTTCAATGGTTCTTTGAGAGTAGTGGTGTTAAGTCAACAATGATTTTTTGGTGGAAAATGGTTTTTGCAGTGCTTCTAGAAGACAACATTTTGCAAAGACAAAGACAATAGTAAAATGGTTGCACAATTGTTGTATGATAGTGGTGTTGTTGGTCTATGTTGTTGCAACATATTTCTTTAATTCTCATGGTAGCTTTCAAACTGAGATAAAGATAGTTTTTATTTTATTTTTGTCTAATGATTAGTGGTTATTATGTTTTTTATTATGGTATATTTCTCTCAGTATGATATGGATAGATGGCTTGTGGTCAATGGCCAAATCTTATTGATAGATTTTTTTTAGCTATGATGATTCAATGTAATGCTTTGCATCTTGTTGCTAGAACAGTGATAGTAAAGCTTCTTGTACCTACTCTTTGTAATAGTTTTTACATGTAAGTGATTCTAATGGTCTTATAGTTGGAGTAGTATGAGGTGAATTGAAGTTCCTTGCAATGGTAGTGATATGTAGAGAAATGGGAGTGATGTTGTCACTAACACAGTTTTTGTTAGTTGTTTCTCACAGTATAATATATAAAGACATTTATCACATTTCAAGCAGGGATAGTTAAGGTTAGTATCATAAGTCTATAAATGGAAGGTAGGAAAAATATAAAAGATTGTTTATAATGTAACTAGTGTTATAAATGGTGATTTTTTGCATTAGTAATCAGTGAGAGAAAAGTTTTGAAACAAGGCAATAATCATGACCATTAATGTGTAGTACATTTGTTAGAGTATTGTGGAGATGAACATATTTATTGTCTGATAGATAGGGGGAGTAAGACTATTTGATTCCAATAGTGCCAATGTCCTACTTGTCTTTCCCATCGTATTGCTAGTGATACTGAATGTAATCCTTTAGTCATAACCATGCTCTATATTCCATTATCTTGAGAAAGTATTCTTGCAGGTGGTAGTGTTTCTCACAAGTTCAAGTTTGTATCTTCACCACTATATTGTATTTTCTCCTATGAATGATCTATGAGACTAATATCATTCAATGATGCCTTGCCTCATGAATTTTCATGTATTTTAGCAATGAATAAGGATGTAGGTTTAGTGATCTTGGTGCAAAGTGTAGTGGCATGTTGGATATCTAGTTTCAAGTGCATTATCCCTAGTTCTTATTTCATGACTCATTTCAGTGACTTTTCAAATATAGTGGACAATGACTTCTTTCAAAGCTAGTGAGTTAAAGACAAGTCATTTTGTATCATGTACTTCAATGAAGAAATCAGTAAATCTCTAGTTCAAACCAGTACCTTTGAGATAGTTTCTTTCTATCATCATTGATAATAGTGACTCATAGGAAGTGTTCTGAAACATGATCTCATTCCAAGGTTAATAGTGCTATTGTAGGGACATTATTGTACGTATAAATGTGTGTTACTACTTCTATATAGTTCTTAGTTGTAGGGGGAGTGATTATTTTTTAACCTAAGTAGCCCTCTATCATTGTTGTCAAAGGGGAAGAAGAGAAGATATAGGATGCAATGTTGTTTGACATAGGTGAATTGATTGGTTTGACATCAATTCCAAAGGGGGAGTTTGTTGGCATTGGTATTATTTTTCATTAATGTCAAAGGTCACAGAGACAAGGTAGCTTTCATCATGCAAAGTTAAGGTAGGAACAGATGCAAAGGTTCAGTTTATGTTGTTGAGTGCTGTTGGTGCAAAGATAAGGTTCAGTTTGTTATGTCCACATTTGGATTTATCTTTGATGTTCAAGATGTAGTTGGGTATTTGATTGATCATTCAAAGTTTTAGGATTTTTGATCATTGAAGGTTTGATAAAACCCCTAATCCCTAGGGTTTATCCCTTGTGAAGACTTTAAAAAGAAAAAATTACGTTGTGCTATAAAAGATCATTGACTTACATACACTGGTAAGAGGCAATTTAAGTAAAATCTTAAGGGTATTGTTTACATCAACTAACCAGCCCTTTCTCTTAGCCTTAACCAGGTGAGCAAGTTAAAGACTAATATTTGAATGCTCAACATAAGATCAATGGTTCTCATTTAATTATGGAATTGGCAAACTTTGAGAATCAAAGGTTCACATTTAAAGAGTGAATGGTTATTTTATGTGGTCTGCACAATGACAGGGATATGCGTGTGATCGCTTTTGGTTGATTTGTAACTCACAATTTCATAACTATTTTAAGAGAATGTATGGTATGAAGACCTTAGCGATTGTATAGAGATTAATCTTGGCCTATGGTCTATGCAGAGTGAAAAATGTGTTGAATGATATGATTCTGTCATTTTTGAAAAGATTAAAATGAAGAGGAAATTTTTAGTGTCAATATTAAATAATACTTTTGTATGTCTATAGTCATTTAGTGTGATCTACACATTATCACTAAACATTGCCAATGAATTGAGAAGAGTTTCATGGTGGTCTAGGATCTATAAAATATTTGTGAAGGAAAATGAATGGCAATGTTATATAAAAGCATTATCTCACTGTGTTCATAAAATGTGATTTGCACAAGGGTGTGCTCTACTTGAAAGCATTGATTCTTAGAGGTTGTAAGGGAAGTGTGTATTTGTGAGGATTTTTATGTGATCAAAGACATATGTAACAGGGAGATTCAATATTTTGTATTAGTCTTTATAACCATTCAAATTATATGTTTGTCATAACATGTGTGGAGATTCTGTTATCTCTGTATCACAATTATATCAGTATAAAGGTCAGATTGTACGCAAAGTTTTTCTTGTAAAAAAAGTGGCCATTCTTGTATGCTGAGTTAGAAGTCAAAAAGGTGAGATTGGTGATTTATATCATATTGTAAATAGAGATAAAATAATGGATTGTGTTGTAATAGGGTAACCCCCTGAAATAGTGTTCCTTCCTTCATTTGGGATTGGTCATTAAGACCATAAAGGATTTTCTAGTGAGGCATACTTGTAACCAGTGAGGTTCCTTTGCTAGTGAGGCACAAAAAGTAGCCAATGAGGCATAAAAATTAGCCAGCGAGGCTTTTCTAGTGGGGAACAAAAAGTAGCTAATGAGGCTCTGTAATTAGTGGGATTTTATTAAGCCAGTGAGGCAATTTTTCCCGAGTGGTTTTTATCCCTATGAGGGTTTTCCACTCATAAAAGATATTGTGTTATGATTCTTTTGTGGTCCATGTGATTATCATGATTCATGTAGTTTAGTCTTGTTGCTTCCTTTATCTACTTTTCAACATTTGAGTTTTCATGTTGTTTAAGGATCTGCTATTGGTTATCACATTTGGTTACACTCTTAAATTTGAACATTCAATGATTACAAAGAGGTTACATGTTTTAAAAAACCATTGATTTGAATTTGATTATTGAAACACTAATTCACCCCCCTCTCAGTGTTTCCCATACTCCAACACATTCAACATTCAAGCATCAAAAATTCATTGTGCTCTTCGAATACCAATCAAATAAATGACCCCCTTGCAAGGAAAAACACTTGCAACCTTCTAAGAAAGAATGTACTTCATTCAATACACTTTGATAGATGAGATGAGCTTCATTGGGCCCAAGTTGATAGAATGAGTTGACATGAGGCTACATGAAGTGTTCTCCAGCCACAACCAAAAACCATTTGGAGGGTGATTGATCATTCTCTTTGGTGACCTAAGCCAACTACCTCTAGTCAAAGATATCCCCATGTATGCTTCTACTTCCTATGGAGGAAAAATATGGTGCACCTTCACAATAGTGATAGCATTGGCACAAATATTTTGATAGATTGGTGATGATCCTTCCCAAATTTCTTTTTGTGGACTTCTCCCAAATCTTGGAAATGCAGAGACTACAATAGAACATTGGAAATTTCTAATGTTGCATTCAAGTTCCTCACTCAACTCTACAAAAAACACAACTTTTTTAGATTCCATACATCTATTTGCAACAAAGGAAATGGTCACACTACACAGTAAACGTGTTTTATTGTCTTTGGCAACACTTGTTGCACTATCCATTACAAAGAAACTTAGGGGGTTACCATACTCAAATCTAGATGAAGAACAACTTCAAGCTAAGATACTCTTGTCTATTGGTCAAGAAGTTATGTTGTGCTCAAATTTATGGGTGGAAATAGGGCTTGTGAATGGTGCACTTAGTCAATTCAAAGCAATTATATATGACGAAGGAGAAAAACCACCTCAACTTACCTTATTTATTGTTGTTCATTTCAAAAATTATATTGTACCAGCTTGGGATCATAACAACCCAAAAAATGTACCTATAACCCCAATGAACCATTTCTGTTGCCATCAAATCCCACTAAAAATGGCATGGGCCTTGACAATTCACAAGTCACAAGGACTTACACTACAAAGGGAAATAATCGATATTGGCAACACTAATTGACAAGGGTTGACATTCACAATTATTTCAAGAGTTCATGAACTGTCATGCATTCGCATACAATCTTCCTTCACATTCCAAATATATGCATGCATGCAACATAGCCCATTTGTGGCTTGATGAAAAAGGGAAGAGGAATGCTTGAATGCAATATCACAAAACAACAATTCACAAACCTAAAGGAGGTTACTCTAACAAAATGTATGCCCTTTATTTATCTCATATCTACATTATCAACTAAGTTTGATAAGAAAAAAATCAAAACAAAGTTAAAATTATTTTCCCATGTAAATTATATCTCATATTTTCTTTATTACAGGTTCCACTCATGACTCACTTATACTATGTTCCCCATTGTTGAACATCTACAAATCAACTCTACCAAAGGTGAGAATGAGTTTAATGTAATTTACAACTTCAACATATTCATTTTAACTTCTTTTTTTCAAATAATAAACAAGTATATTATTTGATATAGATACAATGGAGTTTGAAGTGATTATATGGCAATACCACAAAAAATGTAATTTATATCTATATTATTGTGTTTAAACAATAAACTATATTTACAACATTGTATATATATCTAAAATGTATGTCTACAAATATTTTCATTTTTATATCAAATGAATTTAAGTAAACTATAATTTATTTAATCATATGCTCTTCATTAATACCTTGAGTTTTTCCAAAATCAAGCATCTAACTATAATCTAACCTATGACACATTGTTCAATTTTAACCAATTTTCCTACACAATAATAGATTTGTATTTTATGAAGTTATACATATTTTACAAATTTAACCTTCCACACATAAACTATCTTATGGAAAAGCCTTAATTATAACAATGTGAATTTTTTTCTACTTATGACACATTTTCAATTTTCTACAAAACAATCTACTCAACTTTAAAATTCCCATAAAATTATTCGGCATACCCATTACACACAAAATGTGTGATTGCTAGTTATTTTAATTATTCATTAGCCTTTTATCTCCATAATTAAATAAATTCTTATTTATTTAATTATTTGTCACTTTCCTTTCTCCATAATTAAATAATTATTTCTAATTATTTAATTATTTATCATTTCCCTCCATCTTTTATCAAATAATTATTTTTAATTATTTAATTATTCATTTTCGCTCCTTTAAATTAAATAATTGCTATAATTATTTAATTTGAATTTCTTCTTAGCCAAGCCCTAAATCTCAACCAATTTCTTGAGTTTTGCTTCATCCTTCCCATACTTATCTATTTTCTTCTCAATTAATCTCATCCATTGATCATGATACCTCATCATTCAATCCTCACCTTTCATTTGAATTGGGATTTCTATAAAAGAAAGCCATCATCCACATTTCAAGGTTAACCATAATTTTCAATATTTTACTTCTCGTATCATTCATCTTGAATAACCATAATCTTCAATATTTTTCTTCTCATAATATTCATCTTGAAGAACCACAATCTTTGGATTTTTTCTATCTTGAGATCTAGCTATCTTGCATCAACATCAAGCTTATCATACAAGTTGTATACTACAAATTTGAGAACAAACAAAGAAAAATGGAGAAGGGAAATGGAGATGAATCAACTATGTTATAGAGATTGAGTATTATTGCTTTATTATTTAGATTTATATTGTTATTTATGCTTCATTATTAGATTAGGGTCTTCATGGCTTGAATTAGGTAGTTTTGTGGTTTTTATTATTGATTCATGTGTATTTTCCTGAATTCTATCCTTGATCTACAAAGGTAAATAAATTAAGATAAGTTATTATGTTAAAGAAGATGTCAATATATCTGATGATGAATCTGATTACCCAAATCGTGAAAATGATGAATGCATGTTCATGGCTCTAAATGTTTGAACTAATTCTAATAAATCTGGGAGATGTATGAAGGAAGTTCCTCTAGAAGTAGGTCATAATGGAACTATGGTGACATATTTTCATGCTAGAAAGGACAAAAACTACTAGATTGTTAACAACAGATGTTCAAATCACATGACAGTTGATAAGAGTAAGTTTTCTATACTTGAGAAGTTTGAAGGAGGTCTCGTTAAGTTTGGTGATGATACATCTGCTAAGATATGTGGGAAAGGTTCAATTATTTTTGATAGAAAGAATAATACAATTGATGTTCTTTATGTTAAGGGTCTCTAGCATAATCTTTAAAGTGGGGGATAAATGTGTGGAAAAGGATATAATCTTGTAATTCAAGAAAGGCTCTAGAACTTTGGTTGTTGTAGGAAGAAGGATAGATGGAAATGTTTATCAGCTTAATGGTTCTAATGGTATGTGCTTTATGACTCAAATAAATGAAAGTTAGACATTGAATAGAAGAATGTGTCACATAAATTTTGATAGCCTAGTTAGAATCAACTCTTCTCAAGTTGTGAGAGATCTGCCAAAGATTACAAACCCTATGAATGAAGTTTGTAAGGAATATCAAGTTGGGAAGTAAAAACTAAAATGGTTCAATGTCAAGGAATATTCTACCATGGGACCTTTGAAGTTGGTGCAAACAGATCTTGTGGACCTACAATAACAAGAAGTTTTCAAGGTGATAGGAATTTCATGTTGTTGATTGATGATTACTCTAGAATGACTTGGGTAACTTTTCTCAAAAAAAATCAAAATATCTAGATAAGTTTAAGGAATTTAAAGATATGGTTTAGAATGGAATACATATGAAAATAAAATTTTTAAGATTTGATAGAGGTGGAGAGTTCACCTCTAATGAGTTTAACATTTTTTGTGAAGATCATGGAATAAAGAGACATTTTTTAGCTCATAGGACTCCTCAGTAGAATGGAGTGGTGGAAAGGAATAGTAGGACTATTCAAGAAGCAACAAGGAAAATGATGAAGGAATAAAATATATCAGATGTCTACTGGAGAGAAGAAATTCATACTTAAGTCTACATACTTAACAAAGTGCAAGGAAGGACAAATAGTTCAAACACTCCCTATGAGTTGTGGTATGGAAGTACTCCTACTGTCAAGTATTTTAGAGTGTTTGGAAGCAAGTGCTATATCAAAATATATGAAGAAAAATTAGGAAATTTTGATGCAAAATTTTATGAAGGAATCTTCCTTAGATACTCTACAAAGAGAAAGGTTTACCGTTGTTACATCAAGAGGCTAAAAAGGATTGTTGAAAGTGCAAGTGTCAAAGTAGATGAATACTTACATAAAATTTTAGTGATGATATATGGATATGAATCAAATGAGTCCTCTTGCAAATAAGAATAAAATGATGAAGGTAAGGAAAAATAAGTGGAGGTTGAAGAAGAAATAGCTCTAAAAATGATCCCTAAGACCCCTAAATATGTGTAGAAGAATCATTCTAAAGATCAAATCACTAGTGATAAAAGAATATTTGTATTGATAAGGAGAAAGGCTGTTATGATAGAAGAACAAGTAAATTTATGTTTACATTCCAAAGTTGAACCTAAAATAGTGATTGAGGCATGCAAATATGAATTTTGGATCAAGGCTATTGAAGAAGAATTGATGCAGATTGAGAATAGTTAGACTTGGGAACTGGTCCCAAGACCAACAAACAAGAATGTGATTGGAACTAAGTGGGTGTTCTAGAAAAAACTAAATGAAAATGAAGTTGTTAGGAACAAAGTAATGGTTGTGTGTAAAGGCTACTCACAAGTAGAAGGAATAGAATTTGAAGAGAAATTTGCTCCAATGGAAAGGATGGAGGCTATTAGGATTTTTTTAGCTTTTGAAACATATAAGGATTTTAAATTTTATCAAATGGATGTAAGTCTACATTCTTGAATCGTGAGTTGGAAGAAGTATAAATTGAAAAACCATAAGGTTTCTAGTTATTAGATGATCCTAATATGGTTTACAAATTGAAGAAGGCATTATATGGACTCAAGAAAGCCCCAACACTTGGTATGAAAGATTAGATAGGTACTTGTTGCAACATGGATTGAATAAAAGTGCTACAAATAGCAATCTTTACTTTAAAGTCGAGAAAGATGAAATTTTGATTTTGATTGTGGTTGTGTATGTTGATGATATAACCTTTGGAGGAAATGAAAGTATGTGCAAGAGATTTGAAGAATAGATGAAAAGTGAGTTTTATATGTCTATGTTTGGGTAGATGAATTTATTCCTTGGACTTCAAATCAATTAGACGAAGAAAGAAATATTCATATCACAGTCAAAGTATGTTAATGAGATGCTAAAGAATTTTGGAATGGAAGATTGTAAACTTTTACCCCTATGACCATACAAGTTGCAAGTTGAGTAAGAATGAAGAATCTCCTAAAGATGATCAGAGAAAATATAGATCAATGATTAGAGGACTACTATATTTAGCAGCTACTAGACTGGATATCATGCATGTAGTTTTTCTTGTGCCTAGATTTTAAGAAGATCCTAGAGAGTCACATGTAGCAACTTAGTTAGAAGAATATTTAGATACTTGAAAGGTACTCCAAAATATGGTCTATGGTATCTACAGGATATTGATTTCTCCCTAAGTTCTTATATAGATGTAGATTGTGTAGATTTTGTGGATGATAGGAGAAGTACAAGAGGTGGTACTTTCTTTATTTGAAGTAGGTTGGTGTCCTGGATAAGTAAGGAGCAAGATTCAGTGTCATTATCTACTATAAAGGAAGAATACATTGTTGCAACATCATGTTGCACATAGGTGTTATGGATGAAACAAACCTTGAAGGACATCAAAGTATTATATGATGAACTAATTCCTATCTTATGTGAAAATAAAAGTGCTATCAATATTTCAAAGAATCCAGTAATTCATTCAATTACAAATCATATCTCAATCCGGTATCGCTTTCTAAGAGAAAAGGTTACAAATAATGAGTTGAAGTTGGAGTATGTACCTACTAAAGATAAATTTGCTGATATATTCACTAAGGATCTTCCTAAGGATACTTTCAAGTATCTTCAGGAAAAGTTAGGGATTATTTCCTTTCCTTTTAATTAGATGCATAAGGTTATGCATCAGTCTAGTGGATTTCAAGATTCATTCCTTTTTCTAGATTGATGTTGGTGGCTACTTCTCAGGGGGAGTAGGTAGTGGCATTGTTTGTTTGTTGCAGATAGGGGGAGTAAGTGTTGTCATTATATTGTATATTTGTGTTGTAAAAGGAAGTGAAAGATGAGGTTGTAGTGCAGTTGTTGTCCCCTATAGGTTTTTCCTTTATGGAGAGAAATTATGTGTGATTGATGTCAAAGGGGAAGGAAAGAAAATAAAATATATGTTGTCCTTTTCCCTTAGTTTCAAATGGGTAGAGAGATTTAACTAAACAACCATATAAAGAAAGAGGGAGAGAATTATTGTAAAAGAGAAAGTGTTGGAAAGTATAGATACTTGTGTAAGGCAGAGCAGTGTGAATTATTATGTAGTAAATGAGATGGTGTTTGTATTATTGATATCTTTTTCCATGTGTTGCCATCAATGAAAAATGGGGATAGCGTTGCAAATTTATGTTTTCATTAATGTCAACAAATATTTGTTGTTTCATTGATTTCAACCTATGGAGATGCTTTGATTGATTGCATTATGTTGTCATTAATAGTATCACTGATGTCAACCTCTAGTGTTGCTTTAATGATCTTGTGTTTAAGGATGTTCAAAATATTGTGTGGTTGATATGATGAGAAGGTGTTTTAGATGTTGAGATGGTATCTTTGGTGCTTGATTTCCAAGTTCTTTTAGGAAATTTGAATAAAAGAGGAAACAATGTGGTAGAGTGGTGTTCAATGTTTTGCTTCACATTTATTCATGGTTGAAGATATTCTTGTGTGGCTTGGATATGTTCATAAGAGGTGTTGAAAGGTGTTATATCTAGAATTTTAAGTTCTGGATCATTCGATAGAAGAAGTTATGTTCACTAGTGTATGAACTATGATGCAGTTTTGTTTGGGAGAAATGTTTTTTTCTCCACATTTCTCTGTATTTTGGTTTCTGGTTTTGTGGATCTAGAATTGTTCTTATATTGTCCATATCTATCTTCAGTCTGAGTTGCTTTTATTTTGGTGCTCCACAAGGTTGGATTCATGTGTTATAGTGTGTGCAAAGTTAACTGGGTGCACCGACTGACTATGGTCTTCAGATGAATGATATTATGAAGGATTTTCTAGATTTCAAGGTGTTGATGGAATATTCTAAATTGTGTTTAAGTTTTCTATGTGGTTCACGAGTCACTTAGGATTTGAGGAAGCATGTAATTAAATATTTAATGGTGTTAACATAGGTTCGTTCAACCTTGGGTTTTTACATTAATTGTGGATATTCTTCAATGTTTATGGAAGTGTTGTGTGGCATGTACATCTAGATTTAGGTTCAAGTTAACATGTGATGTGGTTTACCTTCATTCCTCTCCATTGCGGGAATGTTTTGGTCTTGAATTAATTTGAATTTTCATGTTTGAGGTGCATATCTAACCTTGTAGATTGTTTTAAAGGTTCAAGATGGTATATATGTGTGATGAATTCATGGAGGAAGTTAGAGTAAGGTGTATGATTTCAAGTGTGAAAGTATGAAATGTAGTATAAGCTTTAATGCCTAGGACTACTAGAAGCAATGAGACAAAGGTGTCTACATTCTTCAGAGAGAGTGCAAATGTGCTAGTGAAGTAGTGGTGGAATTTTTTTGTTTCTCTGAGATGGGTTTCTCATTGTAAAAATATTTTATCTTCTTCTTTCTATTCTGGTAGTGATCCCTCCTGTAGTGATCCTATTATATCAATGTTCCAATTAATTTATATTGTGAGCTAATACTCATTGTGGTTTTTCCCTTCTTGGGTTTTCCACATAAATATGGTGTTCTCATGTGTATTAATGTGTTTGCATTACTGTTTCTCATATTTATTTTCTGCTAATGCATGATAAATGTTCAAGGATTGATAAGGGTTTAAGGATTAATGCAGATATAAATGTTAATGAGGGTTTTGATGTTTTAATGTACAACTGATTCACACCCCCATCCTCTTAGTTGTCTTGTGCAATCAACATAAAATGGAAGTAGTTATATTATGGGACTATATTAGTCATTGACTATACTAAAGAGAACATTATATGGTATTAACACATATTTTTTTCTAGGTTTACCAATAATTTAATGAGGAATTAATTCCCTTTTTTTATTTGTTGGTTGATTTTTTAGAGATGACACATTTCATTTCTTGGAAGAAAACTAATGATGTGTTATATGTGTTGCAAGAGTGGAAGAATAAATGAAAGTGTTGTCATTGATGTCAACTGATCAGCTAGTTATCTACTAGTTGTTATTGGATGTATATGTTGAGGATATTGAGAAAATTTGTATTAAAGGAAGTTTACAGGTATTCAAGATGATGGTCTAGTACTTGTCCCTATGGTTGTGTAGTCATATATGTTAGTCATGATTGTTGAAGGTTGCTATATCCAGATTCTTGGCTATTGGTTCGTTGAGAAGTTTGAGTTGTGTTCACGAGTTGTGAACTATTGTTTTTTGTGTTTTGGCTAAGGTCTGAGAGAAATGTTGCTGGTCTGAATTTCTCTTTGATTAAGTATTTTGACTTGTGGTTCTAGATATAAGATGTTCTGATCGCATTGAAGATATTTTTGGTTTTTCAAAATTTTGGGCTTAATTGTTCTATGTGTTTTACACTGGTTTGGTCGACCATGTGTTAAGCACTATCTTCGAAGTTGATGAAGCATGTTAGACCTATTATGGGTCTCGATGAAGCATGTGTTGGGTCACCCTCATTCTAATTCCACCCTAGGATGTTTTGGAATTGATCTAATTTTAATTTGAAGTTGGATGGCTGAATTTGTATCTTTTCAAGGTTGGAGATAGTATAAATACAGGATGAGCTAGCAATGAAAATTGTACAACAGAAAAGAAGGAGGATGAGTGAAAGAGTAGACACGAATTTGATGCTATTTAGAAATTGTGTGAGTTATGTGTGTGGTAGATCAATGTGAAGCTTAATTCTAAGTTTTTGGATGCAATGAGCAGAAGGCGAACTCTATCATTCATGCAAGTTGATCAGTGATTGTGGTGGAATACTTTGTTGCATTGAGATTGTTGTCTCTTTTTAACGAGTCTTCTTTGTCTTCTTTGTATCTATGTGGTAGTGAGCCCTTCGAGTTGTAGCCTTGTTGGATAGTGAGTCCTTATTGTAGGTAGTGAGCCTTATCTCAAGCAGTGAGCCTTTTGTAATCAATTTTTTGATGTTAGTTTGTTTGTGCATTGGATTTCAATTTCTACAGTAGCATTTGATGATTAATGATTTAAGCAGTGTATGCATTAGTTCCAATAATTGAATTGAAGGTTATAATCTATGACAACTGATTCACCCCCCCTCTCAGTTGTCCTATCTAACAATTGGTATCAGAGATTGGTTCCTTAGTAAAGAGCATAACCGCTTGAGGAAGGTTCGGGATGGCTAGAAAAATGATCTTTGACTATCTGAGGTTTGATGGAACTAATTATGGTATCTAGAAAGTATTGATGGAAGAATATCTAGAGTATTGTGGATATGATGTGGAGAAGGCTTACAAGAATCCTTATGCTCCTCCTGCTAATGGTCCGCTTACACGTGAAAAAATAAAATTACATGAAGCGAACAATAAAGCGAAGTTCGTCTTCAAGAATAGTCTAGTACATTCCGAGTTGATTAAGGTTCAGAATTTGAAGACAGCTAAAGAAGTTTGGGGTGATTTATAAAGAGAACATGATGGTGATGAAAGGGTTAAAGAGGAAAAATTATAGAATTTGGAAACACAGTTTGATCTTATACATATGTTCAAAGATGAAAATGTCAAAGCTTATGTACAGAGATTGGATGAGGTAGTGGCTGGAATGGGATCTCTTAGTGCTACTGCAGATGAAACCAGGATTGTAATGAAGATTCTCAAAATTCTTCCTGATGCTTACAATGAAAAGGTGAGTGCTATTGAGCATACTATAGATTATAATATTTGTACTAAGGATCTACTATTAGGATTTTGGACATCTTATTAGATGAGGAAGCCGGATCTAAAAAATGGAGGCAAAACAAAGACTTCTTTTAAAGCTACAAAAAATGAAGATCTGGATGAAGAAAAAATTGATGAAATAGAAGCTAATTTTGTAAGAAGAATGAGAAAAGGCTCCGATAAGTATGAAGGTAAGTTGCCCTTTAAGTGCTTTAGTTGTTGAGAAATAAGTCACTATGTTGCAAAGTGTCTAGAAAGAGCTAAAAGAAATAAACAAAGATATGAGAAATAAAAGAAAGGGGAGAAGATTAACAAAGCTTACTATGTAAATGAGAATGATAGTATTTCAAATGAAGATTTAGAATATGAAGACCCAGATGATAATGAATGCTTGTTCTTGGAAATTTAGGATGAACCTTGTTCTACTAATTCAAAAAAATGGGTAAAGGAAAGTCCTCCGGAGAAGGAGAAGCATAAAAATGAAGGTACGGTTATCTCTTCCCTACATGCTAAGAAAGAAATAATTTTTGGGTAGTTGATTGTGGTTGATCACATCACATGATTGGTGATAAGATTAAGTTTCTGAATCTTAAGAAATATTATGGAGGTATGGTTATGTTTGGAGATGATACTGGTGCTAAAATCTATGGGATAGGTTCAGTAAGTTTTGATAGAAAGCATCATACTAATGATGTCTACTATGTTAAGGGTTTAAGGCATAATTTATTGAGTGTTGGTCAGATGTGCAAAAAAGGATATGATCTTATGTTTAGGGAAGAGAAATGTGAGATCCAGAAAGGATCTAAAACATTTATTGCTACAGGAAAGAAATTTGAAGGGAATATTTATCATCTTAAGGGTGTTGATGGACGATGCTTTATGACTCATATAAATGACAACTAGTTATGGCATAGGAGAATGTGACATGAATTTTGATAACTTGGCAAGGATTAGTGTTGTTCAGGTCATGAGAGATTTACCGAGAATTACAAAGACTTTCAATGAAATTTGTAGGAATTGTCAATTTAGGAAGCAAGCAAGATATCATTACAAATAAAGAGAACAATCTACTACTAGATTACTAGATTTGGTTCATATAGAGCTTTGTGGTCCTATGAGAGTGCAAAGTCTACTTGGTGAAAGAGGTGGATAATTCATCTCCCATGATTTCAATATGTTTTGTGAAGCGCGTGAAATAAAGAGACAGTTATCTACCCAGAGAACTCCTCAGCAGAATGGATTTGTTGAAAGGAAAAATAGAATAGTTCAAGAGGCTTCTAGGTCAATGATCACTGAAGCCGAATTACTAGAAGTTTACTGGAAAGAAGCTATTCATACTATTGTATATGTATTCAATAAAGTTCAAGCAAGAGAAAATAGTACAAAGACTCCCTATGAGTTATGGAATGGAAGAATACCTACCGTTAAATATTTCAAGGTATTCGAAAGAAAATGCTATATAAGAAGAGATGAAGAAACCTTGTGCAAGTTTGATGCAAGAAGTGATGAAAGAAAGGCATACAGATGTTTCAACAAAAGACTAAGAAATATTGTAGAGAGATTGAATGTGAAGGTTGATGAAACAGTGAAGAATTCTTTTGATATTGATGGATATGTGTCTAATGAACATGAGTATGCAAGAATAGAAGAAATTGTGGAAGAATGAGATAAAAATGAGTAGGAAAAGTAGAATGAATAGAATAAAAGAGAAGATGCTCTAGTGATGTCCCCTAGGACATCAAAATATGTATAGAGGAATCATTCAAAAAATTAGATTATTGGAGACAAGACAAAAGGTGTGTTAACTAGAAGAAAAATTGTTGTTGAAGTAAACTTGTGTTTATTCTCTGAGATTGAGCTGAAGATAGTAAGTGAATCCTATAAATATGTACATTGGAAGGAAGTAAAGAAATTAATTTTATAGATTGAGAAGAATCAGACTTGGGAATTAGTCCCAAGACCAGCAGACAAAAATATCATTGGATCAAAATGGGTATTTAGAAATAAGTTGAATGAGAACGGAAAAGTTGTCAGAAACAAAGCAAGGATTGTGTGTAAAGGCTACTCACAAGTAGAATTAATATATTTTCAAAAGACTTTTGCCCTGGTAGCAAGAATGGAAGCTATAAGGATGTTATTGGCATTATCTACTTACAAAGATTTCAAAGTATATCAGATGTATGTCAAGTCAACATTTTTAAATGGTGAGCTAGAAGAAGAAGTCTACATAGAACAACCGAAAGGATTTAAATTAATAGATCAACCAGATATGGTGTGGATATTGAAGAAATCTTTATATGGATTGAAACAAGCCCCTAGAGCCTAGTATGCAAGATTAGACAAGTATTCAATTCAACAAGGATTTAACAAAGGTATGATAGATAGTAATTTATACTTTAAGATTGAAAATGACAAAATCTTGATTGTAGTTGTATATGTTTATGAAATTATCTCTGGAGGAAATGAAAAGGTGTGCAAGATGTTTGCAAAAGAGATGTAGAAATAATTTGAAATGTCTATGTTTGGGGAGATGAATTCCTTTCTTGGGCTACAGATTAATCAAACAGAGAAAGTAATTTTCATTTCACAATCTAAGTATGTGAGAGATGTTGAAAAAGTTTGGGATGGATGGTTCCAAACTAGTAATTAATCCTATGGTGACTGGTTGCAAGTTGGGTAAAGATGATGATTCACCTAAGGCTAATTCGAGCAAGTATAGATCTATGGTTGGTGGACTACTATATTTGACTACTACTAGACTGCATATTATGCATGCAGTCTATCTTTTAGCTAGATTTCAAGAATATCCGAAGCAAACAAATGTTGTTGTAGTTAAAATAATATTTATATATTTGAATGGCACTCACGATTATGGATTATGGTATCCTAAAGATACTAGATCTACACTTAGTGCTTATACAAATGCAGATTGGGTCGGAAGTATAGATGACAAAAAAGTATAGGTGGTGGTGTATTATTTCTTGGATTTAGGTTGGTGGCATGGTTGAGTAAGAAGCAAGATTCAGTCTCTTTGTCTAATGTTGAAGCTGAGTATATTGTTGTTGCATCTTGCTATACACAAGTTCTATGGATGAAATAGACATTGAAATATGTCACAGTGTTATATGATGATCCCATCTCTATCTTTTGTGATAATACAAGTGCAATTAACATTTCAAAGAATCATGTGATGCACTTGAGAATGAAGAATATATCTATCAAATATAATTTCTTTAGAGAAAAGGTTATGGAGAATGAAGTCAAGCGTGAGTATGTTCTGACAAAACATCAAATTGCAAAAATATTTACGAAGGCTCTTCCTAGATATACTTTTGAGTATCTCTAGGAGAAGTTAGGAGTTATTGCCCCTCCTTTCATAAACTAAGATGCATTTGGAGATGCATCAATTTGATGGATTCATGGTTCTATATTTTTTGGACTGATGTTTTGGTGGCTACCTCTCGAGACTGTTGATGGTGTTTTTATGCACTTCACAACACAGGTAATATGTAGGTGCATTACCTCTCTTGAAAGACAATTTTTCACAATCAGATTGCAGAACACTATCCCAAGGTCTCTCAGATGTCAGGTCATGACGATGCTTAGAATATTTCAGTTGTTTATGTGATTTGCTGGAATCACAAGGTGGACTTATGGATGAGTTACAAAGTGGGGAAGTTGAATCTGCAAATAGAGTTCTTAAGATGGGAAAGTTGTTGAGTGTTTGCTACAGGTTCAAACAATAGTCTAGAACTCTATTTCAACATCAGATTTAGCTTTACAATGTGCAATGAACCTTGCCTAAGGTTACTTATTAAAAAAAAGGAAAAAGGGCAGGGAAGAGAGAAGGTTCCTGGATCTGAAACTACCAATGAACAATGATCATGGAGGCTGCTATAGTAGATAAACTCCCTAAACTAGGTTTTGCTTGGCCAAGAGGATCCTATAGTTACACAAAACCAGTGCAATCTTCTAAGGACTGCAGATTTTCAGTTTGTATACACACATCATGAACATGCAAATGAACTAAGTTGCAACAATCAAATAAAGAGGCCCAAGCTAACTTTGCACAACAACTTGCCATCAACAAGTGCCAAAAGTATGGGCTGGAAATTCATCAAATACTGTAACAAAAATAACCATTACCACTTCCATTCAAGAAACTACAACTAAAACTAAATTGGAAGGTAGAACCATGCACACATAATGAGAAAACTCAAAAGGTAACACCCATAGATCATGCAATGCTACTTTCTATTGCTGCAGAATATTTTTACAACAGCTCTCCAACACTTACAAATGAGAGGAAGACCCCTATTTATAGTTTACCAAAGCGCAAATGAATGGCTATGATTGAGTTACATTGTGTGGCCCAAATTCAATTACATTAGGGCTTCACCTACCCCACAATATTCAACAATTTAAAATACATCTTTGTCTTTTTCCTATTTTGTCTTGTAGTGGCCAGTCACTGTAGCAGTTTTGTCTCCTAGCTAATTTCCCTTTTACTGTAGCTGAAACTAACTGAAAGTTACCTTCTCTCAATGGAATTTCATTATTCCTCATTAGATCAAATGGTTCTATCGAAGGACCTATGGTAGGCTTCTTGAAACCAGAAATGAGAGGCCGAAATGCTGTTCTGGAAATGTTGTTTTGAAAAGGCCGACGAAGCACGGAACTCCGGATGGTACTTCCTGGATGCAAATTTGGAATTTGAAAAGCTAGGGGAGGATAAGACCCCATTTTAGCATCTAGTTCAAAGTCTGTTTTTGATTTTGAGATGCGCTGGTACATTCCGGAAACATGAGCCCGGAATGCCGTTGTAGGAATGCTATTTTGAAACGGCCGTGCGAGCATGAAACTCCCGATGGTACTTCCCGGATGCAAATTTGGAATTTGAAAAGCTAGGGGAGGATAAGACCCCATTTTAGCATCTGGGTCGAAGTCCATTTTTGATTTTGAGATGCGCTGGTACGTTCCGAAAACATGAGCCCGGAATGTCGCTATAGGAATGCTATTTTGAAACGACGGCGAGAGCATGAAACTCTAGATGGTACTTCCTGGATGCAAATTTGGAATTTGAAAAGCTAGAGGAGGATAAGACCCATTTTAGCATCTGGGTCGAAGTCCATTTCTGATTTGGAGGTGCGCTAGTACATTCCGGAAACATGAGCACGGAATGCCACTGTAGGAATGCTGTTTTGAAACAATCGCGAAAGCACGGAACTCTGGATGGTACTTCCCGGATGCAAATTTGGAATTTGAAAAGCCAAGGGAGGATAAGACCCCATCTTAGCATCTGGGTCAAAGTCCATTTCTGATTTTGAGATGCGCTAGTATGTTCCGGAAATAGGAGCCCGAAACGGCGCTGTAGGAATGCTGCCACAGGAAAGCTGCTGCAGGGAAGCCGTTGCAGGCAACATAGTTTTAGAATTTTCAAAACTTCCTGAAACTTAATAAAACCTTGTCAGTCCACTTAGGTACCTCAAAAACATCCAAAATCCATAGGAAATTTATCCCCAAAGTCAAAGAATGAAGGAAAAAGCGAATCGAGCGAGTGGGGGGGCGAAGCCGGAAAAACCCAAGACTTAGCAATTTTTTATTTAGGGGGAAAAATATGGTCAACAAAAAATGAGACTTTGAAGGGCACGTTGACCAACTAAGACAGCAAAATAAGGGGCACACAAAATGAGACGGGAGCAAAGAAGCCCATCGGGAGTGAAAAAAGAGGGTCCCTGCCTATGGCGGGGCGTGTGTGCAAAATATGCACAACAGGGATGAGCAGGTAGTTTCAAGTATTGTAATTATGAGTATTTTGTTTTCATGTCAAAGGAAGATTCAATGAACATTTTTTTTTTCCTTTGCCATTGGTGTTGAAGGGGGAGAGAAAGCATGTGAAAATGAAAGAAATATAATAAGAAGAAAGCAGGTAATGAGGAAGATGATCTCTTGAGGGGGAGAAATAAAAAGAAATATCTTGAGAACTGGTGTGGTGTCTTTGATGGTTTTTCACATCATGTGCTACCATCAATGAAAAAGGGGTAGATTTTTGCAAGAATGGAAGAAGGAATGAAACTATTGTCATTGGTGTTAACTGATCAAATGATTATCTACTAGTTGTTGTTGGTTGTATATGCTCAGGATATTGATAAAATTCCATTGAAGGAAGTTTACAAGTGTTACCTGATTTTGCTTCCATCTCAATCAAGTAGAGTTGATTTTGTGTTTGCAAATAAAAGATAAAAGGTATACATTCATTCTATTAAGCTATGTTCATATGCAAAAAATTATTATCAAGTGAATTATAGATCATTATGTAAATACTTACAAGAAGAAGTGAAAAAATCAACTGATCCTTCTTTAGAAATTGTATTTTGTTGATAATTACAAATGTATAGTGTCCCACACAAGCCATGGGATTAACTCTTTCAATGAAATGTAAGAAATAAACTATACATTTAAAGAAGGAAAGTAAAATCATATGAAGGGAATATGGATCTATCATTTCCTGAATGATGAATCCCAAGGTCAAATGGGTGCATCTTTGTTTCAGCTCCTAAAGGTTGCTCCATTACTCTAGAATGCCTGAAAGAGAGTAGAAAGGGTGTGTTAGAGCTTGAGATCAATATTCACTTCATATACATCAACAAATATATAATCTACACTCATAAGGCATTGAAATGAGTTTTCTAGTATCACAAAGATCAAAGGAAGAGAAAAGGATTATCATCAATATCCATCATATTTCGAGTTTCACTATTTTTATCCAACATTTTTGTTCACTGTATAGGTATAGGTGAAATTTTCATTGTTGAATTATCTATATTTGATATTATAGCATATGGAATGAAATGGTCTCCCACAAGGGTTGAGCTTGACATGCTTCCCTCATGTTATAAAGAGGGATGAAAGTAAAAAAGAATCACATTTAACAACTTGGAGAACATATCTCATCACCAATGATAGGGATTTTTTCTCACTATCATAAATAATAAATTTTGCCCAAAGTGGAACATGGTAAGAATATGAATAGTCATGTCACAGAGGAAATTGAAGGAATAAGTGATCATGCTTCACTCTAATTGTGAAAGGTAAATTTTGAAAAGATCATTTGTACATATGAGGACAACAAACAGTGAATATACAGTGTTATAGGGAGATCTTCCCATATTCAAATCCAAGTACAAAGGTTGGTGGTGACATCATAGAACAATTTTATGGGATAAGGTGCAGTGAAGTTTTTCTTTTTTGTTCATACAATGTACTCTTGAATGCATACATAGTCATAACCAAAACATAGCATACGTGAAAGATTGTGTGACTTCAAAGTTATTGGTAGGAGCATAGTGCAATGAAAAGAGGATTAAGTACTCTCATATATGAAATTCATAATAGTGATAATCCACATACTCAATATGAAATAAATCACAATAAAGTAATTTTATAGTCATGTCATGACAGTCACTTGAGGTTGTGACATTTAATATGTTTCTTTAGGAGTTGAAGGACAACAAACAATGAAGGATTTAACTATAAGGGAAATTTCATGTGGATACTCTTGTCTTCTATATGTTGTCGTAATCATATTTTATAAGATCTCTTATTATTTCATAAGATAAAACACTTTACTAGATTCTACGAAACTTTAATATTTTAAAATCTTGTGAATAACTTATTATGAATCTTGTATGTAAAAAGGGGAAATCACTTGTGAGGGATGAAAGAGTGGATATTTTTCTATGTAAAAATGTTTTCTACAGAATACAGGTCTCCAGTATTGAAGATATGTAATCATCAGAGGGATTGTATGTAGCAAGTAGAATGAATAGTGGCTTTGTCACCTAGCTATTTCTACATAATGCCTAAGAGGCCAAGATGAAGCCTTAGCATTAGAGGGGAATTTTGAATGGATAACACTAAAAGTCACATAAGCCACAGAGAAGTGAAATAGTCAAGGCTCAACCAACTGAAACAAAAGAAAGATGACCCAAAATGGAAAAAAACATAGAATCCATGTTGTTCTCAAAGGTTGAGAGGAGATGAACAAATCCATGACTTGATTTTAAGAACAAAACCCTTGAAATTTGCATACAAAAGATAACCCAAAACAACCATGGATTACAAAGAAAATTTACGGCCGAGTATAAAACTTGAAGTCGAGCCAAGAGGAAAACGAGTTTCTAAGCATCTCCATTTTATACAAGTTTCAATAAAGGTAGAAATATTGAAGCAAATGTATAGGAAAAATAAAAACATGTTCATTTTTGCATCAATACAACTTAGTCTACAAGAAAATAGAGGTTCGAGCTTTCCAAAGTGTTAAGCAAAAGTGCCAAAAAAGACAAGTGTTCCTCATTTTTGTACTCATGGAGCTTGAAATGAGCATTATATTGACAAAAAATTGAAATGCAATACAAAGATTACACATAAAAAATATTACCCAACCTCGGTGTTGCCTTTTTGGCATGGGCTTTGTAGAGAGTAACTCTGTATTTTCCAGAATCTGCCATGAAATCCTTCACAAAACCTCTATGAAATCCTATGTCGACAAAAGAAACCTCCAAAAAGTTGCAAAGTAAAGTCTAGAATGAAATACATTGCATAGGTTTGGTTGTGGTTTTGTTCTTTAGTGTTTCTACCCTAGAATATGCCGACAATCCAAGGTGTTTTAACCTTTTATTTTAAACATTTGCAAAAAATAATTTCCCTTATGTATTCATGCTAGGTATTTTAGAGTCCCCTTTAGACTTATACTTTTGAATTTGTTTCAAAGCCCGAATGTGTGTCAAGTGCTTTTTTTTTGCATTAAACAAAAATTGTAAAACATTAGTTTAAGTGATGTGCTTATAAATCAATTTGACTAGTGTTATTTTATTGTGCAAAATAGGAGATAAGGGGGTTTGTTTCTAAGTGATGAGTCAAAAGGGTGAAGATTTATGTGTGCAAAGCATATAGGGAAGTTGGAGGAGGTTGACCGACATGTGGAGAATATGTTGGAGTGTTTTTGACTCAGTTTTGGAGCAAGTTGAGAGCATCTAGGGGTAGTTTTAGGGGCTTTTATGATGGATAGGGTCAAGGTTTGACCGTTTATTCACTTTGGAGTCATTTGGAGGGATTTTGGGGGCTATTTTTAGGCTTTATTGGTGTGTACGACCAAGGGATTTGGAGGATACCTATCTTTGTACAGGCTTCTTGAAAAGGATAAAGCAATTTCAAACATCAGTTTGGAGTTAGTTCTTTCTTTTTCCAACAGACATTGTAACTCATTTTGGATTTTTCTTTTAGCAGGAGACAGTATTGTAACTCTTTTACAAGAATGTATAGCAGCGTTTCACCTTTTTAGATCAATATAGTTAAGAAAAAATTTCCTTCTTAGTTTCTATTTCATTGAATTTGTTTAGATGATTGATGCAATTACTTGTGAAGTCTCTTATTCCTTGTGGTTGTGTGTCATTAGTATCACCTTTAGGTAGAATAAATATTAATGTTGCAGGTTATAAGTTATTTTGTTGATAAAAATAGGTTCAAAGTTGTGAGGAGAGTATATCACCCTTCTAGGACTGTGATTATCATAGCTTTCTGATGAAATGTTTATGTAACAACATACAAGTATTGAGTTGTGCATGTAATCTTTGTTATTTGTTGAAATTGTGTGTGTTAGTCAGTTGTGGAAGCTTAGATAACTATTCGATGCATCACTCTAGGGGTTAGTCTTTTATTTTATGTTTCCCTCTTACCATTTCCTCTACAAATCAATAGTTTAGTTAGTTTTAGGTGAGTACCATAAGAGCCAGCTTTCTCTTGAAGTTCTTTTCTGCTTTAGATAACCCACAACCTTAGAAAAGTTCCCATGTTTCTCCAATATGCTAGGTTTTGCGACTTAGCAGGGGTGCAATATTAGGAGACAATAGTTTTTGGCACTCTCGATGGGAATAGTTCGATGAACTTGTCATCAAAATACTGAGAGATTTTGTGTTTCTCTTAGTATTATCAGCCTTTCGAGGTAGTACAAATAACACCATGGAAACTCCAATCATATATTAGTTGGTTTCAATAGTCCAGATACCTAAAACTAAATGAGGTTGGTGCTACTTTTTAGTTTCTTATCATTTGAAGTACTTTCTTAGCACCTGATGACTCTAATTGGTATTTTGACCCACTTTCTGGTGTTTCAAGATCTTGTCTATTTTCATTCCAAGTTTTTTTTTAGAATTTTCTACACTTCATGTTTTACCCTTGCAATATCTAGTTATCAACACCACAATGGTTATTCTCCTCCATTTCATGAAAATTCAGGATTTTGGCCTCCCAACAACCCTTCTTCTCATTGCAATCATCATTACTAGTAGAAGCATTTTCAAACCACTCTTGCTTATCCTTGTTTGCAACCTGTTCATGCCTATATTCAACCTTGTGAAACCCATTATGCTCCAAATAAAACATGCAACCTCCCTATTCAATCACAAAATGATACTGATTTGGGTATCATTAGAGTTTGATGTTGGATTTCCAAAGGAAAATTTCAGAAATAGATAGAGAAACACAATATAATATGCAGTAGGAATAGCTTTCCCGTCAAGCTCATATTCATCAGAAGGAGGTAGAGGCACAAAGGTATGAATGTGAGTTTCTTACTAGACAAGTTATAGCCAAAGAAGAAAAAATAAAATACTTGCTTGCACAAATATAAAGGTATGAAACCTAGTCAACCCCTTGCATTCCTAGTTCGAGTTCAAATCTTCTTGTAATGATGAATCATCCTTTGAATGAAGAGGTTTATGAGTCCGAAATCCTTAGTTTTAAGCAAGAGAAACCTTTTGAGTCCTCAAGTAAGCCTCCTTTTGTTAAAATTCCAAGTTTTAGGAGTGCTTTATCAATCCAACAACCAATTCATAACCAAGAGCAGTCCATAATGTTGCATAGTGAGCCTACAATGAGCCTTCCCTAATGTTTGAAATTACAAGTGCTAGACAACTTTCTACCCTTAAGATTCCATGTTGGAAAGGGCCATCTTATCCACCCTGTGAGGTTCTTCCACCAACCATACAAATGAAACCATGCTCTAGCATCAAGAAAGCAGAAGAAGATCAAACCCTTGATCAAGACAACTCACTCACTATGGAGAAGGCTAGAGATAAAAACCTATGGCAAATAGCTATAGAGTAGTACCGATTAGAATAGGAGAAGATTGGACAAGAAAATAAATTTCAAGATGTATCTTTGAATGCTCTAACTTATGATCTTCCTTGTTTTGATGAAGATGGTAAAATTCTTTCAATAGGACAACAGGGTGAAAAGGTGAAAGAGGTTGGAAGAAGAGCAGTTCACAGTTTGGAATGATGAGTTACTTTATTTTATTCAACATAATGAAGAAGGTGTGAGTCTGATCACATCAACAACAATTTTAGAATAACAATAAGACATCAAACAATGTGGTGACTTATTTATTGATGACAATCAGTATGACAATGGGTCCTTGGATCATGAAGAGGAGCATGAAATTGAATCTGACACCATTTTCAAAGAAGAGGAACAATATGATATCTCAACTCCTCCCTATCAAGAGGAGTTTCTTCAAGATATTGGACATATTTTATTGAATCATCAAGAGGACAACACTTTAGAGAAATATTTTGAAAAGAATGACCTTGTTCTTGAGGATAAAGAAGATATCCCAACCAAACAACTTTCAGACCTTGAGGGGAGCCCAAAGATATCACACATGTATAAGAGGTTAACATTCCTCAAGAGGATCATGATGAATGTTGTTTTTGGGATTATCTAGGGGGGTTTTGTGCTAACCTTGATGTCAAGCCAACTCTCAAAGAAGAGGAAGAAAACCATGAAGTTCCAAATCAGATGCTTGTACCACAAGAGAATCCCATGGTATCTCATTTTCATCTTGGTAATGAACATGTTAACGTCACTCCATTAGATGAACCTTTTTTCCGTCCCACCATCTCCCTTTTCAAAGGAGGTCTTGTTATTTGCAATGAAAATGAAGGCTATGTAGGTGAAGAGGAGAATATTCCAAGTGAAAATGATTCAAAGGAATAAATATTTGCAGCCCCTTTTGTGACATTAAATAAAAAACGAGACTTGCTACAAGAGGATGATAAATATGATCAGTTGGGACAATAGTGTGTAAAGAAAGTGGATGGTAATGAGGAGGAAGATGTGGTCTACTTGTTTGACCAGATGCCTTGTTTTGTTGATAAGGATGAAGGATCAAAGCAAAATGAAGAATCTATATGTCTGTGATAAGACAAGATTTGGGACAGCTACAAGATGTTAAATAGTGTAATGAGTTGGTTGTTCATGGAAGTCAATATGAGAATGAAGCTTTGGATCATGAGGTAGTTTCATTTTGGGATGATCTAAAGTCTATTTTGACTCATGAGGAAGTCTCTTTTTAACCAACTTTGGATATTGAGCCAACACTAGTTGATGCTAAAGATTAGAAACAAGATGAGGACCAACATGATTTGGAACAACAAGAAACCAACATAGAGAGTTCTATTTTCACTCTTTCTATAGGCTGCCAAATTAGGCATCTAGCCAAAATGGAGGCCAACAAGAATATTCCTATCTTTCTTACACCCAAGCATGAAGGTATAGCTAAAGAGGAGCAGATTCAAGTCACCTTGCCACTTCAGGGTAGTAGTGTTTATATTCCATATGAAAAGGTTAGTGAGCTTGTGTATGTTCTTCAAGAGGTATTGCAACTCTTTGTTGAATTTCTATCCATGTTTCATCTCTTTCTAGCTATCCTCAAGTATGGAAAACATTGTAAATTCTATAGAAAAGGAAGCTATTTTACCCAACTAGTGAATGGTTTCATTTGAGTTAGTTTCCTTCTTGGTTAGTGTAGAGTAGGGTTAGTTTTCATTTACTCTAAGTGTTGTTTTGCACAGTTAGTTAGTCGGTTTGTTTTGAGTCTTTCAATAGGGTGGAATAAGGTTTGGAGGTGTTAAACACTATTTTGATGAGTTACAACAGTTTACAAGAAATTTTTTCAAGTCTTGTCAAGTTCTTTTTGACTTCGTTCCCAATGGATAAGTTTAGGCAATTGGTCAAGATGTTTACTAGGCAAAAATTTAGTAGATGTCACAAAAAATGTTACCTAATTTTTCTTCCAGCTCAATCAGGTGGAGTTGAGTTTGTGTTTGCCAATAAAAGATAAAAGGTATACATTCATTCTACTAATTTATATTCATATGCACAAAAGTATTATCAAATGAATTAAAAATCATTATGCAAATGCTTACAAGAAGAAATGAAAAAATCAACATATTTTTCTTTAAAAATTGTCTTTTATTGATAATTACAAATGTATAGTGTCCCACACAAGCCATGGGATTAACTCTTTCAATGCAATATAAGAAATAAACTATACATTTGAAGAAGGAAAGTAAAATCATATGAAGGGAATAGGGATCCATCATTGCCTGAATGACGAATCCCAAGGTTGAATGGTTGCATCTTTTTTTCAACTCCTGAGTGCTCCTAAGTCCTCTAGAAGGTTGCTCCATTGCTTCATAATTCCTACAAGAGAGTAGAAAGGTTGTGTTAGAGATTTGGATTGATATTCACTTCATATACATCAACAAATATATAATTTACACTCATAAGGCATTGAAATGAGTTTTGCAATATCACAGAGATCAGAGGAACAACAAAGGATTATCATCAATATCCATCATATTCTGAGTTTCATTGTTTTTATCCAACATGTTTTTTCACTATGAAGGTATAGGTGAAATTCTCATCGCTGAATTATTTGTATTTGATAGTATAGCATGTGGAGTGAAATGGGCTCCCACAAGGGTTGATCCCAACATGGTGCCATCATGTTATAAAAAGGGATGAAAATGAAAAAGAATCACATTTACCAACTTGGAGCACATATCTTATCACCTATGATAGGGAGTTCTCCTTACTATCATAAATGACAATATATTTTCCCAAAGTGGAAAATGATAAGAAGATGAATAGTCATGTCACAAAGGACATTGAAGGAATAAGTGATCATGATTCACTCTAATTATGAATGATAAACTGTGAAAAGATCATTTGTACACATGAGGACAACAAATAGTGAATATATAGTGCCATAGGGAGATCTTCCCATATTCAAATCCAAGTACAAAGGTTGGTGGTGACATCATAGAAGAGTGTTAAAGGATAAGGTACAGTGAAGTTTTTCTTTTCTATTCATACAATGTACTCTTGAATGCATATATAGTCATGACCAAAACATAGAATAAATGAATTTTGTGACTTCAAAGTTATTGGTAGGAGTAGAGTGCAATGACAAGAGGATCGAATACTCTCATATATGACATTCATAACAATGATAATCCACATACTCAGTATGGAATAAATGATAGTAAAGTAATTTTATAGTCATGTCATGGCAGTCACTTGAGGTTGTGACATTTTATATGTTTCTTTAGGAGTTGAAGTACAATAAACAATGAAGGAATAGTTGAATTTGACTATAAGGGATAGTTCATGTGGATACTCCTGTCTTCTATATATTGTGGTAATCATATTCTACAAGATCTCTCACTCTTTCATAAGATAAAACACTTTACTGGATTCTACCAAGATTTTATAGTTTAAATGCTTGTGAATAACTTATTATGAAGCTTGTATGTAAAAAGGGGAAATCACTTGTGAGGGATGAAAGAGTGGACATTTTTCCATGTAAAAATATTTTCTACAGAATATGGGTCTGCAGTATTTAAGATATGTAATCATCAGAGGGATTGTATGCAATAAGTAGAATGAATAGTGGCTTTGTTAGCTAGTTGTTTCTACATAATTCCTGAGAGGCCGAGATGAAGCCTTAGCATTAGAGGGTGAATTTGAATGGATAACCGTAAAAGTGACAGAAGCCACTAAGAAGTGAAATAGTCAAGGCTCAACCAACTAAAACAAAAGAAAGATGACCCAGAACAGCCAAAAAAATAGAACCCATGTTGTTCTCAAAGGCTGGGAGGAGACAAACAAAGCCACGACCTGCTTTTACGACCAAAACCCTTGAAATTTGTATACAAGAGATAACCCAGAATTGCCATGGAATGTGAAGAAAATTTAGGGCCGAGTATAAAACATGAAGTTGAGCCAAGAGGAAAATGAGTTTCCAAGCATCTCCATTTTCTACAAGATTCAAAAAAGGTAGAAATATTGAAGCAAATGTATAGGAAAAACCAAAACATGTTATTTTTGGATAAATACAATTTGGTCTGCAAGCAAATAGAGGTTTGAACCTTCCAGAGTGTCAAGCAAAAGTGAAAAAAAGACAAGTGTTCCTCATTTTTGCACTCATGGAGCTCAAAATGAGCATTGTATTGGCAAAAAATTGAAATGAAATGAAGAGATTACACATACTAAAGATTACCCAAGGTCGGTGTTGCCTTTTTGGCATGTGATTTGTAAAGAGTAGCCTATGTATTTTCTGGAATCCGCCATGAAATCCTATGTCAATGGAAGTAACCTCTAGAAAGTCGCAAAGTAAAGTGTAGAATGAAATACATTGTGTAGGTTTGGTTGCGGTTTTGTTCTTTAGGGTTTCTACCCTAGCATATGCTGACAAACCAAGGTGTTTTAACCTTTTATTTTAAACATTTGCAAAAATTTATTTCCCTTATGTATTCATGCTAGGTATCTAAGATTCCCCTTTAGACTTATACTTTTTAGTTTGTTTCAAAGCTCGAATGTGTGTTAAATGCTTTATTTTTGCATTAAACAAAAATTGTAAAACATTAGTTTAAGTGATGTACTTATAGCTCACTTTGACTAGTGTTATTTTATTGTGCAAAATAGAAGATAAAGGCATTTGTTTCTAAGTGATGAGTCAAAGGGGTGAAGATCTATGTGTGTCAAGCATATAGGGAAGTTGGAAGAGGTTGATCGACATGTGGAGAAGATGTAGGAGTGTTTTTTACTCAGTTTTGGAGCAAGTTGAGAGCATCTAGGGGTTGTTTTAGGGGCTTTTATGATGGATAGGGTCAAGGTTTGACTGTTTCTTTAGTTTGGAGTCATTTTGGAGGGAGTTTGGGGGATATTTTTTAGGCTTTATTGGTGTGTACAACCAAGGGAGTTGGAGGGATTCCTATCTTTGTGTAGGATTATTGAAAAGTATAAAGCAACTTCAAACATCAGTTTGGAGTTAGTTGTTTCTTTTTCCAGTAGGCATTGTAACTCATTTTGGAGTTTTATTTCAGTAGGAGACAATGTTGTAAGTCTTTTACATGAATGTATAGTAGTGTTTCACCTTTTTAGATCAATTTTGGAGTTTTCTTTTTGTAGTAGACAATATTTTAACTCTTTTACATGAATGTATAGCAGTGTTTCACCTTTTATTTCAGTTAGTGTGTTTATATGATTGATGCAATTACTTGTGAAGTATCTTATTCCTTGTGGTTGTGTCTCATTAGTAGCATATTTAGGTAGAAGAAATATATATGTTGCAAGTTATAATTTATGTTGGTGATACAAATAGATTCAAAGTTGTGAAGAGAGTATATCATCCTTCTAGGACTGTGAGTATCATAGCTTTCTTATGAAATGTTTATGCAAAAATATACAAGTATTGAGTTGTGCATGTCAACTTTGTTATTGATTGAAATTGTGTGTGTTAGGCAGCTGTGCAAGCTTAGATAACCATTTGGTGCATCACTCTAGGGATTAGTCTTTAATTTTATTTTTCCCTCTTACCCTTTCCTCTACAAATCATTAGTTTAGTTAGTTTTAGGTGAGTATCATAAGATCCATCTTTCTTTGGAGGTTCTTTTCTACTTTAGGTGACCCACAACCTTAGAAAAGTTCCCATGTTTCTCCAATATGCTAAGTTCTGCAACTTAGCAAGGGTGTAATATTAGGAGACAACAATAGGTATTCGGGATTATTTTTTGGTACTTGTCCCTATGGTTGTGTGGTTCAGATATTTTTTGTCATGATTGTTGAAGATTTCTATATCCAAATTCTTGGCTATTGGTTTGTTGAGAAGTTTGAGTTGTGTTCACTATTTGTTAACTATATTTTTTTTTGTTTTGATTGAGGTTCAGGAGAAATGTTGCTAGTCTAGATTTATCTTTGATGAATTATTTTGACTTGTGGTTCTAGAGATAAGATGTTCTAATTGAATTGAAGATATTTTTGGTTTCTGGAAGTTTCGGCCTTAATTATTTTGTGTTCTACACTGGTTTGGTTGACCATGTGTTAAGCACTATCTTCAAAGTTGATGGAGTGTGTCATACCTATTATGGGTCTTAGTGAAGCATGTGTTTGGGTCACCCTCATTCTAATTATACCATAGGATTTTTTGGCATCGATCTAATTTCAATTTGAAGTTGGATGACCGAATTTGTATCTTTTCAAGGTTGGAGATAGTATACATACAAGATGAGCTAGCAATGAAAAATGTATAAGAGAAAAGAAGGAAGATAAGTTAATGAGCAGACATGAATTTGATGTTATTCAAAAAGTGTGTGTGATTTATGTGTGTGGTAGATCAGTGTGAAGCTTAACGCTGAGTTTTCAGATGTAATGAATAGAGGGAAAAATCTATCATTAATGCAAGTTGATCAGTTATTGTGGTGGAATCCTTTGTTGCATTGGGATTGTTGTCTCTCTATAACAAGTCTTCTTTGTCTTCTTTATATCTTTGTGGTAGTGAACCTTTTGGGTTGTAGCCCTATTGGAGAGTGAGTCCTTATTGTAGGCAGTGAGCCTTATCTCAGGTAGTAAGCCTTTTGTAATCAGTTTTTATATTCTCTATAGTGTGAGTTAATCCTCACTATGATTTTTCCCTCATTGGGTTTTCCACGTAAATCTGGTGTTATTGTGATTGTGCATTGGATTTGAGTTTCTGCATTGGCATTTGATGATTAATCATTTAAGTAGTGTATGTATTAGTTTCGGTAATTGAATTGAAGGTTATAATCTATGACAACTAATTCAACCCCCCTCTTATTTGTCCTATCCAACAATATGTAGCTAATCTATTTTGTAGAGAAATTATGAAACTCCATGGGCTACATAGAATAATAGTGTCAAATAGAGATGTGAATTTCATTGGTCATTTTAATGTAAATTTTGTAAGAATAAGAATACAATTCTAAATTTTAGTTCAACATAGAATACACAAAATGATGGAAAAATGGATCATATGAGTAGGAGTACGGAAATCTTGTTAATATTTTTAGTAAGTTAAAATATAGGTATTTGAAATTTGATATTGCCAAAAATGACTTTCTTATAATAATTTCATAAAAACAAGTTCAGGTAGGACACCATTTGAGATTATGTATAGGTAGAGTCCAATAATTTTCTTAAAATTGAGTGGCATCACCATAAACAATAATAGGAGTGATATGATTATATTATGTATAAAACATGAGAAAACTACATCAATAGGTTATAATTTACTTTAAGAAGATTAATAATACATACAAATGTGTATATAGATGAAAAAGGGATACATAAGGAGTATGAATTTGGAAACTTAGTTATGGTATATCAACATGAGATATTTCTTGTTGGTCCATATAACTAATTAAAGAAAAATAAAATTAGACTATGTAGGATAATAAATAAATCTAGTAATGCATATGAAATAGAGTTACTAGAGGAGTATGTAATTTCACCTATATTCAATATTTTTCTCTTGTATAATTATAATGTAAATAATAATGTAAAGATTGTTAATAGAGATTTAATATTAAACATAAAATTATAAACTAGTGAGCTAGGCATATTCTAAATAATATAATAGGATAAAGAACAAAAAAAAAGTTATGAGGAATACCAAATGAAGTGGAAGGATAGACTAATCAAAGACTCTAAATGGATGTTCATAGTTGAGGTTAACTTTTTGCAAGTATGTATGTGTTTGGTGGTGTTGTAATTAATATTGTTATTGATCTCAACATAGTTCAGTTTGTTTGCAGATGGTACTTGTATAGTTGAGATACTGTAGAAGTGCTTAGAGTACATGGAGCTATATTTTTGAAGTTGTAGTTGTGTTTTTTCCAACTACTTTTGAGAAAATTTAAGAGGCAATGAAGGCAGTGTTGGATGTGTGTTCTAAGTGTGCTATGGTATTGTGCTCTCCATTTATTTTGTGTTGATCCCATGCCTATGTGGATCTGTGGTATTGTTCATGAGCTTGAATGGAGAATATATCCTAAATTTTAGGTTTTGGATCGATGGAGAATGAAAGATATGTTCACTGGTATGTGAACTGGTTTGCTAGAACTATTTGTCTGTAGGTTGCGAGAAATGTTTTGGCTCCATAGTCTTCTGGAATTGGGTTTCAGATCTTGCAAATCTAGGATATGATTTATTTTTTTGGTTTCTATGTTCTGACAAACGTACTTGATATTTGGCACTCTAGAAGACCTGCTCTAGAGCTCCTGTGTTTTGTTGGTTGGTCCGGTTGGACTAGTGAAGAGTATTTTGTGAATGAAGTTTGTTGTAGTTGTTGTGGATGAATCTGAAGTGTTCTTAGAGATGGTATAATCTCTGGTGAAGTGCCTTAAGTGATCCACATGTGATCATCTTTCTAGAGATGTGTGTACTTCAAATATCATTAGTGTTTTCATTAGGTTTGGTCGACCTGGTGTCTACATGTTACATAAATATTTGCATTGAATTAAGGAAGCATGTGATTTATCCAAGATGTTGTATGGGTCTGAATTAAATGTGTAATTGGTCCTCTCTCATTCTTATGCACTGTGAGAATGTTGAGTAGCCGACCTAATTTGAATTTTTAATCTGAATTTTATGTATTCAACCTTGGAGAATGCTTCTAGGGTTGAAGATGGTATAAAAGAAGTCAAGTTATTGTGAATTAGAGTGTCATTTTGAACAAGGAAGTATAGTGTGTGAACAAGTGTGAAAAGAAGAGTGTGCAAGAGCGAATTGAGGCAACAGTACTTGAATGTGTTAGATTCTTGAAAGCAGTGAGTTGATAGTGTCTACTATCTTTTGATCAAGTTCTGAATGTGTGAACCTTTGTGGTGGATCTTTATTTATATTTTATAATTTTTTAGGTAGTGAGCCTCCTTCTGGACACTGAGTCCTATTGTAGGCAGTGAGCCTTTGTATCCAGGCAATGAGCCCTCTGGCAGTGAGCCTATGTATCTGGTATTGCATTATTACTATATTGTGAGTTAATCCTCACCATGGTTTTTTCCTCATTAGGTTTTCCAAATAAGTCTAGTGTCTCTAGTGTTTTCTTTCTGGTATTTGCATTTCATGTTTACACTTAATAACAGATTGGGTTAAAAGTGGAATTGATTAAGTTTAAGAGTAAAGTAATTTGGTACAAATGATTCACCCCCCTCTCAGTTATCTTGTGCATTTCAACAATTGGTATAAGAGCTTTGGTTCCTAGGTTAAAATCTTAACCGCTTGAGGTAGATCAGATGGCACACAAGTTACAAATCCCTATTTTTGATGGAGCTGATTATAGTGATTGGAAAGAATAGATGAGAGGTTATCTAGTTTCTCTTGGTTTCAAGACTTGGAAAGCTATGGAGACAAAGTATGTTGTACCAGCTACTGGTCCTTCCTCTATATATGAGATTGCGGCTTATGAGGAGAATGAAAAGGAAAGCCATCCTATCTTTAGTTCTCTATCCAGAACTAAAAGGACAAAAGTTATTTCTTTAGGCACTGCTTAAGAAGTATGGGAGAAATTGAAAGATATTTATGAAGGAAATGATAGAGCAAAGTTGTCAAGGAAGCTAACTGCTAAGAAAAAATTTGAGAACTTGAGAATGGAAGAGGGTGAAGATATTTCAAAATATTATCAGAGATTTGAACTTATATCAAATGAGATTAAGAATCAAGGTTGTGTCATGTCATATGAAGATATAATTGAGAAGATCTTGATGACCCTACTAGATAATTATAGTGACAATGTCTCTTCTATTGAAGAATCATATGATCCGAATGTATTTACTAAGGAGCACCTATTTGGTGTCTTGACTACATTTGAGATGAGAAAATTTGCAAGGAATAAGGAGAAAACTGAAACAACCTTTAAAGAAATGAAGATAGGAGATGACTTAGATAATGATTTAGAAGAGTTGGAAGCAAACTTCACAAGGAAATTGAAGAAAGGTATTGGTAAATACAAAGGTATGTTGCCCTTTAAGTATTTTAGTTGTGGAAATATTGGTCATTATGCATCAATATGTCCTAATAGAGCTACACACAAGATTAATAAGGATAATAGTAATAATTACATAGACAAGAAGGATATGAAGTTCAAGAAATTATATTATTTCAAAGAAGATGTAGGAATTTTTGATGATGAGTGTGATTTTGAGGAGGATAAAGATGAATTCTTATTTCTAGCCCCGGAAAATAAAGTTGTATTTGTTAATCATGGAATATGTGCAAAGGAATCTGGTCCAGAGAGTAAGAAAGATGAAATGGAAGGTACTCTAGTGACTTCATTTCATGTGAGACAGGATGAAGACTTTTGGGTAATTGACAGTTGGTGTTCAAATCACATGACTGGAGATTTAAGAGTAAGTTTACTAAACTTGAAATTATGATGGAGGAATATTTATGTTTGGAGATGACTCTGATGCTAGGATTGTGGTAAAGGAACAATTAATTTTAATGGAAATCATAGTACTGACGATGTCTATTATGTTAAGGGTTTAAAGCATAATCTCTTAAGTTTTGGATAGATGTGTAGCAAAGGATTTAAGCTTGTGTTTCATGATAACACTTGTGAGATTAGAAAAGGATCTAAAACTGTGGTAGCAGCAGGATGAAGAACTCATGGAAGCATCTATCAGCTTAAGAGTGTTGATGGTTAGTGTTTTTTTTCACAGATTAATGAAAGTTGGTTGTGGCACTAGAGGACAGGACATGTAAATTTTGACAATATAATCATGATTAGTTCTAAGGAATTTGTCAAATATTTTCCTAGAATCATAAGGCCTTCAAATTCAATTTGTAGAAGTTGTCACCTAGGAAAACAAACAAGAAGCGGTTTTAAAGGAAAAGAACAAACATCTACCAGAATGCTGGAACTAGTTCATGCAGACCTCTGTGGTCCTCCAAGAATAGGAAGCCTTAATGGAGATAGGTAATTTATGCTCTTCGTTGATGATTACTCTAGGATGATATGGGTGACTTTTCTTAGAGAGAAATCTCAGGCTCTTGATAGATTCAAGGTATTCAAGGCAAGAGTAGAGAATGAGGTAAACCTGAGAATAAAATGTTTAAGGTCTAATAGAGGTGGAGAATTCACTTCTGGTGAATTTAATGCATTGTGTGAAGAACATGTCATAAAGAGACATTATTCTACCCCTAGAACCCTTAGTAGAATGGAGTTGTAGAAAGGAAAAACAAGACTATTCAAGAAGCTGCCAGAACTATGATGAAAGAAGCAGATGTTCCTGATGTATACTAGAGAGAAGCGATTCACAATGTTGTTTACATTATATCATAGGTAATGACACTATGACTCCTTATGAGTTATGGACTGGTAAGACCCCTACTTTTAAATACTTTAAAGTATTTTGAAGCAAATGTTACATTAGAAGGGATAATGAGAATCTTGGCAAGTTTGATGCTAGATGTGATGAAGGAATCTTTCTTGGATATTCAAATAACAACAATGCATATAGATGCTTTAATAAAAGATTGAGGAAAATAGTTGAAAGTGCTAATTTAAAGGTTGATGAAGCTATGTACAGACCAATTGAGATAACTGAAGTTGAATCAGATGATCCTATCTGTGAGCATGTGCAAGAAGAAGAAGAAAAGGAAGAGAAAGAAAAAAGTGATGAAGAGGAGATTCTAGAACCTACAGCTAAGACTCCTAAATATGTATAGAGAAATCATCCAGAGGAAAAAATAATTGGAAACATAAGAGAAGGTGTGAAAACAAGAAGCAAAGTGGTTGAGGTAAACCTGTGTTTACTATCTAAAATAGAACCTAAGACCGTGAGTGAAGAATGTAATGATGAGAATTGGATTAGAGAAATGAATGATGAACTACAACAGATAGAGAAGAATGAGACATGGGAAATAGTCCCTAGTCCTTAAAACAAGAATGTAATTGGTTCAAAATGGGTATTCAATAATAAGATGAATGAATATGGTGAAGTGGTAAGAAATAAATCAAGACTTGTATGTAAAGGATATTCACAAGTTGAAGGAATAGATTTTGAAAAGACATTTGCACTTGTAGCAAGAATGGAGGCCATTTGAATGTTCTTGGAATTCTTAGCTCATAGAGACTTCAAGGTATACCAGATGGATGCCAACTTTGCATTTCTTAATGGAGAACTGGAAGAAGAAGTATATATGGAGCAACTGGAAGTTTTTCTGCTATTAGACAAACTAGACATGGTTTGCAATTTGAAGAAGGCACTTTATGGACTCAAACAGGCTTCCAGAGCTTGGTATGCAAGGTTGGATAGATACTTGAAACAACAAGCATTCAATAAGGGATCTACAGACAATAATCTTTACTTAAAGGTTGAGAAAAACAAAATGTTGGTAGTTGCGGTATATGTTGATGACATTATCTTTGGAGGAAATGAAGGAATGTGTAAGAAATTTGCAGAAGAGATGCAAAAAGAGTTTGAAATGTCCATGATTGGTGAGTTGAATTTCTTCCTTGGACTTCTATTAAATCAAACTAACAAAGGGATATTCATTTCATAATCTAAATATGTTAAGGAATTGCTAAAGAAGTTTGGAATGGATGACTCCAAACCAGTCTGTACCCCTATGATAATCGGATGTAAGATGAGCAAGGATGATGAATCTTCTAAAGTTTATCAGAGCATGTATAGATCTATGATTGGTGGACTGTTGTATCTTACTACTACTAGACCATATATCATGCATGCAGTATGCTTAGTTGCAATATTTCAAGTAGAACCTAAGGAAGCACATGTTATAGTTGTGAAGAGGATGTTTAGATAGCTTAAGGGAACTCCAGATTATGGGCTATGGTATCCAAAGGACAATGATTTCACATTGAATTCCTACACTGATGAAGATTGGGTCGGTTGTGTAGATGACCAGAAGAGTACAAGTGGAGGTGCATTCTTCCTTGGAGGAAGATTGGTTTCATGGTTGAGTAAGAAACATGATTCAATTTTTTTATCCACTGTAGAAGCTGAGTACATTGTAGCAACTTCCTACTATACACAAGTACTTTGGATGAAGCAAACCTTGAAGGACATAGGTTTAATTTTTGATGAGCCTATTTATATTCTTTGTGACAATACAAGTGCTATAAACATTTTAAATAATCTAGTGATGCATTCTAGGACAAAGCACATATCTATCATGTATCACTTCTTGAGGGAGAAGGTGTTGCACAATGAAGTTAGACTTGAATATGTACCTACCAAGGAAAAAATTATGGACATATTCACTAAGGCCCTTCCGAAGGATACTTTTGAGTATCTCAAGAGGAAGTTAGGGGTTACTACCCCTCCTTCCTTGAACTAAGTGCACATGGAGGTGCATCAGTCTAGTGGTTTCATAGATTCTTTTGAATATGGATTGATGGTTGTGGTCTACTCCTCAGGGGGAGTAGAGAGATGCATTGTTGCACTATGTGATGTGGGTGCACTCCTAAGGGGGAGTGTTCAGAGCTTTATATGGCAAGATTTTTTCATGAAAAAAATTACTTTGCCAGTAATGTCAAAGGGGGAGAGAAAATTATGTGAAAAAATTATGCTTGTGCAAGTTGTAACTTCTGAAGGAAAGAAAAAGCAAGTGATTGTGTTTTTGATGGTTTTTCACATCATGTGTTGGCATCAATGCCAAAGGGGGAGATTGTCGCAAGTATGGATGTGTTTGGTGGTGTTGTCATTAGTATTTTCATTGATGTCAACACAGTTCAGTTTGTTTGTAGATGGTACTTGTATAGTTGAGATACTATAGAAATTCTTACAGTACATGGAGCTATATTTTTGAAGTTATAGTTCTGTTTTTTCCAAGTGCTTTTGAGAAAATTTAAGAGATAATGAAGGTAGTGTTGGGTGTGTGTTCTAAGTGTGCTCCGATATTGTTCTATGCATTTATTTTGTGTTGATCCCATGCCTATGCAGATCTGTGGTATTGTTCATGAGCTTGAATGGAGAATATATCCTAAGTTTTAGCTTTTGGATCGATGGAGAATGAAAGATATGTTCACCGGTATGTGAACTAGTTTGTCAGAACTATTTCTCTGTAGGCTGGGAGAAATGTTTTGGCTCTGCAGTCTTTTGGAATTGGGTTTCAGATCTTGTGGATCTGGGAAATGATTTATTTTTTGGTTTCTATGTTCTGAAAAATGTGCTTGATATTTGGCACTCAAGAAGACCTGTTCCAAAGCTCCTATGTGTTGTTGGTTGGTCTAGTTGGACTAGTGAAGAGTATTATATGAAAAAAGTTTGTTGTAGTTGTTATGGATGAATCTGAAGTGTTCTTAGAGAGGGTATAATGTCCGGTGAAGCATGTTGAGTGATCCACATGTGATCATCTTGCTAGAGATGCGCGTACTTCAAAGATCATTGGTTTTTTCATTAGGTTTGTCTGACCTAGTGTCTACACGTTACATAAAGATTTGCATCAAGTTAAGGAAGCATGTGATTGATCCAAGATGTTCTTTGGGTCCAAATTAAATGTGTAATTGGTCCCCTCTCATTCTTATTCATCATGGGAATGTTGAGTAGCCAACCTAATTTGAATTTGTAAATTGAATGTTGTTTAGCTGACCTTGGAGAATTCTTCTAGGGTTGAAGATGGTATAAAATCAAGTCAAGTTCTTGCAAATTAGAGTGTGGTTTTGAAAAAGGAAGTATAGTGTGTGAACAAGTGTGAAAAGAAGAGTGTGCAAGAGCGAATTGAGGTAACATTACCTTAATGTGTTAGATTCCTATATGCAGTGAGTTGATGGTGTCTACTATCTTTTGATCAAGATATGAATGTGTGAACCTTTGTGGTGGATCTTTATCTATATTTTTTAATTTTGTAGGCAGTGAGGCTCCTTTTGGATAGTGAGTCCTATTGTAGGCAGCGAGCCTTTATATTCGGGTAGTGAGCCCTCTAGAAGTGAGCCTGTGTATCTAGTATTGTATTATTACTACATTGTGAGTTAATCCTCACCGTGGTTTTTCCCTCATTGGGTTTTCCACGTAAATTTGGTGTCTCTGGTGTTTTCTTTTTTGTTATTTTAATTTCATGTTTACACTTAATAATAGACTGGGTTAAAATTGGAATTGATTAAGTTTAAGAGTAAAGTAATTTGGTACAATTGATTCACCCCCCCTCTCAGTTGTCTTGTGCATTTCAACATAACCATTATGGGTTTCCTAAATTGAAATAATAGAAAAATGAGAGGAAATTTTTTCAATTACTCATGGTGTTTGATGTAGAATCATTTGTTGGGAAAATGTGTCTCAACCTTGCAATTACATGAGGTATTGTTGATACGTCAACGATGGGGGAGGCAAAAGGGTGAAAGGGATATGGGGGGATCATCCCCCTGGCTAGGGGTCTAGGGCCAACGTGCCCCAACTGGGGCTCAGGGGCAACGCCCTTGAAAGGAAAATTTTATTTATTTTTTACTTGGACTATTCACCATTAGGTCTTAAATCTAATAACCAATATTTTATTATCTTGACTTGCCCTAGAAGGAAACCCTATTTAATGAGGGCATTGTATTGCAGTTGTGTAGTATGATGTATTCTTAGAGTCTTATAGCAATCATGTTGCCTCTAGATATTTGGTTGGTGATACTCCTGTGATAAACTTGCTCCACAGGTATATTATAATCTTTTTTATTTTTTAATAATATATTGGGTGGCTTTTGGAGTGTCAAGTTTTTCTCTCGAAAGGGTTTTCCCCATGTAAATCACTATGTTGTGGTATTATGATATTTATGTTTAAGTTTCTGTAATTGTTAAAGATCTATATTTTTTTTGCATTATTCTCCTCTCAAGATTAGTGTAGGAAGTTGTTTCACTACCTTACCTTCCTTACATCATTTTCTATGTAAGAGAAGTCTTGCATGAAAAACAAAATAAATATATATTTAGTTTTTAGGTCCTTTCCATGTTTTCTAGTTATGTTCCAATAAAGTGTGGTAATTTTTATACACCATATTACACCATATATTCTTCTCTTTTAGTCATCATAACTATAACCATCACATTCCTTGTTGAATTTGTTAGTTACATATTTTTAGATGTAGTTTGACACATATTTCATAGAGAATTATTCATGTTAAATTCAAATTTTATGTGTTTTTCATCAACATACTTATGTTGAACTTCAACAAGGACCTTAACTACACTTTACATTGTATAACATAACCTTGAACTAGAGATGCCTAAATTATTTGAATCCCACATCAATTTTTTTTGTTTAATAATGTTGCATATATCACTTTGGGGCCTCAGAGAGTCATGAATGAAATAATATTGCATTTGGAGAACTATATATTAAGGTACATTATAGAAGGTGAATCTAAATTTTACTAGTGAACATGCATGCTATAGAAGATGATGCATCCAATTCAATTAATTATTGACGATTAAATCATTTAATTTTTAGACAAAATATTTATCCCAATCTCCTCTAATGGTGTAATACATTGTTAATCATCCCACATAATTTAAAATCTATATATATAGGTAATTTTTATATCATTTGATGAGAAGATAAATTTGGTAGGTTGTATGGTAGCATTTTTAATAAGGTAAACCTAGGAACATACTGAATATATATATATATATTAAAGAGGGGGTGAAATTTTATTGAACCGCAAAGAGAGAATACAAAGAAAAAGGCCCCAGGCCCACAAAGAACTAGAGAGAGTTCCCCAGGGAACCCCAAAGAAAAAGTAACTACTTGTTTATGTCCTTAAAAATTAAATTCTCTAAAACCAAAGTATACTCTGGTGGTAAAAGGTCCCAATCCCAATATCCCATCCCGCCATATGCTCTAAAGCCCACTTACTTAGAGAATCTGCCACACAATTCCACTCATGAGGAATATGACAAAATGACATAGATTCCAAAGAGTGGTAGGGATCCAATATCTACTTAACCAATATAGCTAGTTGCCAGTTGGCTCCATCCACTCTTTTCTCCTTCAACATATCCACCACAATCTGAGAATTAGATTCACATATTATCCTTTTCCAACCAAGGGAAAAACCCCGCTCAATGGCATAAAGAATAGAAACGACTTATATAAATTTTTTAGTCTAAAGCCCTTTATAAGTAGAGAAAAGGAACACAACATCACCAACACCATCCCTATCAATACCCCCACTCCATGCATGTCTAGAATTCCCCCTAAAGGACTTGTCAAGGTTAACCTTCAAAATACCATGGGGAGGAGGATGCCACTAACCCTCCTGTTGTCTCTCTTATTTGGCCTACCAAGGTCTTCTTCCAATAGAAAATCCCAAACCACCATCAACCAAATTCAAGTTCCTAATAATGGAAATGTCATTGGGTCCACATTAATTGAAAGATCACATTTTCCTAGAGTAGCATCTTGGATCCTTCTACAAATATTTTTCCATAACTAAATCAGGGTAAACCCACAAAACTGGTTTACAATTCTAGTAAGGAAGGAAAAATGCATTTTCTAATGGGATACACTTTAGGGGGTAGGAGGGTTTGCTAGAACCCCCTAAAGGGTTTGATAGAACTAGGGGGTTCATTAGAAGTAGGGGGGTTTGAGCGAGCCCCCCCTTTAATGGGTTTATTTTTAAATTGTATTAAAGGGGGGTTCGCTAGAACTAGGGGGTTCGAGCGAAACCCCCCGTTAATGGGTTTATTTTTAAATTGCATTAAAGGGGGGTTCGTTAGAACCAGGGGGGTTTGAGTGACCCCCCTAGTTTAAGCAAACCCCACAGTTCTAGAAAACCCTCATTCGCTAGAACCCCCCTTTCCCACCCTTCTCCCCCTCTGGAACCAAAAATATCCATAATTTTTCCCTTCGAAGCTCGAGTTGAGGATGAAAATGGAGGAGACTTCACAGACCCAACTGGATGATGGTAGTCCTCAGAACGAAGTATCCAATGAATATAATTTTAATATGTTTTGGTTTTATTATGTATTTTTCTTTTAGTTTGATTAAACATAGGTTTTTACCGAAAATCAAACTCTTTGTTCTACGCGTGGAAAAATAGTAGATTATCAAAAAAAAAAAATTGAAAAATATTAGTGTACTAGATATTGAAGTCCTTGATCCAACAAAAAAATAATTGAATTTCGATACATACAAAAAAAAATATGTTGTATACAGTCTGCCTATGTCTGAATTGCAATTGGTTTGACTTCCAAACTTGATTAAGGAAAAAACATTCAATAAAACACTATGAAACCAAATGAAAGCACTAGATATCATAGTTACAAATTTAAATTCGAAAAAATTAGAATTTTATCCTTCATGGAAAAAACGTTATTTTGTATATAGTGAGCATCACTCCTTAAAAATGGTGTTTACTGAAAAAAACTTGTTTTCGAAGGAGATGGAAAAAGAAGCGGAATCTAATTCCAATTTTTTTGAAAAAATATATTTATAATCTACAAAAAAAATGTCACAAATCACTAATTTGCATCATCTTCAAATTCCTCATGGTTTAGGTGCTATAGGTACTCAAAAGTGAAGATTTAGTTAGAAAAAATTGGTTCAGTGTCCTGTTTGGCTAAAAATTGTAAACCAGTATTGTGGGATTACCCATCACTCCAAACCTCACACCCTAAAATATACTCCTATTCCTTTCCAACTAGAGGTTCCATATTGTAAAAATTGTAAAAGTTGCTCAAGAAAGTTGTCAAGTAACTTGTTAAATGTGACATTAAGGTATTTTGTCAGAAAAGTAATTAAACAGTGGTTGAAAATAGTTGGTTTTGGTTGTAAATTTATAATTACACCCTCCAAAACTTTAATTGGGGGGTTTGAGACATTATATTTGAAGTTTGATGAATGACAACCTCAAGTTTGGTGTGCATTTTCTGATTTTTACATTGTTTTCAGGCTGAAGTTGTGCTTGGTATGGCCTGGTATGAACTCAAATAATGGAGTATCATATATGGATGGAAATATCTCTATTTCTAGTTTCCAATTAGTTTTTTCTCATTTAAGTTAATTGAGTTTTGTGGAAGATATCACTATTTTGGTGAGACTGCCTATTCTAACAATATTGTGCAGAATTTACAGTCTAAAAAATGTGATGGTACGGATTGTAAAGTCTATATTTTGGATCTGAAACCAATTTTATTTTGTTTCCATGCAAATATACTTTAATTTTCTTCAAGTTTCATTAAAATTCATTAAGTTTTGAATAAATTATGACCATTTTTCTGAGGGCAGGTCTGAACCTTGCCTAGGGTTTGCAGTTTTGGGAAAATTGTAATAACTTTATTTTAAACCATTGGATATTCATAAAAATTGGATGGAAAGTCTTGAATTATATTATCTTAAATATTACTAAAGTGATTTTCTTTATTATTTGTTTTGTGGAAGTTATAAATGATAGTTCAGTGCATTGAATTGTGGGTTGTCATGAGAATATTTCCAATGTGATCTAGAATGCACTTTATCATCGTTTGAGATGAATAATTTTATGGAAGTTGTCAAGTGAATGGAATATTGAGTTGTGAATCCCTTGCTCTACATTAGAGTGGTATTAGCACTAGAAGGCTCTAGGAAAAAAGAGTTTGTGGTTTGTGTGTGTGGTTGTTTGTAGGTTGAGGAAGAAACCTGATTGCCTAGGTGAGGCAAGGTGAAGTGGAAGAAAGGAGAGACTTGCTTGTGAAGATGGAATTTTTGAGAAGATGTTCATAGCCTGAGGATTCACAAAGGAAGAAGGAAATAGAGGAAAAGGAAATGAGAAATAAGTAAAGAAAGAAGGCGAGACAAATAGAGTTTGAGCAAGCCATGGAAGAGATAATCCAAAGGTTGGAAATATTAGACAAAGAACACCAAATTCTTAAGGAATCACAAAGGAGTTGGAATATACCAATATCAAAGAGGTTAAGATGGCCTCTAAATAATATTATGAAGAAGTAAAGAAAATAGAATAAGGAAACAAATGAGACAGAGGTAAATTTTTAATCTAATGTTCAAGTTGAGCAAGATAAGTTACAAGTTGAGATGCATGATATTTTGATTGTGTTTGAAGATGAACAAACTTCTTTGTTGGTTAATGAACATGTTGATGTTGAGATTAGTGATATGGTTGTTGTTGGTACTCAAGTAGTTGATGAATTTTTTTTTGATGAACAAGTTGAGAAGGTTTTTGATGTTACTGACAACCCTTGTATTGATACTCAAGTTGATGATGATAAAGTTGTTGATAACATTGATGTTGATATTCATGATCAAGTTGTTGCTGATAATAAGGTTGTTAATAAAGATGTTGCAGATCTATTTGCTAATGATGTATATGAAGGTTTTCAATAGTATTATGCAGGTTATACATGGTACTCTAATTATAAGAATGAAGATATAGATGATTCTACTGAGGTTTATACACAAGAAATAGAGTTTTGGAGCCTAGATGTTGAGAAGATGATAGGAAGACACATTTTTCTTATTGTGTTCATGATATCAAGGAAGACAAAACCATGGGTTAAGATGAAGATAAAAGTGTTTGTGATTGCAGGTGATATTGAAGATTCATTTATTTTTGTAGGTGCTTTATTTTATGCTAACTCAGGGGACTTGAGTTTTTTCTTCAAGGGGTGTATGGTGCAGGAGCACCAAGTTGCTTTCAAGCCTCCATGAGGCCATTTGTAAATAGTTGCTCTATTTTATGTATTTGGTCTTATAATAAGGTTTATCAAATAATTTTATAGGTGTTTGAGTCTTAGGAATTCATATTTGAAGACATTTGTCATATAATGTTTAAAGTTGTTCCATATTGTAAAAATTGTAAAAGTCGCTCAAGAAAGTTGTCAAGCAACTTGTCAAAAGTGTCATTAAGGTGTTTTATCAACAAAATAATTAAGAGGTGGTTGAAAATAGTTGGTTTTGGTTGGAAATTTATAATTAAACCCTCCAAAACTCGAATTGGTGGGTTGGAGACATTATTTTTGAAGTTTGATGAATGACAACCTCAAGTTTGGTGTGCATTTTCTGATTTTTACATTGTTTTCAGGATGAAGTTGTGTTTTGTACAGCCTGGAATGGACTCAAATAATGGAATATCATATATGGATGGAAATATCTCTGTTTCTTGTTTCCAATTAGTTTTGTCTCATTGAATTTAATTGAGTTTTGTGGAAGATATCACTATTTTGGTGAGACTGCCTATTCTAACAATATTGTGCAGAATTTACAGTCTGAAAAATGTGATGGTACAGATTATAAAGTCTATATTTTTGATCTGAAACCAGTTTTATTTTGTTTCCATGTGAATCTAATTTAATTTTATTCAAGTCTCATTAAAATTCATTAAGTTTTGAATAAATTATGACCATTTTTGTGAGGGTAGGTCTGAACCTTGCCTAGGGTTTGCAGTTTTGGGAAAAATGTAATAACTTTATTTGACACCATTGGATCTTCATAAAAATTGGATGGGATGTCTTTAATTATGTTATATTAAATCTTAATGAAGCGATTGGATTTATTATTTGTTTTGTGGAAGTTATAAATGATAGTTCGGTGCATTAAATTGTGGGTTGCCATGAGAATGTTTCCAATGTGATCTAGAATGCACTTAATCATCGTTTGAGATGAATAATTTTATGGAATTTGTCAAGTGAATGGAATATTGAGTTGTGAATCCCTTTCGCTGCATCAAAACTTGATGGAGAAACTTGTAAAAAGCACCTATAAATAGGGAGGGCTTGGACCATCGATTTCAAAAGCATCACAGACCTAGCCATTAAGAGTCATCTACAAGTCCAATGTCTTAACCTCCTTTGAAAATTATATAGAAAATCCTGCCATATCTCTCTACATTGAGATCCCACAATAATGGGGATCCCAATATAAATCAAAGGAAGACAGCCAATCTGAAAGAGAAGAATTCAGGAAATCCTGCTTTGAATAAGTCGAGGAGTATTGAAGAAGATAAAAGACTTATCCTATTACTCTTTTGCCCAGAGGTAGCCAAATAAGTATCCAAAGTTTTCCTTAAATTTATAGCTTCATTGTTTCTGGCCATTCCCATCAAAGCAGTATCATCCATAAACTAAAAATGAGAATGAGGAGGTAGATTATTACTCAAAATCCAACCTTGAATCAATCCTTGACTAACATGAGACTTGATAAATCTTCCCAGCCCTTTTTCCATAATAATGAACAAATAAGGGGATAAATTATCCCCTTGTCGGAGGCCTCTAGAGGCTCCAAATAACTCAGAAGGCTCCCCATTGATAAGAACAAAAAAAAAAGTAGAGGTTACGCAACTCTTAACCCAATCCACCCAATCCTTACCAAATCCAAAAGCCAAAAGAACTTCCTGCAGGAAGGCCCACTTGACCCTGTCACAAGCTTTCAAGCCATATCCAACTTGATGAATATGGATTTTCTTTAGATATCACCATAGTATGAATGGCTTTAGTATATATCACAATCCCATCTAGAATTTTTCTACCAAAAAGAAAAACACCTTTCTCTATTGAAATCAAAGAGAAGATCCAAGGCTTAAGCCTTTCTACAATAATTTTGGTAATAATTTTATAGATCACATTACAGAGAGAAGTGGGCCTAAAATGATCTAGACAGTTGGTGCCTTCCTTTTTAGGAATAAGAGATAGAAAATTAAACTTAAAGGCCCTTAATATTTTATTATTTATTTGGGATGCTTGAACCACCTCTAAAAGATCCAACTTGATAATTTCTAAAAACTCCTAGAAGAATTCTATAACAAAACCATCGGGGCCTAAATCTTTACCTTTTTCATTTGCAACACCACTGACTCCAACTCTCACAGTGAGAGAGGAAGCATGAGGGAAACATTCATCTCATTAGACACTATCCAACAAATTCAATCAAGAATACTCATTTCATCTTCTCTAGCAAGAGAAGAATCTTTAGTAAATAGAGCTGAAAATAACTGAGAAGCCTTCCTAGAAATCTATGTTGGAAGAATGAAGAACACATCTCTTGATATAATTTTTATTTTAATTGATATCACCATGATATATGAGTTGCAACTGCAAGTTCAAGTCATGTTGATCCAGAATTATGAATTGGTAATGTAGATTAGTCCTTCGGTATTTTGGTCTGCATTTCCCCTTTGGTGGTTGTCATTACTCATAGTTTTGGGAAATGGTTTTTGATCAATGATAACATGCATGGACATAATCTTGTGCATAAAGCTACTCATATGTGAAGTTGGGATCATTTTTTTATTTACATTTTTTTTATTAGGTCTATCTTTGGCCGACCTAATAAGTGGTCGAAGTTGTAATGGATTAAATTTTGTTTGAGCAATCCATTCTGACATGGTGTAGTGTGCTACACGCTTGAATTGTTTTTGAGAAGTTTTGTAGTTACCTGAAGCCGACCAAAGTGATTCTTGTGAACAATTCATATATATATATATATATATATATATACATACATATACAGGATAGTTTGGAGATTGATGAGTAAGAGTTTTTGATATATGCAAGTGTTGGTGGATTGTGTGTGGATGCAAAAGGAGTGAATATTGATCTGTTGGCATACAAATTTCTTGAGCTTCAAAGGAAATGAATCAATACTCTGAGGTGTTCTTTCATTTGTTCATTTTCTGGTTGTAAGCTATTTTGTTACTATATATTTTGTAGGTAGTGAGCCTCCATTTTTGGAAAGTGAGTCCTGGTAGTGAGACACCCTTTTGTAATATCTTATAATTGGTTATACTATATTGTGAGTTAATCCTCACTGTGGTTTTTCCCATTTGAGGTTTTCCATGTAAAAATCTTTGTGTTCATGTGTTGTGTGTCTTCATGTTCTGCTAATTCTTAAGCTTATCTTATCTATCATATGCATTGGATTAATTGGCTAGTATTTGTTCAATAAGTTAAAGAAGATAGCGATTCACCCCCACCTATCAGTATCTTAGATATTTAACAATTGGTATCAGAGCCTGGTTCCTCTGGAGAAGCCTAACAGCTTGAGGGAGATCTTGAAGACTGAACAAATGGATGATAATGCAAAACTCTAGACTACCCTTGATGATCTTGACAAAGCTGAAAATGAAAATAAAGATATGAAAGAAAATATTGATGAAGCAAATGAATGTGTTCGAAAGTTGAAAGAGAAATTAAGGAAATTCAAAGAGAGACATAGAGAAGTTAGTGAGCAATTGAAACAAGAAAATGAAGATGTTACCGGACGAAAGGTGCAAGTGGAGGAAAATATTAGAATTGAAGAGTTTTTGAATGCAACAGTGTTGAGAAAGTCTGATGAGTGTTCTAGGCTTGAACAAGAAGTGGTGAACCTAAGAGAAGAACTGGAAAAATAATTTTTTTGTGAAGATAATTTTAAAACAAGATCCACCAAGCTTGATGAACTGATTGCAGGATAGAAATAATTTAAAGACAAAGGTGGATTGGGGTTAGAAGTAGGTGAAAGCTCAAAATCTGTGAAAAATTAACAAACTCAAGGAAAAGGAAAATAGACAAGAAATCCAAAAAGAAGACCACCTATCAGGCAGCCAAATGCTCAAAGGTATCCATCTTTCAATGGCACTTTTTTCTTATGCAATAAGTTTGGTCATAAGGAAACTGAATGCATAAGTAGGATGAATCAATTCTTAGGTTCCTTCTCTGGATAATGTTGTGCTTGTAATAAGATTGGACATAGAGCTAGTGACTGCATAACTCAGATGATAAACTGGTTTAATGGAGGTAGAATGAATCAATCCTTTTTTGGTTACTACTATACTTACAATAAGTTTGGGCATAAATAAAATCAGTGTAGATCAAGGATAAATGGAAGTCAGACAAATCAAAGAAAAGTAATTTTCTACAATTGCAACAAACTGGGACATATTTCAAGAGTTTGTAGAAGAAAAAAGGGAAAGTAGTTTCCTCTGGTAAAGCAGAATGATCTTGTGAAAAAGATAGAAAAAGACCAGGTTAAGTAGGAGATGAACAAGATATGGAAAAAGAAAGAAGAGACAAAATCTTTGATGTGTCTATGCCCTCATCCAGTATAGATAATTCCTTCGAGAATTAGACCTAGCATGGTCTTAGGGGGATTTTTAGCAGTAAATCCTTTGAACCCCCTGATTTCAGGCATGTCAGTCTTTGACATGAGGATATGTTATAATAAATGAATAGGTAGAGGTTTTGAAAAAGAAACCAGAAGAAAAAGTGCATGTATGCTCACTTGTGGAGCATATTAGGGTTTTTCAATGCAGTCGAAGGGTTTTTGCCAACTTTTTTGGATTTCATCACATTTAGTGCGAATAGGGCATCACATTGATCTATAAAGAGAAATTGTTAAGGAATTTTAATCATTTGTGCGTTCGAAGGAAGTGAAGAGTGATTTGGAGCATTCTTGAGGTGATTTGAAGTACGACTTGTGCAAACCCTAACTTCAGTTCTTTGCAAAAGAAAAAGGTATTTTTTTTATTCTATGGCATTGTGAGCTTGTGAAAATTCTTTCTTTGAATCTATTAGACCTCCATGTGTTGAAAATGACAACCCCTATAGTCATGAAAGCAGTAGAAAGACCTAGACCCTCCTACAGGAAATATTCAATGAAGGTCTTTGAAGATGACCCTATGGGTGCCTTCTCTTCGATTCCTCATGGTGTCATGCCTATAGAGGATACCAAAATGTTTATTAGGGTTAAGATTGAGGAATTAAATCACACCAAATTGATTGGCATATGGTTGAATGAACTCACTAGAGATAATTTCATAGTGAAACCTGAGTATTCAAAAATTATGGCAAAGAATTTGGACCGGTGGATTAAATTCCATAATTTATGTTCCACTGTGGATGATCAGTATGTCAAACTAGTTCTTAGTAGAATGCATGATAAGTTCTTATGGACTAACAAGCCACATTTGATAACCAAGGAAGTGATTAAAGCTATCACTGGACTCTGTGACACCCGACCAGTACCAGTGATGAAAGTAATAAAAAATGAAGTGGTGATGGATCTCACCAATGCAACATGTGATAAGAGGACTTTGAAAACAAAGCTTATCATCAATCCAGCCATGAAGTATGCATCAATAATGATTGGACATAAAATTTACTTCAATAACAAAGAGAACTCTGTGTCCACTACAATAATCTATACTGGCTTTGACATGGTGAAAAATGGTGCAGATTATGACTTGTGTGAGCTTCTCAGATAACAACTATTTGAGAACTTGAAAATGATAAAGGAGAAGAAGTAACCTTTCAATTTTGGTTCATTGATTATTTGTCTACTATTATATTTCCTCAGAAGGCTTCCAAGAAAAGATGGAACTATGTTTTGGAACCCATCTCGACCGGTTTCCCATCAAATTTTTGATCATTTTCATAAGTGGATGAATTAAAGATCACATATAATGCCCTGACAACATTCTTATTTGTATTCAAGAAAAATATGAATGAGAGAGATAAAATTATGAGAAATTTTTTTGAAAATTATAAGAATGACATCATATTTCATGTTTCCTCTGATGAGTGCATGGTTGAAGCAGTTCAACCCCGAACTATTTGGATTCAACTCTTGGGATATGAAATTATAGAAGAGGAAGTTGAAGGCTATGTGTGGCTATTATTGAAAATTCCAAAGGATGCCAATGAACCCCGGATTGGTACATATGCAGAAAAATCCATGGAAGTTCATTTGGAGTACAACAAACCTGCAAGGAGAAAAAGGGTAAATGAGATGCTCAAAAAATCTGGCTACAGAGATGAACAAATAGCATAAGGAAGAGCCTATCGAGAAAAAAAGGATGAAGAATTGTCTAGTGTAAGGAGATCATAGAGGATTTCTCCTTCTACACCAACTTCTGGCCTGACTGCAGTAAAGATTGAATCCAATGCTTCTGACAAAGGAAAAGGCCTGGCCCTCTCTAGACCTACTACCAGATCGAGTAAAAGAAAAGGGATTCCTCCAGTAGTACCAGCTAAGCGAGGAAGAAAAGAAAAAGCTATGAGGGAAAAGAATATGAGAATTATTGATGATTAGGAGAAAGAGGAGGAAGACCCAGCTGCAAAGATGATAAGAAAGAGAAGCGTGAGTGTTTCCTCTGGTGAAGGTGCTTCTCAAGAAGCTAGTGTTGGATCAAAGAGAGTTCACTATGTATTGTCCTCAGAGGATGATGAAGAATAGGACATTACTGATCATGAGGTGTAAGCAAAGAAGGAAAAATTTGTAGAGGAAGTCTTTTCGGACCAGGATGCTTCTCCAGTAAGACCTGGTACCCCTCTTAGGCTAGAAGCCTTGGTAAATAATTTATTGCATTGTGGAAAAATGTTGAAACCCATAGGAAAAATTTATAATCAAGTATGTGAAGAGGATAAGAAAACTATAATGATGGCTATAATTAAATATGTTATTATTTTGGAAGTTAAGTGGGACAATATTAAATGTGACATTCCTGAGAACTTATGAGAAGCATTAATGAAAAGAAGAGTAGAAGCATTGAAATGGAAGAAAAAATAAGGGCTAAGGCATATAAGGAAATTGCTTCCTCTCTATGTTCAGGTGATCTAGAAACCCTGAAGAATGTTTTCTCTAACATGTTGTTAATTAAGAAGAGAGTTAATACACTGATGACCAGAGATAAGAAGGAAACAATAAATACTATCAGAAGTACAACTGAGAAGTATGTAATGCTTGGTGCATCAGGTATGACACCTAAATCAAGAGAAGAAGTAGAAGTTAAGGAAGACACCCCTTCTAGTACTGGTGATGCAAATGTTCCTATGGAAAAGAATGATACAAATATCCCTCTGGAAACTGATTGTGCAGATGGTCTTCTAGAAATCAATGTTGTTGATGAGCCTCCAAATATTGAGAAGCAAAGTGAAGAAAATGTTGAAGCAGAAATTCATGATGTTGCTCCTCTGATACATGCTATAGAGGAAAAAGATAAAGTTGAAGAAGAAAAGGACAGGGGTGAAAGTGACGAGGTAGAAAAATAAAAAGAAGAAAAAGAAGAGAGAGTTGAGGAAGAAGAAATATATGAGGAATCTGGTGAAAAGAATGAAGAAGGATCTCAATAGGTAGTGGAATCAAAAAAGGCCACCAGCGAATCCTCTAATGATGATGATGTCTTGAAGGGCTTGCTATCTAAGTGGATCAGATTCCAGCTGGTAATTCCTCTAGACTTCTGCAACTTCCCATGAATCAAGGCTATGCAGATTTGGAATAGATTTATCCTATACATAAAGTGGTGTTAGGTGATGTATTGAATGCATCCAGTAGAAGAGAAATCCTAGAAATGCATTAGAAGGGAATTGATCTTATTGATGATGCCATCAAGGATTTTTAGGAAGTCACACCTGATATTCCAGTGGACTCATATCTCACTCCAATAGAAAACTTGAAACTTCTATTGGACTCCTTCAAGGAGTATACCACCATAATTGGTGAGAAAACAAAACAGAATGTTGAAGATAATTTGGACGAGAAAAGGCTATTGGTCCTCCATGAAAAATGTGCTCTAGCACACTCCAATGTAGAAAAGATCCTTGAATCTATAAAGGCTTGTGAATCTGAAGAAAATTCTATGTTTTCCTATTGCATAAGATGGCCTGATGCCACACAAAGTATAAAAGATGTTATGGACTCCATTGAGTCCCAGTCGACAACTATTTCTAGTAGTTACAATGTATCCATGGATAAAGACAAATCAACTTGGAATGCCATCTCTGTGCATAGAGAAAAAAATTTCATGTTACAGAAGAAGAAGGAAGAAATAATCAAAAAAATTGGTCTGCTTGGTGACAGTGTAAGAATGGAGACACTCCACTAGCCAATGCTTTGGCTGATTCTGAGAAATTAGATAAGATCAATTTGACCCCAAATACTCCGGATGAGGCTGAAGAAAGTTTTATTGTATTGGATTCTTTGAAAAAAGTGTTGATATCTACTAAACGAAGTTGGGAGAATGCTAAAGCGGCCTAGAAAGGAATTCTTCAAGAATCCCAAAGTGCTCCCTTCTTCGGGTAAAGCTTTTCTAGTTCTCATACTGTTTGGGTTAAAATCCATAATTGGTGAGAAAACAAAACAGAATGTTGAAGATAATTTGGATGAGAAAAGGCTATTGGTCCTCCATGAAAAATGTGCTCTAGCACACTCCAATGTAGAAAAGATCCTTGAATCTGTAAAGGCTTGTGAATCTGAAGAAAATTCTATGTTTTCCTATTGCATAAGATGGCCTGATGCCACACAAAGTATAAAAGATGTTATGGACTCCATTGAGTCCCAGTCGACAACTATTTCTAGTAGTTACAATGTATCCATGGATAAAGCCAAATCAACTTGGAATGCCATCTCTGTGCATAGAGAAAAAAATTTCATGTTACAGAAGAAGAAGGAAGAAATAATCAAAAAAATTGGTCTGCTTGGTGACAGTGTAAGAATGGAGACACTCCACTAGCCAATGCTTTGGCTGATTCTGAGAAATTAGATAAGATCAATTTGACCCCAAATACTCCGGATGAGGCTGAAGAAAGTTTTATTGTATTGGATTCTTTGAAAAAAGTGTTGATATATACTAAACGAAGTTGGGAGAATGCTAAAGCGGCCTAGAAAGGAATTCTTCAAGAATCCCAAAGTGCTCCCTTCTTCGGGTAAAGCTTTTCTAGTTCTCATACTGTTTGGGTTAAAATCCTTAGGAGTTCAATATTTTGATTCTTTGTACATTCCGGACGATGTGTACATATTTATGTTAATTTTTTTTTGTCGCCCTTTGTCCTTGATGTCAAAGGGGGAGAGAGGAAGAGAAATGGAGTATGCTTTGTACATAGGAAGTCTCTAAATTATTTTAGAACATGTTTCCATCAATGACAAATGGGGAGATTGTTGGAAGAATGAAGAAGAACACATCTCTTCATATATTTTTTGTTTTCATTGATGTCACCATGATATATGAGTTGCAACTGCAAGTTCAAGTCATGTTGATCCAATATTCTGAACTGATAATGCAGATTAGTCCTTTGGTATTTCGGTCTACATTTCCCCTTTGGTGATTGTTGTTACTCATAGTTTTGGGAAATGGTTTTTGATCGATGATAACATGCATGGATAGAATCTCGTGTGTATAGGTGCTCGTATGCAGAGTTGGGATCATTTTATTGTTTACATTTTTGTTATTAGGTCTATCTCTGGCCGACCTAATAAGTGGTCAAAGTTGTAATGGATTAAATTTTATTTGAGCGGTCCATGCTACACAATTGAATTTTTTTTGAGTTTTGTATTTACCTTAAGCCGGCCAAAGTGATTCTTGTTAACAAGTCATATATATATACAAAATATTTTGGAGATTGATGAGTAAGATTTTTTGATGTATGCGAGTGTTGGCGGATTGTGTGTGGATGCGAAAGGAGAAAATATTGATTTTCTGGCATGCGAATTTCCTAAGATTCAAAGGAACTGAATCAACACTCTGAGGTGTACTTTCATCAATTCATTTTCTAGTTGTAAGCCATTTTGTTACTCTACATTTTGTAGGCAATGAGCCTCCCTTTTTGGATAGTGAGTCCTGGCAGTGAGCCACCGTTTTGTAATATCTTATAACCAGTTATACTATATTGTGAGTTAATCCTCATCATGGTTTTTCCCATTCGGGGTTTTCCACATAAAAATCTTGGTGTTTGTGTGTTGTGTGTCTTCATGTTCTGTTAATGCTTCTAATTATCTTATCTATCATATGCATTGGATTAATTGGATTGTATTTGTTCAATAAGTTAAAGAAGATATTGATTCATCCCCCCCTCTCAGTATCCTGGATATTTAACAATCTCACCCCAAGAAGAAAGAAGAGTTCCCTTTCAAGACATGAGAGAGGTAATAAGATTACCATTCCTTCTAGCTTTAATTGAGTTATGAAAAAATATAGTATTTCTATCCCCTTCCTATAGCCAATCAATACAGGATTTTTGATTCCAAAAAATCTCCTCTCACATCTCCCATTCCTCTAACTCTTTAGCTTCTATAGACTCCTCCCTCCACAAACCATAAGTAAGGACTTGATCCTGAATTTGGCAGGTGATAATGTCCAACTGAGCCTGAGCTTCCATCTTATTGTGATGCAGATTTCCAAAACATCGCCTATTCCACTTCTTGAGCCTGAACTTCACATATTGAAGCTTTTTAGAAAAATAGTACATAGCCCTACCATGAGCTGGCCTCCCTTTATGCCACCAATCAACCATTAAGTCTTGGAGAGAATGATCTCTCAACCACATGCGTTGAAACTTAAAAGAAGGGTTCTTAAGATCACTGAAGGGGACTAAAAAAAATTTGATTAACTAATGGTCTTGATGGAGCTTCAAATCTTTGCTCTTTGAATTCCATTTTATCTTTCCTTTTTCTTGGTCCTTCATATTATTTGGGAAATTCCTAAGGTTGGGTTTTTTACTTTTGTCTTTATGAAGAAACCCTAGTGTTTTATCATACGCCTTGGGTGGGATTAATTTGGTCGTTACCTTTTTTGAAGAGGGTTTTAAAACAACTTATGCCCCATCACTTCATCTAAGTCGGGCCCCTTTTGATTTGTTGTTTTATTTCCTTCTCCTAACTTTATCAGTTCTTAAGTTTAGTTTGGCCCCGATTTCTTATGTTTAAAAAAAACTTAATCCATTGTTTGTCGTCGACCTAGTGATGTCCCCTCGAACCTTTTAATAATTTTTTTATTATTTATGCAGGGAACAATTTTAAATGATCGTAGATCAACCATCATTTGATCTCAACCATTGCCCGCCATCCCGTGATGACCCCACCATAGGGTCTAGACTGATTGTGATATCACAGGAGTGCACCACGTGTCTCATTTGGTGAGGCCGAAGAGATAACTAAAGTGGCTATGAGATGCACATGCTCCAAATCAATGAAGATGTTATATTCTTGATGGAAAAGATGCTCGATGGTTAATTACAATGTTGGCAACTGTGTTGAATGAACACGATTGTCGATGGTTGAGATCTACGGTTGCTCGCCATTGCATGATCAATAGTGGCAAGGTCTTTATCAATCACGATATCATGGGCAGGTGCCACGTGGATTTCCTTGGTGATGCATAATATGGTGGCCCCTTAGTACCATGATGGAGATTGTGCCAGCTTGTTTTGAAGGTAGTTGTTCGATGATCTAACAAAAGTGAAGGATTGACGGTTGGAATTTGAATTTGCATCAAATGTGATTGGAGTTGTTGGCGTGACATGCAAGTAAGCTTTAATGGTGGACGAAATGCTACTAGCATAATTTGATTGAAATGAAGTGATTGTCTCTTGCCTTAGTGTCTCACAAAGCATTCAAACATCTTTGCAAAGCAATTTCAGAGCCATGGAAAAAGTTACAGGTTGTCACAATAAGGATTTAGGTTTCTGCAAAGCGCAAATCCATGAGTTATTTTCTCTACTTCCTGGTTAATTTGATTGAGAACTTGTGGAAAATTGTGGTGTTCTTTTCAGCGGGCTTATTGATAATTGTTTTTTAGGGCTATAGGTTAGTTGAATTGTGAGAAATTGTAGGGTTCCATTATGTGATTTCATATTCATGTTTAGCCTTAGTTGTGTGAAGTTTGAAATATCAAGAAAGCCCTAGTTTACCTAAGATGGCACCATCAAAGCAGCATTCAGGACAAATTGATTATTTACACAGAAATTTATATGATGACTTCCTAGATCAATTGCCATCATCAACTAATGATAGGAAGAATGGGTTGGTCTTGATGCGTGGAAGAACCTTGAGGGAGGGATTAGTTTATAATTGTTCAAATATTGTCGATGCTAGGGTTCCCATCACAGGTTTGGAGATGTTTAGATTGTGGTATGGGTAGAGGAATTTTCCCCATCCTTTCTCGAGTGGTCGGAGGTATGATATGGGGAAGCTGGTGGTCCCAAATGTTTTCCTTGACGTGGATTTGCTTAGGGTGGTTGTTGCATGTTATGACCTTGTTACATGGGTAATAAGAGATAATGATGGAGGGATTTTGCAGAGTATAAACAAAGAAGAATTTCAATTGGTTTTAGGCTTGAGTGACTCCAGTACTTTCCTGGTTCCTATTGATCTTAAGGAGATGAAGGAGGAGTATGGGAAGTTAAATTCACTTTTCATAGTTAAGTTACTTCCACCTCATTTGGCTAGGGCAGGAGGTTCAAATTTCTATATCAGCCCTAGTGACCAAGAGCCTTTTAGGCTAAATTGTTTTGCCAATCATTTCTTGGCTACCTTTTACTCATTGTGCCAGATTTTGGGTTTTAGCCCCAACATGGTGATGCCAATTGCTTACATATTGATGGGGGTGCAAATACAACACCCTAACTTCTCAGTAATCTATGATTTTGCCTCCTTTTTGGCTGAAAAGATACATGAAGGGCTGTTGAAGTTATAGAAAAATGATGCAGACACTCCATTCTTTTGGTATTCCATGTTGATGTACATGTTCTTGTACAAAAATGTTGATTTCTTCTCTGAGAAGATGGAGTTAAGGAAAATGGTTAACATAGATAGATTTCTAGTTCAAGCATGGACTACAGACCTATCATACAACAAAGAGAGTGCTAGTTATGTGTAGTTTGACAACTGTTTTTCTTCTAGATTGAGGGCTAGGCTGATGGTGAATGTGCCTAGAATCCTTGAGGAGTTACATGATTTCCTCATATCGAAGGGAAGGAAGCTTGAATTGAAGGTTTACCATAACTGGGGTGATATTATTCCATACCCAGTCAACACAGTCTTGAGGGTGTATGGTTCCCAAGGAACCCCACATGTCCTACCATACAATGTGCCACCAAGAGTAGGATTTATAGAAGTTATGTGCCAGATTGGTTGTATCCATGAGAACAACCTTACCGGGAAAGGTAAAGGAACCTTTTTCCCTGATTACACTGTGGTGTCAGATTTTGTGTTTTCAAAGGGAGGTTGGGTCCACTTTGGGAAATTTTTTGATGATTACCACTTGAGATGTAGTCCCAAGTGGCAACATGATCCTGAGAGCTTCTTTTCCCTTTTCAAACAACGAATAAAAGGTGGTAAGTTTGTACATGAGTTCAAATTTCTTGAGGACTTGATTAGAAATGAGTTTGATCTGAATAAGCAGGAGCTAAGCAAGGAGAAATGGATAGCTTTTGACAAGCTATTGGCCATTGCGCACAAAATCGATCCTAAATATGATCCATTGATGGAGTTTAGTCCATATCATAAGAAAATTGTTTTTTTAATGGACAACTTCAAGGAGATCATGGGCATCTTAATGACCAAGAAGATAAACTTGGAGTTAGATCAAGTTATACATGAAAAATATGCTAGGAAAATGGAAACAAGGGCAGCCTATCAACCTACAAAGAAGTGGCATATATATAGAAGAAAAAGAAATGACAGTAGTGATGAGGAAACAAATCATGAAAGTGCCAGCACAGTCAGGTCCAAGGTTCAAGACACCTGGGGCAATCAAAATCATTGATTTGGAATCATCACCTGAAGATAGCCTTCACCACCACCATTAGAGCCAAGCCCTAAGAGGAAAAGGATTGAGAAAATACAAGAGGATCTGATGGATGAAATTGTTGTCACAGACTAGGATATGCAGGTTGGTATGCCTTCTCCTCTCAGGCTGGCTGAATTGGTTTTGTCTGATTTAGATATGAAAGGGAAGTGTGTGCAAGATGCCAGGATGGAGGCATGTAAGGCCTTTTTGGATGATGATGCATTTTTCAAGACTACAGTCTTCTTGCAACTAGTATGGAGAATGAGAATAGAGGAATATCAAGATAAATTCAAGAGGATAAGAGAGTTGAGGCCTGACAGATCAGATCAAGAGAATGATGATGAGGTAAAAAATGAATTGATGGAAGAATTTAAGAGCATCACTCCTGAGGAGGGGAGAAAACTAGTGACTCTGGCTGGTGTATTGATTTTTCTTGAGTGGGACATTGTAGATGCAATAGCTTTTAATGCTATTCTAAAGTCCAAGCACCCTTTGCAGGATTTTGAAGAAGAGGTTAAGGCAGCATTGCAAGATTTTTCCTTCAATGAAGAATATGAGACCTTACCAATTTGGGCTTTGGATCCTCAAGGTAGAAAGCCTAATGTCACTGACATTAACCCAAACCTAAGGGGAGGGGTAATAATAAAGAGAGCCTCAGAGACCTCAACCACTGAGGCTACTAAATTGACTATGAATGTGGCCAAATTGGACCAAAAGACTGCTGAAAGAGAGGAGGATGAAAAGAAAAGCCTAATGGAGAAGTATAACTTCATAATTGGAGAGTACAGTAAGGTGCAACAAAGGAATGTTGAGTTGCAGACTGAGGTGGATAGGTTAAAATATAGGTAGATTGGGGAGACATCAAGTGCTCCAGGGATTATGGCATTACCTTCCACATCAGGATCATTGCTTCCTACTTCTCCTATTGTTTCTACACCAGGGTCTCCCAGCCAGGCTCTTTCCCTCAGTCCTACATTAGAGCCAATTGAGGAAGAAGTAGAATACTCTGTTGATCCCACAAAGAAGAAGCTAATGCACAAGATTGTAGAGTTACAGGCATCCTTAAAGGTAAGTGAGGAGGAGCACTTGTAAAGTAGGGGGAGGTTGTTGATATAGTTTTGAGACATTTGAATGAGAAGGTTGATGACAGCTTACCATCAGTGTATTCTTTGGATTCTTTATTATTGAGTGCAATAAAGAACATTAATAGGGATCACGAGGTAGTACTACCATTGATTGAAAAATGGATCATTAGGACAATTATTTAGACATAATGTATAAAGCCTCAAGGTTTGATACAAATAATAGGCCCCAATCATAAAGGCCTACTCAAGTGTTAGTTAAGTCATTGCAAGGTTTTCAGGCCTTACCAGATGACTTGAGTAGGAAGATTAGAGAGTTGGTGAAGAAATTTGATGATTGGAGTGACATGTTGTCACCTAATATAACTGATAAGCAGGGAAATGTTAAATCACTGCAACAGTGGCAAGATAGAGAAAATGAGGTCATCAATGCACAAATTAAATTGATTTGTGATGAATCGGATTATGATTTGTTGGTGACCTGTATGGACAAGATCATTAGCACTAAATCATTTTTGGAATCTTTTGAGAAAGAAGCAAATCAGGTGGTGGTTAAGTACACACCTTATAATGCTAAGGTGAATGAGGTAGTTAGTTTTGATTGGCCAGCTGATGAAGAATACCAAAGATGTGTAAATTTTTACTTACCCGAGGAAGAGTAAAACAGAGTTGGCTACTGGCAGTTAACAACTCAGCTGTTGCAGTTAGAACAGATTCCAGTTTGCTTTTGATGGCAGTCTTGGCACGATATTCTTAAATTTTTGTGGATGCATCAACCATACTCAGCAGGCAGGATGAAAAAGAAGATTCTTCAAGGATTAGTTGTTGTAACAAATTTTTGAAATGTCATAGGGAAATCCAAGTGACTGATGACATGTGTACTTCTGGCCCGATGCTTGTTTGCTCCTTCATTTTCTATAAGAAGGATTTCAAGGCCAAAAGTACGAGTTAGGAAGCTAGATAATTTTGGTCGAGTCTAGGTGAAGTTGCAGAGCAATTGTAATGCCTGATAGTTTTAGTGAAAATGCAATTTAGGTTTTGTGTCATTCTATAGTAGGTTTTGAACTCATGGGAATTTGATGTTTTATGACACTACTGGCAGTTGAATTGAAATGATTTATTTAGAACTCATGTCTCTCCATTGTATAAGAATATCATAATTTTGAATAAAATGATTAGGGGTTGTTTCGTTCATCTCACTATTGTGGTGTGTATGATTCTTATTGTAGCTTTAATTCAAAGAACTAATTAAAATGCTTGAATGGGATCATAGGTGGATATGTTTTATATAAGGATTTGATAAGTCGTATTAGGTTAGAATACATAATGGTGATATTGTAAGGCAATATTATCAGAGGTCCTACATGTTATGTGTTAAATCTGTCATAAGCCCTTAGATGCTTGTGAATTTGACTCCTCCAATGGTATATGGCACTGATCTAGGATGTACTTATTCGTGAGGCTCAATATATGTTTGTCTTTACTTAGAGCTTGCTACAAATTGCAAATCAATGAATAAATTTTACTGTGAAGTATTGTTGTGATTATCTCATGCTCCAAATAGTTGATATTATTGATGAACAACCAATTCTATTCAATATTATCCTATTTTGTTGAGATATTAAATGAGATTATATGCTGTTGTCAATGTTGTTTATGATAATGGTGCAGAGGTTGTAAACACATTAAGGGATCACCCTCTCAGGTCTTGCAGAGCCCAAAGTGTAGGAGGTCTTTAAAATCCTTGTTAGTTTGTCCAGGTCCTTCGAGCTGCCCTTGATTGGAATTGGAAATTCCATAGGTAGATTAGAAGATCAACCTAATTACAGTAGAAAGAACCAATAGGTATGAGCCCTTCCAATCTAAAATATTTGAGGTGGTAGTCCACTTATCCTCAATCCAATAACATGAGACTAAAAATCTATCAAGTCTTTCAAAAATAACACATTTTCCATATCTTTTATTCTTCCAAGTGAAGATACCATTACTCGGCTTCACATCGATTAAATGAAAAAAAATATATTATCCCTTAAGAGATAATAAGGGTCAAGCCTAGTAATGCCCACTCTTTCTTCCTCCAAACAAGTGACAGCATCAAAGTCACCTACCACAACCCAAGGAAGCAAAGGAGCAAGTGACCTAGCATAATTCACATGAGACCAAAGCTATTATTTACCCTAAAGATCAGTTGGAGCATACACATAAGTGAAAATAAAAGTTTCACCAAATTCTAAACTAGAGGTAGCCAAAGAAATAGGAGAGTGACTCAAGATCCACCAAAAAGGAGCAACCTTCCTTGGATTCCAAAAATAGGACACACCACTAGAATTTCCATGAGCCCCGACACACTGACACAAACCATGGGTCCAGATACTGGGAGCTCTATTAAGTAAACCATCCAAAGTCAACTTAGTTTCTTGAAGAAAGACAATACTAGGAGAATAAAAACCAATCATTTGAAGAATAGCCTTTTTTCTAGGGATTCTATTCATACCCCTCACATTCCATGAAATGGAAATCATTTATGTAGCTGGGAGAAATGGGAATCAATGGTCTTTACTAACCAACATCTACAAGAGTCTCTCCAATTAGTTTTACCTTCTCGTGATCCTTCTTACGACCCACCTTAGATGGTTTCTCTGGGGGCCCCTTTTTAAGGGGTTTTTGTTGTAGACCCAAAGAAAGAGAAGATTTGACACCTTTGCTTGAATATAAAGCCTCCTTCACCTATGAAGGATAATAATCTGCTAGAGCACCTACATCTCCTATAACTATAACCTCACTTGAATCTAGAACAATTGGTATCCAAGAGGATAACTAGTATCCAACTCACCATTTTGCATACCCACCAAAGGTAAAATTTGAGTATCCTTCTCTCTCACTTCTGACAAGGCCACTTCCAAACATCCAACCCTAGAAGGCACCTCCATTGGACTTCCCTCTTCCTATGCTAAGTCCTCTAGAGCATCAAATTGAGTAAAAACCCCATCCATTTATTTGTCCTTGAGAATTCTCTTCAAACATGTCCCCCTATTATGAGGCTCAACTAAAATGAATCCCTCCTTGTTTGCAACCCCATCAACCAAAGGAGTTTTCCCTTTATCATTAATAGGACTAGAGTTAGAGGAAACATTACTAATAGCTAAAACCTAATTGAAATGAGGGAATTTCCTTTGCAAGACAAAGATGACATCTGAAAGGGAGGTTTTCATAGTCTAGTTATTGGATCCAAGAAGAGGACCCAAGGAAAATTTCCACAAAATTTGGCAAAGGTTTATTTAAATCAATCTCCATATAAATACGATCATAATTAATTACCTTTTAGTCTAGAGTTTGTTGAGCTAAGCCAACTGGATTATTAAGAAAAAGAGCAATCTTATGCAATATGTCGCTCCTCCAAAACTTGAGTGGAAGCCTTGGAAGATGAACCCAAACAGGGATCGTTTTAGGGATCTCTTCATCTGAATTGAACCCCTCATGTCAAGGTTTCATGAAAATCCCAACTTGATTGAAGAAATAAGGACCACCTTCAAAAGCCCTATTTTTTCTATCAAGCATGTAATAAAAACCAAAAAGTAATTGTTTTCAACCATCATTAACGCCATACCACCTTCGAGGTTCCAAACCTGTCGATTCCATGATTCAATAGCTAGAAATAAAATATTAAGGCCCATAAAATTAAAAATTAGATCATGATTTCTCAAGTATGCTACATTCTCTAAGACAAAATCTAGCTGGATCATCAAGATAGGGCGCTCTTGACTTCACTCCAAACAACCATTTAATTTTTAAACTCTAGGTAAACCATTCAAGGAAATAAAAGTTTGTGCCAGCTGATAATGTCCTTAGGTGCTTCATAGACCTTGCATGTAAAGAGGAAGACAAATCCACCATATCCATGTCCTCATGTATCTTCATATTTGGAGATACATCACTTTTCTCCATAACAAAAACACAATCAAAAGAATAGAGATGCAAAAAGAATAAGGGAATCAAGTTCCCCAAGCCCTCAAGCATAAAAACTTGTAGAACAAGGAAGATCATAAATCTCCATTGCAAGAGAAAGCCTCCACATGTAGCCAAAGGAAAAGAAAAGTAAAACAAAGATCGACTATAGAAAAAACCCACCAAAACACCACCTCAACAAATTAAACCACCCCCACCCTAGTCCCAAGATGCACCCACAACCCCATCCAAACCAGAACAATGCATAAGAAAGGAGAAAAGGCATGGCTAGGGTAGCCCTAGCCCATGCAATAGAGAGCTATCGCTAGCAACATCCTCCCTAACTCTTGGCACCAAACATATTGAAAATATTAAGATTGATATATCACCACATTATTTATTATAAGCACAATCATTCTATTTATTTATATAAATGTAAGTTTGATATTTGTTACAAATAGCAGAAACTTGGCATGTTGGAGGGTAACTTGTCTTATAGAATAAACCCAATAATATGCTAATTACTATAAGATTGATCTCTTAAGAATATTGAAGCTTCATTATGATTATTGTAAAAAAGATCCTAAGAATTAGAGTATGGAGAGATAAATCTCTAAAATTAAGAGGAATATTGACTATTTTTTATTTAGAAAGTGTAAACCAATTTTTAGAAAGTATAGACCTCTTTTTGTGATTTTAAAAAGGCTCTAGAGGGTAAGAGTATGTGGAGATATTTTATTTAAGGTAAAGGGTCTATAGCATGTGCAAGATTCACCATTAGTTTTAAAATTTTATCTCCAAATACTCTTATTCTTAGAAGCCTTTTCAAAATAATCACAAGAATTATTCTAAAAATAGGTCTATAACATGTCCAATAAAAAAGATTCAATATTCCCATTGGTTTAAAAATTTATCTCCACATACTCCTATTCTAAGGAGCCTTTTTAAAATAATCTTTGTGTTTAATCTAAAAGGATCCTCAAAATAAGAACATGTGGAGATAAATTTTTAAAATTAATTGGAATATAGAGTATATTTTATTGTACATGTTATAGACCCATTTTTATAAAGTAACATCTATATGTCCACAAAAAACCAAATAATAATGAAGAAGAAAAATGTGTGTATTCTTTCCAAACTTATAAAGATAAAATCATTGTACATATTTCAAAAAAAATCCTTTTCTTTATATTGAATAGTGATTTAATAGAATATAATCTTTACTTTTCACTCTCTCTAACACATACACACATGCACATTCTATGTCCAAGTTGCTACCCTACGAGCAACTCCCTTTTTATTAATGATAAATTAAATAACATTAAAATCCATAAACATGATTATCTTATAGAGTGTTCCTTCCTATTTTGTATGTGTGGTATGTAGGGTTGAGATTAAAGCGCATATAGGTTCCCCAAGATATGTACTTTTATCAATATTTTGAGTTTGTGTCCTCATAGGTATATCCTCCTTTAATGTCATTGTGGATTATATTCAAAAATAAACTCCAACTCTTTTAAGTGAATATTTTTATTTTCTATTCATATAAACACATTCTTTTCTAAATGCTTCAATAGTATTTGAATGATAGCTTTTCTTAATATACTCACTAATTTATTCATCTTAGGGTTGTTATCTATCTCCTTCCAAGGAAAGGATCCACATGTATCCTCCTTAGTAGGTGTATTAATTATATAAAAAGGTACTAAAGAATAAGAATGTGTGGAGATAAATTTAAATGTTTAAGGGGAATAAATAACATTTTGATCATATATGTTATTAACCTTTTTTCACAATGTAACATCTTTATGTTAGAAATCTGAAATAGATTGAATAACCCAAGAACTTGATAAGAGAAAATCAAAGCTACATAAACTGGAAAAGAAAAAAGAATGATCACAAGAACTCTGAGAGATTATGCAATGTCAATATGAAAAAATTGCATTAAGAGCTTCCAAGCTGAAAAGATACAATGCAAATATGCATGAATAATGAGTGCATGCAACAAGATACATGTATGTTAATGTATTAAACAATGCAAGAGAATGAATGGATTCAAATACAAGCTAGGTAGTGAGTTTATATAGAACTTAGGAGAGGAGGTAGGTGGAAAATCCAACCAATAGAAATCAACCACAAAAATTGGAGATGGACCACCAAAAGTGGAAAGTGGTTCCACCCTTTAAGGAATGGGACACCTCATCACTTATCTCCTAGTTATTAAATAATAAACTCACTTTATTATCCTAAGCAAGCTTAATTAAGTGTAGGAAAAACCTAGAACTAAGGGAAAATAAATTAACCCACTAGGAAAATAAAAACCTACACCAACACCCCCCTTAAGAACAACTTAGGATGATGTAAAAGATGATGGGTCCCAAAAAATGATGCCATGTTAGGTACCCATGTACAAATGCAATGCAGAGAAACCTCTCACAACCAGAGAAAAGGAGAAAACCCGGTGGGACAAAACTCCTCCCCAAAAGAGAGATGAAAAAACGAAAAGAAGGACTAAGTATCCCCCCAATGGATGACACCAACTGTACCCCAATAAAAGCTCACAAATGAAGGAAATTTCTCTCAATTAAGGGTTTGGTGAAGATGTGTGCAGTCTAATCCGATGTTGAAAAGTACTTGAGATCAATAATCTCACAATTAATCAACTCCCGAATGTAGTGCATGTGGATCTCGATGTGCTTGGTCCACTGATGATGGACTGAATTGTGAGAGATTTGAATCAGACTATGGTTGTCACAATTGATGACTATGGGTTTTTGAAAGGGAATGCCAAACTCAGTGAGAATGTTTCCTGAAGCTAGATGTGCTCAGTAGCAGTATTAACTACTCCTTGATACTCAACCTCTATAGATGAAAGAGAAATAGTAGATAGCTTCTTGCTCGACCAACAAAATGGACAAGAACTAAGGGAGAAGCAATACCCTAAATTAGACTTGTGATCCTAAGAATCAACTGCCCAATCTGAATATGTGTGTCCCACCAGGTCAAAATCCATGCTCGCCGCATAATGAATCCCATAATTGTGAGTACCCTTGATGCAGTGAAGAATCCTCTTATTTCCTTTCTAGTGTAGCTCATGTGGCTCCTGCATGAATGGAGATACCTTTCCTACTGCATATGAAATGTTGGGCCCCATATGAGTTAGGTAGATGAGACTACCAACAAGCTGTCGATACAAAGTTCTATCAACTAAGGGTGAATAACACTTAGCCTCAAGTTTGACCCCTAACAAAAAAGGAGTCGATGCAAGCTTACAATCATCCATGTGAAACCTCTCAAGCATGTCAAGTGCATAATTAGAATGTGCAAGAGTGATACCTAAGGAATAATGAGTAATCTCAATGCCCAAGAAGCAGTGCAACAAGCCCAAGTATAACATCAAAAACTGATCATGAAGGGCATTTTTCACTGCCTAAATGGTGGATGAGTGACTCCCTATGATCAACAAGTCATCACCATAGAGAACCAAGAAGGTGTGAGTATCATCCTACTACAATATGAAAACATTAGGATCATAATGGCATCGATTGAATCCCATTGTCAGAAGGAAGGAGTCCATCTTGGCGTACCAAGCTCGAGGGCCCTGTTTGAGGCCATAGAGAGACTTCTAAAGGTGACACACAAGTGAAGAATCTTGAATGAACCCCTGTGGCTGATCCATGTATATCTCCTCTTGAAGATCACCATGAAGAAAATCACTCTTCACACCCATATAATGAACATCCCATGTATGTGTTGTAGATATGGCAAGAAAAAGTTGGATATAATTCATTTTGGGAACTGGTGCAAAAGTCTCAGAGTAGTCAATCCCTAGAACTTGGGAGAATCCTTTGGCAACCAAATGAGGTTTATTCTTGTCAATCGACCCATTTTTTGCATATTTTGTTCAATAGATCCACTTGCATCAAACAAGTTTTCTTCCCTAAGGAAGTGGGATAAGATCCCGGGTGTGGTTCTTCTCCAAGGAACTGAACTCTTCTTGCATGGATGCATCCCACTCAAGGACACCATAAGCTTCCTGAAACATCCGTGGATCAGAAACTGAAGCAAGGAAGGCATATGGAGTATACTGAAACTGTGATCTTGTTCTCCTATTATCTGATGGATCCCCCACCCAATCACTTGCTGACTACAAATTCTGACGAGCCTAAAGAGGCCCTATGACTAGAGGAGGAGAATTTGGAGGATAATCATCATCCTCTGAAGATGAACTATGTTCACTCTCATGATCACTATCATTGTATGAAGTGGAGGAAGAAGAATCCTCATCATGATATGAAGTATTATGAACCTTTGAAGAACTATCATCATGATACAAGGACTCCAAGTTGATGGTGGTAGGAGAAGTTTCAAGAGAAGGACTGGAAGTACTCTCCTCAAATTGAACACTCCTCTCAATGAGCAACTCATGTGTGGTAGGATGAAGAAGCCTGTAGCATTTGACATCATCTAGGTAACCAACAAATATGTAAGGCTTGCTCTGTGGATCCATAGCCTTGTGTTTCTTTGTTGCAATGTGAGCCCATGCATTAGAGCCAACCACTCGAAAATGCTTAACTGGCGGTTTTCGACCGGTCCAAGATTGAAAAGGAGTTACCCCCTTCACAACTTTGTGGGGAACATGGTTCTGAATATAACATGCATAATTAATGGCTTATAAATAAAAAGGTGGTGCCAAAGACTTGGAGTGAATCATACAATTAGACATCTCTTTCAAGGATCGATTCTTCCATTCTGCAACTCCGTTCTACTAAGGACTGCAAAGGACTGCATGTTGCAAATCAATGCCCTCTAAAGCACAATACTGCACAAACCTATGGTTGACATATTCCCCCCATTATCTATATGCAAAATTTTGATAGATTTTCTAGTTTGTTTCTCTATAAAATCCTTATACACCAAGAATGAATCAAAGACTTCAAAATTCTATTTGAGAAAGTATACGATGGCGTACCTAGAGAAATCATCAATGAATGCCAAAACATATCGGGCTCTACTAAAAGATGGTTGTGGAAATGGCCCTACCAAATCACTATGTACCAAGTCCAAAAGATGTGAGGCTCTCCAAGCTTTTGCTTTGTCAAACTTCTCTTCAAGATGATTTCCAAGAATGCAACCATGAAAAACACCTTTAGAAAAGTGAACTGTAGGAAATCTTATAACCATGTCATGTTTGTTGAGCTGCTATAGGTAGCGATAGTTCAAGTGACCAAACTGTTGATGCCACAAGTTACTCATATCATCTGAATGAGTGAGTAGAACAGTCAAATGAGGATTGGGAACAAAGAGAGAGAACAAATGAAGTCGAGAATGATGATCTTCTCTCCCAACTACAATTGTAGAATTATTCTGCATCTCATGAATCACCATTGAATCAGGAGTAAACACAACTCTCTTGATTTTTCCTGTGTGATTGATTTGATAAATATATAGGATATTAGTTGATAGTAAGGTCACACAAAGAACATCCTGAAATGTGCCATCCCCCATATCAATATACCCTCTCCCACACACATCAAGTGGAGTGTCATCACCCATAAAAATAGAAGGCATAGAACATGGCTCCATAGATTCAAGTTCATCCTCAGTTGAACCCATGTGGTATGAAGCACCTAAATCAAGAACCCATGTGGATGGTGCAGAAGCAACTGCTACAAGTACTTTTCCCTTTCCTTTCCCCTTGATGTTGTCTTTAGCCTTGTGAGAACCCTCTTCTGAACTCTATTTGATGGAATCAAGAACATTGAGATTATTCTTCTCAAGATTGTGTGTCAAATGATTAACCTATTTCTTCAAACATTTATGCTCATCATGACTAGGTTTCTTACAATAGGCACACTTGACCCTCTCTTTCTTAGGCTTATAACCTTTTGAAGATGAGGTCTAATTACTTGCTTTTGGAGTAGCCAATTTTTTATTCTTCTTCTCTTTGTTATTCTTTTGTTTCTTATCCTTATTACTACTTTGTCCTCTTTGTTCATTTGTGCCAAGGTTGGAAGCTGAGGCATGAGACTTAGAAGACTTAAGAGTTCCTATTGGAAATTAGCTTATCTTGTTCCATGTGAGAGAAGTAGAAAAATCATCCAAAGATGACATCTTGAATTGAGATCCAAGTGCATCCTTAGTAGCATAAAAGGTTGAAACAAATACTGAATACTTAGAACTTAGCTTTGAGAGAATAATTAGAATCAATTGGTCCCATTGTTGTATTTGTAGCCTTAGTGGTTTTATTTTGGTGAAGAAATCCTGAATTGTGTTGAAGTTGCTTGGTTTTAAACTGATTAGTTCATTCTCCAACATATGACCCCTCATAGAATCTTGTGCACCAAAAAGAGTTTCTAGATTTTTCCATATTTCAAAGTTGGAGTATTCAAAGATTTAACATGAAAGAGTAAATCAGGAGATACAAACACACACAATTCTCCATATGCTCTATCACATATGGTAAACCGATCAAACTTTTTTTCATCTTCAGTTGGTTCAATTTCTAGTCCCATTACTACTCTATGCAAACCAAGTCTTCTTACATGAATTTCCATTTGTTTTTTCCACTCAAAATAGTTGTATGCAGTTAGAATAGGAAGTGTTGTTGATGCCATGATGATGAAATGTGGAAATAAAGTGGACACAAGACCACCAAGAACACCCCCACCCTTTTCAATAGTATCAAAGATCACCCCCTAAATATTATAAGGTTGGCACTTTATAAGTTAGTGCGTTTACAAAGCCTTTTCCAAGATACAAAAATCAATAAGCTCAAAATAACCAAAATTAAAAATTCTGATAGAACATGAACTTCAGAAAAAATCTGGAAAAAATAGCTTTATGATTGTGTAGTGATCTTCAAGACCTTTCCAACACCTATTCATTTCTAAAAAATGGAGCACCAAGGAAAAAGTTATGGCTTGTTGAAGAAATTAGCACAAGATAACTTCAACCTAAAATATCTAGTACAAAATGGTAGAAAATATTCTCAATACCTTTGTGGATGGAAGGTGCTCATATCCAGCTTTCTAATGATATCGTATTTGCTGAAATCTAATGCTTGAAGGAAAAGATGAATTTTTGAAAAACAATTGGCTGAATTTAGCCTGTAGAAAACGGGTTTTCTACCAGAAAACATTTACTTCTGATTTGATTTCTGAAAAAACTACTCACTCTTTGTAGACAATAATAGAAACCCATAAATATTTTGAAGCTAAGAACAAAACCTAGAAATCATTTTTTGATCCAACAAGCAAAAGATGAAAAATTAACTTTTTAGACCTTCAGCCAAGAGAAAAATGACGTGCGATGAATTTTGTACAACTTTCTTCAGATCTGTGCAAGATAGACAAAATCTAAAAGATACCTAGTTGAGATTTTGACCCTGGCTACACAACCCAGAAATCATTTTTCTCACAAATTAGTGGAAGCTGGAATTTTGAAGGAAAAAACAAAATGGCTCCAATAAAAACGAGTTTCTTCAAACCCCCGCTTGCAACTATGTCAAATGATCTCCAACTTGGATGAAACAAAAGCCAAATCTGGCTTTCTCGAGCCTTCTGGATGTGTTGGAACAATAAACAATGTTGCCAATATAACCGAAAATGTTGTAATCACCCAAATCTCAAAAAACACATGCAAAATAAAGAAGTTATTAAATCTTTGCAAATCCTTTTTGATTCTCCAGATCGTTCAAGAACTCAAGAGAAGAGCATACAAGAATTTACAAGATGTTTACAAGAAACTCAATCTCTCAGTCATAAATTTAAGAACTTAGATTTCTCAGAACAAAAGCTCTGATACCATGTTAGAAGTCTGAAATAGATTGAATAACCCAAGAACTTTATAAGAGAAAATCAAAGCTACCTAAACTGGAAAAGCATAAAGAATGCACACCAAAATTCTGAGAGATTATGCAATGTCAATATGACAAAATTGCATTAAGAGCTTCCAAGCTGAAAAGATATAATACAAATATACATGCAACAAGGTGCATGTATGCCAAAGTATTCAACAATGCAAGAGAATGAATGGATGCAAATACAAGCTAAGTAGTGAGTTTATATAGAAATTAGGAGAGGAGGTAGGTGGCAAATCCAACCAATAAAAATCAACCACAAAAAGTGGAAAGTGGTTCCACCCTTTAAGGAAGGGGACACCTCATCACTTATCTCCTAGTTATTAAATAATAAACTCATTTTATTATCCTAAGCAAGCTTAATTAAGTGTAGGAAAAACCTAGGATTAAGGGAAAATAAATTAACCCACTAGGAAAATAAAAACCTACACCAACAATTTATAGTTGAGACATGACAAAGAAAAATGAGTGGAAATAAATATTTTCAATCTATTTATACATAAATTATTTTTAACATTATATATAATTTTATACAATATAAAATTATGTCATATAACTTTCAATTTTTAGATATCTATCTATCTATATATAATTACTTATAGTTTGGATGAAATAAGAATGCCATGAATGTGTGGAGTTAAATTATGAACAGCACGTACAACTAAATGAAAAGACCCTTTCTTAATTACATTGAGAGACACTATGCAATGATAAAAAATCACCTCATGTTGTAAATGTTTTTACATATTTTATTAAATACATTATCAACAATTTTTTTAAACAATATATGACCAACATAAGATTTAAAAACTAAAATAAACAAAAATAATATATACATGTTTTTGTTATTTATTTTCAATCTTTTATCAGTAATAAAATAGATGTCATAGTTCTACTACAACTCAATATAATTATGAATGGCTGTATAAGTAATGCATAGATACATAATATGGTAAACCAAATCTAGTTAAATTGTTAGAAGTTTATACCACAGTTTTTTAATTTTATTTTTTTACAAATGTAATTTAAAATAACTCATAGATAATTAAAATATGTTTAAATAATTACAAATATATTATTAAAACATATATCTACATGTATATAAACTTTTATCCATACAAGAATGTATATATGTTTTGTGGTGTGTATACACACATTATAGAGGTTTATATATTAATATCATATAGAGTTTTATATATAGAGAGGGGTTTATGTGCATGCTTGTAAATTATATGATAATTTTCATAAACATATTATTAAAACATAGTTTTATATTAGATGTTTCATTTTTTGTTTTCATATATTTTTTAATTATAAAATAGATCACATAAATCTATTTTAGCATGGTGCATTATGAATAATTGTATAGTTAAAACATAAATACATATTACGATAAAAGAAATTGAGCATTATTTTTTATGAGGTATATTTTTTCTTGTGTTTTTTGAAATGTAATTTATAATAACTCTCAAACAACTAAAATAAATGATTTGATATGCTTCTTTTAAATATAAAGTGTTGTTCTATTTCTTAGTTTTGTTCATGTGTATAGTATTTTATCACGATTGTTTGAATATTCTTTATTTCTCCTTTTATTTGATGTAAAGTTATTGTTATATTTTGAATCAAACATAAATGATTGAATTAATAAAATGTTGTTGTTAACACATTACAATTATAGATGCTAGTAGCATATTTATCTTTACAAAAATCTAGTAAAAGTCACAAAGATATCCTTCTAAAAATGTCTAGTTTTTTTTTAAAAATATATAATATATAAATGAAATAGGCACCTCATAAAACATATCTTTCAATCTCTCAACATCTTTTATATAATTTTTTAAAGATGAATATAATAATGTAATAATTCTTTTCTATATATACAATTGTAGATAAATATTTACTCATTTTATATGAAAATATTATAATCCAATTTTTTGTACTCTTGAACCCTTCTTACTTTAATTCAATTTATTTTGATTTTATAATTGCTATTTGTTAATGGTAGTCAAAATTTATCTTACTTTCATTGGAATGGAAATTCTTTGACCTAATGTAACAAGTCTTTATTTATAGTGGATTTATTCCAATGTCAAGCAAGGTTTGGTTTCCCATGAGGAATTAATTGAATTTATTGAGTATTAGGTAAATAAAAAATGTCTACCAAACCCAACAAAATATATATAAATAATTACAAGTCTTCCCTTTTAAGGAAGCATAAAGCATAAAAAAGATGCATAAATTATTAACGTCTTTTACAATTTAGAAAGTACAACCAATGTTCTAAACTTTTTCTCATCCTATGATTTTGACTCCCTCCATCTCTTTAAAATATTACCAATAACAAAGGAAACTTCTAGCACTAAGCATACTATTTCAACACTAATAATGTAGGTCAATTTATAGGTATCAATATGCAGGGTTGAAAACCAGAATTTTATTTCACTAAATAATTTCTTCTCGTGACACCAATCAATTCACAATCCGTCATATTAGGTGTTAAATCCAACGGCTCAAAGAAGTTTACCTTTAGAATTGCCTCTATAGAGGAACTTGCGTCCATATAAGATGCCACTTAGATAACGCTTTTAATATCCAAGAGTTTAGACATTTATTTTTTATTTTTATCTATGCGTGGTGCAATTGACCCACCTTTTTATATTAATAAATATATAAAAAAAATATTTTTTTTTTACATTGTATAAAGTTTTGAAGGAATAGAATCAAAATTTGTCGTTAATTAACAATATGATCTAATTATATATGATCAATAAAATTAAGTAATATCGAGAAATTTCATGCATGTATAGTAAGTCATATACAATATAGAACTTATTATTTGAAGATTATGTAGTATAAGAATCAAATTAACAAATTTTAATCCATAATAGATTTATCCTAGTTATGGCTAGAGTTGACACTGGAAGAAGAAACCCTTTTATGTCCATAATCATCAAACAATATAGCCACATACTAACTAGGAGCCAAAAATGAACCAGAGCCCAAGATCCTTATTACGTCCATAGGTGTTGCAACTACTTCACCTCTTGCATACCAATGCCTTGATCCCTCATTCTATGTCGTAAAGTATCTCTACTAGTCATAGACCTCACTACCAACAATGGTTGTAACTAAGCCACTCTATTTTTGTTCTTAAGGGCACATAGGAAAACATGCATGTCCTTCAAGTACATTTCATCAACAAATTTCTTGAATGGAACTTGGAATGCAACAAAATCAACTTTCCTTTTCATTTTTCCAACTCTATAGGCCAAATAAAGCTCAATCCAATCTATTTTAGTTACCAAAACTTAAAACCTCTCTTTAGGCTCTTGATGTTTCTTCATATGGAAATAACCTAGAATGTAGGCCGTCATTGGCTTTTAGCTCCAATATAGGCATGTCATCCCCTAACCATAAACAATATTTTGATCTTCTGTGCATCATTACCAATGTTCTCACTAGTGCATGATTGCATAAGAAGTATATAAGATTCAACATAAATTGGTGACAATATCTAAATCAAACTATTCATTGTTGCTAAATACAATGAAATTCACTCCCAAAATGACTAAAATAGCTTCCAAAACATGCTTGGTCTCAAAGGTAGACACTCCCACATAGTTGCAAAAAAGTGATGAACTTAATGAAGGCAATTTATTTGATTTTAGAGTGTGGATTAACATCCTCCATGATTCATAATATAGACAATGTGAAACCTAGATTTGTCACATTCAAATGAAAGAAGCTAAGAAATACATAAATTAAATATATTAGAACTCCTTTTACACATAACACTTTAAATAACCATTCATACCTTGCAAGGAACATGCTGAGAAAAAAGATTACATATCAATGAATTATGACTTAGTCATAATTCTTTAATGTACTTCCTAAGGGATGTGATTCGTTGAAGTTTTTATCATCAACAAATATAATTAATCCAAGTTCTAAGAGAATTGAAAAATTCAACGCTTCAATCAAATATTCTTCAAGATATTAAAGAGTTATCAATGGCCAATTTTGATAGCTTATAAACAACACAATAACAACATTGGTATACAAAATAAGAGAAAGAATCAAACAAAACCCAATTAGGTTACAAAATGTTATTCCAATTGTACTTAATATTGTATGAAATATCCTTCTTTGATATTCTAAGATAAACCAATTTGATAATCCACACTATGTTGAAAAAGTATCCCTAAGCCTCTCCATGATTTTTAGTACAATTATGTAGTTTTTTAGATGCAACCACAAGTATTCTACCATTTAATTTTCTAGTATCATATTCAACACCTAAAGGCATAGGATTACTATAGGCTACCCCATTAAATTTTATTTTCATAAATCTATATGGAGGTAGAGACGATTCAATTTAAATTATATGCATAAAAGTAAATTTATCATTGATAACCCCTTAAACAAGGGAAATGTTAGAAATTTGTACTCCCTAGATGACATGGAAATAACCTACTCCATGCATTGTAGGTACTTTTTGAGATTAAAAAAAACAAGGGCCTTAAGATATTTTACACTAGCTTGATCTAGTAGAGTTAGGTCATAAAGGATATTGGGGGTTTGGTTGATTTAAAAAATGACAATTAAGATAATTGTTATGTTTAGCTAGTATCATATCATGACTACGTAGGAAAAGGGTTATAGGAAAATTTTACTCCAACCATAGACCAATAGTACCCCACACACCTTCCAATAAGAAATAGCCTAGAGGTACCCTTCACAAGGGTGTTAGATATAGGGAATCATCATGATTACCATTGCCATTTGAGAACTAGTGTTGTATTCCAAAATATATATAATCTACCATGCAACTTTAGATACCATCTAGTTGAGTATGACCTATTTGACTAATTTTTAATTAATTAAAACTATGAACCGACAATGCAAGTGGTAATTTTACGTTACTTTGTCCAAATATTTAATAATTAGCATGCACATTCCATATATGATACATGTGATGTATGTTCACACACCTCTTTCTCAAACTAGTCATTGATATTTTTTCTTTTGCATAAAATTTTAGAAATGCATAGACCGAGATTACTATTTATTTTATGTTAATCAGCTTTGTATCTAGTTATAAATAGAATTCTAACTCTTTTTCCATTTAATAATGAGAGAAATATAGATACATAAATATATACATACATACATACATTTATCACATATTAACACCACAAGGTAATATAGTAACATATGTAAACATCTATAAGTTACTCAGGTCAATGCATATGTATACTTTCAGTATACATATGTAACCATACCAGTCTTATATTCACATTGACCTTGATAACTTTATTACCAAAAGGAAAACTTGAATCAAACAAAAAAATTATAGAAAAATAAGTCTTTTAGCCATTGGCCTTTGATTATCCACATATCATTGTTATTCTATATATTATACAAACTTTCTCATCGTCCATCTACCAACAAAAGTAAAAAATTCCTCCATACTTCTCAATGACTAATATTATTATAAATGCGAACATATAAATATTCAATTGGCCTTCCAAGGTTTATGCCATGAGACATGATCAAATCAGAACATAGGCTAAAAGAAATGATTGATTTAATTATCATTAATAACATTATATAATACTAATTAGAACTATGTGACCCTATTTTCAATAGAATTTTCTACCTCGGGTCAAGTATATGGGTACTAACCTTATTACCCTTTACAAAGTTCCATTAACTTTAAACTCGTACTAATTGTTGAGATCATTAATATGTTTGAAGAAGCATAGCCAATTTAATTTCTTCATATGCTCAATACAAAAATCATTGAGCTCTAAACTATACAAGAAAATTAAGTATTGACAATTCCTATGAATAACATAGGTCATAGAATAAGAATTTGGCAGAGCCTGAAGACACAAACTTCATAATATTTTCTATGCTAATCAAATTATTTATAAAACACAAACCTATGAGATTTTCAATCAACTATATAGATACCAAAAATGCATATACCTAATGGTCTTTCAAATTAAATTATTTAAAGATAATTTTACATAGATCCAATGCTTTTCTATACATAATAAATAAAGATTGAGTATACATAGACCCAATGGTCTACTATACATAATAGACAAAGTCTAAGTATATAAAAAACTAATGGCCTGCTATGCATAAAAAAAAAGGTTGAGGTTCTAAACTTAACATAACCCTTACAAAAGTCTACAATAATTATTTGCAACCATTATACAATCATAAAAGGTTCACATAAGCATTTAACATAAATACAATCTTTCAATTTTGTAATATTATTTCTTACATTCAACTTGTAGACACCTAAAAATGTCATGAATGATATCATGCACTCGAATTAGATATACTAACATCATTTCATCCTAAAACCCATCCTCTTTTCGCTTAATTGATTAAATTATCTTAGCTATTTAATTAATTGCATCATTTTCATCTATTAACCTAATTAACCTAATTATGTGAATTCATCCCCTTTCATGCTAACATTTCATCCTATTAAATTGAATAAATCAAATCATTTAATTTAATCCCTAAAGTCCTCTTATTTAATTATATAACCCTAAGTTATTTAATTAAATATCAATCACAACCCCCTTTTTCATTAAATCATTTATTTAATGAATATCATTTAATTCCCCTAATTTGCATAATTAAAACTTTGTTTTAATTATCAAATTACTAATTAATCCTTATCTTCCCACTTGTAAGGGAATATTTGAAGAGAATATTCCCTCCTTTTCACATTCCTTCAAAAAAGGAATATTCTCATGGAATATTCTTTTGCACAATTAAAATTTGGTTTTAATTAATTAAATATCTAATTTTGCTCACCCATGAGAATATTCTTTCTTCACTCATTTGAAAAAGGGAATATTCCTTTTGGTGACAAACTTTCAACAAGTCTTTTTCAGCAAGTTTTGAGAGTGTTTTTGTTTGGATGAATGTAGGCCCTTGGTTAAATATCATCTTGCATTTTCAACCCTTGATGGGAATCTATGATCCATGCATCCATCTTCTTCCCACCCTGACCATTGATTGATCTTTTCAATCTAAGCCCTTGATTTCTCATTCAAATTTAGTTTTAATTAACTAAATTTCTAATTATCCTCATCCTCCCACTTGCAAGGGAATATTCTTGGAATATTCTCTCTTTTGCACATTCCACCAAAAAGAGAATATTCTTATGGAATATCCCCTTTTATGCACTCATTCCTCCAAAATATCTCTTAACGTCATCCTAATTCTTAGGAAGTGTGTTTGTTGAAAGCTAATTTGGACCATTGATTAAATTCTAGTTGATCCTTGTCAACTTTCAACCTTGACCATGGATTGGAATCCTCAATCCCTGTTTCATCCTCCTTTCATTTGTGACCATTGATAGATCAAATCAATCTCATCCATTGCTTTTTCATTTGCTCTCCTATAAATAGACCACTATTTGGAGACAAATAGATCCATGTTTTAATAGTAAACTTATGCTATTAAAATCACTCCCATTTGCATCCACATTTAGCATATATTTAGCTTTTTTAGTTTAAATCTTGATCATAGTAGCTTAAATCATCAATTAATGGCTTCCATGGTAACTTAGTTACATCCATTTAACATATTTTGGAACTAGGACTTACATATTTAACTCTTTCATAAATTTACATCGATCATCCTAGCTTTTATCATATTAAATTAGCTTTAATCATGTTTCACATACATCTCTCATTGGTTTCATCAGTTTTCTTCAAGAAAACTAATTAAAACAAGCTCATTATCAAACGGATTGGGAAAGGGTCACCATTCCACATCAATGAGACACCACTCCCCCAATAGGATAAGTTTCAATATCTTAGAATAGATGTTTGTCAATTTTTTATGTTTTAGAATATTAGTTTTCATGGCTTCCTTATTTTTAATGATATTGAATATCTTATTGGGACTAATACATAGTGGATTAAATATGCCTCAAATTTGTATGGATCAGGTGTAGTTAGCCTATGCTATGTCATTGGTCACATTTTGGCACTAGAAGGAGGGCAAACTTTAATGTTTTGAGTGTTTTTTGAAGGAATTTTGTAGGTTGCACCAAAATTTTTGCTTGAAACCCGTCACTTTTTTATCATAAAAAATTGGGTGAATTAAATCTTGAAAAACAGATATCTGGGTTTTTTAGATCTCAGTCTTACATTTTCATAGATTTTTACATCAAAATTTTAATTTTTCTCTATTTTTTTAAAATTCTAGGTTTATTCTCTTAAATGCATTATTTTCTTTCATTTTTAATAACTTATATATATATACACTAGTACAAACACAACAAAATATGACTAAATAAACTACTAAAAATTGCATATAAATGACTAATTTTGGTCATGTGACCATTAATAGTTTATTGCCGGTCATTTATAATGTGACCAAATTTATGACTAAACTATTTTAGTCATTTATCTATTCATTGATTTAGTCATTGATTTGGTCACTGATTTAATTATTGATTTAGTCAGTGATTTAATCATTAATTTAGTCATTGATTGTTGTTAACTAGTCATTTATTTAGTCATGGTAGTGATTTATTTAGTCATATATTTAGTCATTACTTTAGTCATATATTTAGTCATTAATTTAGTCATATATTTAGTCATTAATTTAGTCATTTTTATTTACTGGTTTCCATTAATTTGTAGTAAATATAGTCATGAAATGAATAATGTATTAAATACCATAAATTTTATAAAGCAAAACTAACATAATATTAAACTTGAACTAAAACATAAAAGCAAATAAAAATACTACATATACAAACAAGCTTCAACATGCTAGAATTAAAAGATTGATTCAACATCATGATAAATAAAGGTAATCTGCAATAAAAAAAATAGAAAATTAATGCATATATATATCAAGTTATAAAATGTTAAAGTTGTCTAAGAGTATATATGTAAATATAATCAAAAATGTCAAAGTTATGAAAGAGTTTCCAACTCTTTCAAATATACCATGATAATTAAGATCCTTGAACAACACATTCAAAATACTGCATAAAGCAATGAGCCAAGATGTCTAACAACTACTACATGATAAACATGCTCAGCTATGTCATTTTTTGTAAATATTTTAGTGGCCACCGTGTGAAGGTTCCCTCTTTCTCTTTCAAATGAACAACTCCATCTATTTTGTCTTCATAAACAAGGGGTATGTTACTTGTGACCTTTAAAATATTTACATTTGCATATATTGTTCCTTTCAAGTTGACTCAATGTATAATAGATAGGGAGTGAATATTCCCAATTCCCATATCATCACCATCAAATGGATCCAACACCCTAACTTTATTTCCTTTTTTGAGTTTATCAATACATTTATACAAAAAGAAAAAAATAAACACACTATACTACATAGGTAATGATTACCCTTGTTTTCATAATAAAACTACCATTACTTACTTAAATAATACTTGCATACATGTGTGTTAAAATTATTGCAAAAGGAAAATTTCAAAAATAATTGCAATGATACCTTATGAATGTTTTACCCTGAAAATTACCTTAGTAGTCTCACATTTTTGCTGATCAAGAGGCCTAGTAGTCTAGATGATTATTATCATCCACAGGGTATAAAGTCAACTAGAAAGAGAATGGGGGAGACGGATTAGAGTAAGCATAGATTCCAAGAACCATTCATCAATCTAATTTACTAAAAAACCAACACTCATAGCAATTCTTACAATGTTACTATTAATTAGCTTCATGCTAATTAGATACAAAGGCCACAAATATAAACACTACATTACCATGCACACATACCAAACACATAAGGATATGCCAACACTGTTACACATAAAAAAGGTAGCTAATGCACAAAAAAAAAAAATGCAATATGAGAGCACTGCTACTGCTGCAAGGTGAAGGTGAAATACATTGGGATGTACAAAATTTGTGGCTTTAAAGCTTTGAAAAATAACCCCATGTAGTCAACATAACCCTGCTAATGATGGCATATAAAAGAAGAACAAAGAGAAAAATGTATCAAGGCAACATGTGACAACCATTAAGAGAAGTCATTGAGGAAACAATGTAGTCTTTCTCCATGGATTTCATAGTAGTAGTAAAGGAGTAACAAATAAGGTTGGATGTAGAGGTCACGTAAATAATAGAGAAAGAGACTTTCACTGTTAGAAAATAGTGTAAGAGTGCAAAAAGAAGTAATTAATGATGTCCAATGAACAAGTAGTAGTGGAATGGCATGAATTTAAAAACACAATGATAAGCATGGCACCAAGGAATGTAAGGAAAAGTGCAAAGACAACAAGAAAAAACCATCATGTCCTCTAGAATTATTTTCCATCCCAAATCACCAAAGGTTGTAGATCTATTAAGAGGGATACAAGTTTGTAACAATAAAAGGATTTAGAATTTGTCATAATAAAATACCATTGACAAGAAGACATGACAATGCTATGAGCAATTGAAATAATAAAGAGTATGCAACAATAGTAACCAAAGGTTTTAAAATTTTGTCTTAGAAATAGAACAAAGAAGTGATTTCCAACATGTAAGAGAATGGAGAAGGTATCAATGAAAATAACATTCAAAACAAAGATATGCTTGAAGAATCAAAGAAAAAGGGAAGTGAAGGAAGGGTTTCATGTAAAATATTGTCTTTATTATGGAAGAAGGGCTATGTTTAATTTATGCTCATTGGTTTAATAATTTGTAACAGTCACACTTCTCTGGTACAGTGTAATATCCCTTCGTTTTAGCTTCTTGTTCAGACAATGTTCTTTGATTTGTTTTAGTTTTTAGTTACTCTGATACTTTGCATACTTTATCACGTGTGTTATTTGATCGCTATTTATAGAGTGACATAGAATTTTGTGTTTGTGTGATGTATCTCTTGATGCTTTAATGTCATTCTTTAATTAGAAAAATGATGTTAGTTGATATAACATGTTTATTGCATATGAGTTATTTGATTATTATGGAATCGTTAGTTATGATGAGTGTATTGGTGAAGGGGATGAGATCGCATCACTCGATTGCGAGCGCCCTATGATTCAATGATTTCCTCTTCACGGTGTGTATTTTATGTTGCTTATATATATATGATCTTTGTTATCTGGTTTACAGGTTTGCAGGTACATGACATTGACTCCACCTAGTTTCACAGGTTTGAGCGTGTCGACCCAACGATTAAGTTGAACGGTAGATAGTAGCTAGGTAACATGTGTCAAGTCTACACCCTAGCCACAGTGTGTCGTCAGTCATAGTTGTTGTGTCATCATTTGCCTTGTTTATTATTATTTAATTCCAAAGGATTCTTGTTATGGATATAAATGTTTAAATTATGTATTAAATAATGTTGATTTTTATTTAATTAATTTTAGACATTTTGATAGAAGCCTTTTATTTAAATTAAATTTAATCCATGGGGTTAAATTTATTTATTAAGTAATTAAAATTGATTAATTAAATTTGTTTATTTTGAAAGTTGAAAAAAGGGAATTAAATTTGAATTAGAAGTTATTAAATTTTTATTTGTGAAAATAAATGTGATTGATTAAGATATTTGTTAATTCCTAGGATGTGAGAGTTAATTAATTATGAGGTTGTTAAAAAATTAATTCCCAGAGAGAATCTGGGCTTTGGGTGAAGAAGTGGAAAGCTTCTTCAAGGCAGAGTTGAGGATATTTTTGGGGGAGGAATGAAAATTGAAAAACACAAAAGATTTTAGAGGATTTTGCTGTTGGAAATTAGAAAGGATTATTTTGGAATAGTTTGCTGTGATATTTCATACATACTTTATTTTGGGAAAATTGTGTTTGCTAGGAAGAAGCTATGAAAGCTTTGGAAGAGGCTTGACATCAAAACTTCAACACTTCAGAAGCTTCTTGAAACAGGTTCCTTTCTTGTGTATATACATTTGTTTAAAATTTCTATTGGAATTGTATTGCTGTAGAAAATTGTTGTGCTAGATCTGTAAATAAAAGTTTAATTTGTTTTAGAAAAGAGGAAATTTAAAGCTTCTGTGATTGCCGTGAAGAAACCTAAGAAATTTTAGTTACAGTGAAAACCAAAGAATAAGATTTGTGATATTTGAAGAATTATTAGATTTAAATAGTGAAATAAATCTAGAGGAAAACAAATTTAGATTTAGAGAAAATTTAGTGTTTAAATTTGTGTAGAAATTATTAAAAAATCTCTGTAGAATTTTTTTTGTGAAACTTCTATATTTGTAAATTTTTGCCCTAAAAAAACCCAGAGGAAATGTAGAAAATTATTGAAAGCCTCTGGAAGAAATTAGAAGATTGCTTTAGCTTGTTTGGGTTTATGAAAGGTTTTTGGAAGATTTAATTGTAAAATCCTCTATGAAATTTAGGTATTTTCTGGAAAATATTCTCCCTGTTTAATATTCTGAATGTTTCAATTTATTTTAATATATATATATATATATTTATATATCCATATAAATATATATACATACATATATGAATATATATATATACATACTATTGGTAGTTTTATTTAAAATTCATAAATTAAAAAAAACCACCATACAACGAATTTATTTAATGCAAAGCTTATTTGTTGATGGACAAAATTTAACAGTTTCGTTCTATAGAATGTATTTTTTTTTATTTAAATGAAAATTGTGTAAAGGGGATTTCGGTGGGGGCACATAGCACACCCCACCATACCCACTTGCTTTGGGGAGAGCGCTGCCCCCAATGACTGAGGTGGTCAGCTGTACAAGAGTACAGTTGGCGCCCCCTTAGTATTTAGGACTGTCATTTATAAATGATGAAAATAAAATTCGTCCGCCTCTTGAAATTTGTAGTATATGGAATTTGATCTATATAAAGTTTTCGATATTTTTAATATTCTTTAATATAAAATATATGTACTATATATATATATTATATATATGCATTGTGTATATATATATATATATATATGTATATATAATGTATATATATGTTATATATATTTTGTAAAATAGAAGTTATATATTTAATGAATATATATTATAAGTGTATATACATAACTATATTATTTAAAATATAATTATGTATGTATATTTTACGAATATATATTAAATATATATTTTTATATTTGAAATAGTTTTTATTTTAAAAGATAACATATTTTAATGTTTAGTTGGAATATTGAAGAAATTAATTATAGATGGACTTATGTTTCTTTTAAAAGTAATTTAAGGATTTGATTTTACTGAAGAGGCAATTAATTGTTTTAATTAATTATTTTGTTAGGGCAATTATTTTCTTTCCTGTGAAATGAATTTAAAAGGGAAATGGATTTAGTATATTCAAAAATTGGTTATTTCCTCGTTATTGCCTTCTATGCTTATTTCCTTTGTATTTCATAAGGGAAATGGGGTTTAAATTGTTTAAGACTTCTAGTAGTGAAAAAAGGGAAAGGGGGTTGTATGTTATTGAGTCAACCCAGTTATTGAACCTTTGGTTAGTGCTTTAGTTTTGGTTATTGTAACCCAGTTACCACGAACGGGGAGGTGTTACCCTTATATCTTGTTTAGGGTGGATATTATTTTGGACTAGCACTAGGTGGCCTTGGGTTCTGGAATTGTTCCACTAGTTTTTATAGGGGAGTGGCTTGCAACGATTGCCAGCACACAAAGGGGTTCCCGGATAACTTGTTGTAGGTTGGTAAACCAGATATAATATAATTAACTTGTTAGGGGGTTGGGTAGATTCAACACTTAATCTAGACTAATAAGCCTCACTCAAGGACCCTTGTGCTAATAAAGGCTTGGGATGAGACGAGAAGGCCTGGAATGGCATGATCAATATCTTGTCATCATGAAAGATGTTCGATTCCGCTTTGGACTGCATGTGGGGCCGGAAGTCGTTAGAGGTTTCCAGGAGATCCCAAGATGGGGACTGAGGCCTAGGAGGACTCACCAGGATATCCCTTGTAGCATTGTGATGACACTCCTCTTAGGTCAACTGTGTTGGTAGTATTGTAACTAAAAAATGGTTTGTACTGGAAGCATTGTGACCTTTGTGTCAGTTGGTGTAAATAGTTGGTTGAGTCAGTATTTTTGTGTCAGTTTGTGATTAGAGGTTGTAGATTTGTCCATGTTATGTTGTTACTATCTCCTAGCATGGGGGGGTGGGCCTTCGGGTACCACTTGGTTGGGTGGAACATGCACCATACACTGTTGGGTCCCAGTTGGAGAGCTTGTAGTTCCTGTTTTAATTCAAGCATTGTATTTATTTCAAATTTAATCATGTTATATTACCCCTCATTGGTATACGAGGTGGATTTATGTATATTGTAAAACATTGGTATTATTGCCTCATTCAGGGAATGAGAGTCGTAATCTTATGATTAAGTTAATGAATATGGAGTGTTGTTAGTTATATCTTTATGTTATGATGTAACTTTATTTTGTATGAGTACTCAATTCATATTGTAATTAAATGCTATGGTCGTATAATGATGTATGTATGGATTTTTAGTAATCTCGGTCTTGTAGCCTTAGAGGTTGTTGTCAATTAGTAAGTGAACATGTGTGTTAATTACACTTTAAATAGAAAAAATTGTATGCTTAAGTAGTGAATTGCAACTTCCTTTAGGGTTACGTGGCGGGGCATTACATATGAGGAGTTACGTAGCTTATGTTTTGAATCCCTTTAAGTTATCAAATGTGGGAGAAGGGGACACAAATCTATAAAAGGGTCACATATTCATGTGTTTAATGTCTTTGATGCTAGAGAATAAATGATTTGTCTTTGCTTTGAGCAAGTCCTTCATGTATTGATTGCAGTGAGTATGTGTTTTAAGGCTTACCATATTTCTCCACCCAAGCTCATTCCAATCAGTGTCATACATATTTTCTTGAGGAAATAACACTATATCAACGAAGAAGTATATGTGAACTGACCATGGGTAGGCAAAATGTAGCAATTATCAACTTATTTTCTTTGGGTGATTATGGCTTAATAATATGCTATCATTGTGCCATAGGCTCATGCCAGTTATGTGCATTTTGGTGGGTACATTTTATAACTCCATGAAATTTTAGTCCATAGAATGAAATTCAGATGCTGCAAATAGTATGCATATAATTAGATGACTTTTAACACCTTGTTCTAGCAAAGAAAGTGGAACAACATATATTGTACATATAATTAGATGAATTTTAACCCATTGATTGTTGGAATCGGAGGACAAAAAAACTATGATCTTGAGGAAATTCTTACTTAAGGAGCACATTGGAGCTTTAGGTTTATAGTATAGTTCAGTTTTGCTATGAGTCCATTAATTGTTGCAGATTTGTAAGTGTTGTTTATTGTTGATTTAATGACTATAATAAAAGTCCTATGGTTGTAGATATTTGATAATAGTTAACATCTATTGTTGTTGGAGTTTGATTCATTTTGTGCAAATCTATGTAAGTATTTGGCTAATTATAAGTATTGTGATGTATGATTAATTATTTCTGTTTGGATACAAATTGGTGAAAGTTGTTATGATGCAAACTTGTTTTCATCAAAAATTTGAGGAAAGGGACATTACAATATCTGATGAAATTTTTTTCCTAGACCTTGCTCACTAGTTTAAATGGCCTTGCCTTCATACTTAGAGATGTTAATCCTATTTTGTTTTGCACTTTTATTTTTTTGCTTGAAGGCTTTGATGTTATAGTCTCTTTCATTATTTTTTGTAGTAGAACCTCATTGCTAGGCCTAAAGCTCTTACTTTGTGAGCCTTGTTCTTTCATAGTTTCTTATGAGTCTCATCAATCACACAATACTCCTTTTCTATCTATCTCTAATACTAGTTGTATCAACTAGGTTGGTGGCTAAGAAAGTATGCAAAAAATTATATTCCAATTATAGGATGAGTAGATATGTAACACGAATGCTGGAATGCATGTGTATGTGTGTGCACAAATGTGGGTGTGTGCATTAGTGTACATGTTTATAGAGATGTATGTGCATCTAAGGTCACATGTGTATCTTTCTAAGTTCACATGCGCGCTTGCATATTTTTGTGGTTGTGCATATGTATTTAGGGGGCAGGGTGTGCATTTTCTTATGTGTGTGTGTCCTAGACATGGGAATTAGATACTAAGAGAAGAGAGTTAATCAATGAAAGGGTCAAATATAATTCTAAGAGAAAATTGATGAACATGAACAATTGGTTCAATCCCAAGTGTTGTAGTAGCAAGTTTCATGGTTGTAGTAGTGAGTTTAGTGCAAGGGAAATGATTTTTATGGCTATAGCTATGAGTTTAATGGATCAAGGAAAAAATATCATTACTAAAAAACAACAAGACATTAAGAGAAAGAGAAAAGAATATCAAAAGATTTTTTTTTTAATAACAACCATAATGAAGAGTTAACAATAGATCTGTTAAGGAAAGAATAGCAGGTATCATCCAATGAAAGAAGCAACACCCTAAGTTCAATATGTTGAAAAGTTCAATTGCAATGCTCTAAAACACAATCAAGCATCATAAAGTATTGAAGTGCCAACAATCCCCACTTGAAAGTGACAAATTAGGTACAATGATTGTTCTACAGGTTACATTCAATGTTTTAGTTGTCTATTCACTATTCTATAAGCTTGTTCACTATTTGGGAACATAATAGTCATTAATACATGAAGGGTTTTAGAATCAAGTAAAATTAACATTTCATAGCACTCACCTCAAGTTCAACACCACTAGTACTATAAATATCATGCACATACTCCTCAAATTCAGCATAATCACTGTTAACATTATCCAGAACTTGTGTAGCTTTTCCAAGAGCTCTATTGACAAGGTCTATTCCTTTTCATTCTACTTTAATATAATTTCTCTGCATGTGGTTTAATCATCATACAAAGTTAATATAATTCAAGTAAATAATGTAATTTCTATAAAAAAATTTCCACAACAACTATTATATTACCTCAAATTCAACACAACTATGATTGTGCTACACATTATTGTCCACTAGTTCATCCTGATTACTATCAATATCAGTAGCTCTGTTGACATCAAGGCATTTTTGTTTTTGTGTTGCTTTGATAAAATTGTTCTACATGTAGTTTAACCATCAAGTAAAAAAATATATCTAGATGAGGATTAATTCATTTAAAAAATAGTCAACAAAGCCTTTCCAAGCATAAAAGTCACAGTATACATTCATATTTCACGAATATCCTAAGTTATACAAGGAAAAGGGTAGCATGTTATAGGTCACTATGATTGGGCCACACCCATACACCCCCTTGATAGTAAGAAGCAACTATAAAAGCATACAATGTAAGACAATTATGAAGAGCTTGACAAAGAAAAAAAAACAATAAGATTAATACAATTAATAGTATTTTTGTCACACCTCAAATCTAGCAAGGCAAGAAAAATGGAATTTCTTGTGACAAGTCATTGAAAAGATGAAATAAATGATGTCAATTTCTTCTAATCCTTCATCAAGTATCTATGCTATGATAATTTAAATGTATGCCTCCTTTTGAGGTTGATAACAAGTGGAAAGAGTGACAACCATGATAGCCTGCTAACAACAACCCTAACATGCTTACATGTGAGTGACAGTAAGCAAAGTCATGAACTAATTCTTAGATAACCTGAATTTTCAACCACATAAGGTCTGAAAAGAATGCATGGCAAGACCATAGTAATAGTTTAATAAGAAATCCCAAGACTACTTGAGACTTGGAAGAGACTGTCACAGTTTGATTGGCCCTCTATACTTGTTTATCTGATCATGTGTTTGTATCTCAAATGCCTTCTAATCAGAAATACTTGAGTTATAAATAAGTGTCTCTATGAGTAGTGAGTATATCCTTTTAAGTAGTAAAGGGACCACTCATAAAGACATACAAATATGAAATGAATAGATCTCATCCCAAAGGTACACAAAAAGGTAATGAAAATATCTCTTAAGGCACTCAAAAGATCACTTCCAACATATAGTGAAAACCCATTCAAATGAGGGAGATAACAAAGGAAGTTATTTCCTTCCAATATATCTTATAAAATCTATAAGATGTTAAACCCATTTAGATGTCAAACCAATATTCCAACAGCCATCTCTCCTTTTAAGGTTTCCATCAGAAGTCTCATCTTGGTGTTTCCGTTGCTGCTATCTGAATGAGATAACTGACTATCAGTATCTAAAATATGATTTTCAGAACTAACAATATCAAAAATATGAATATCAGTACTTGAAGAGTCATCGAGAGGATGGTCATAGATATTATTCTTTGATTTAGATCTTTCACATATGTTATTTGAAGTTATTTTAGCAATACATCTACCAGAACTAGAAAGATCATGAGTGAAGCTCAAAGACCTATTAAGTTTGTGTTCAAAAATTAGACACCCTATCAGATTCTTGACAAAATTGGGAGAGACCAGATCATCACACATTTTTCTCACTCTCTCACTATAACAAGGGATAAGATTCACTACATCTACAAGGGAGGTGACTTGATTCACAATATTTTTAGAGGAAATACTGATTCCTTCACAAGAGCTGCTAGTATCTGAGTTGACATAACTGTGTAAAGCATCTGTATGTATACTAGAAGAATGAGATATTTTAATTTGACAACCATGCTTTCCATGCATGGGAGAAGTCTTTGCAGATACATGTGTTTAGATGCTACTTGATAAATGGATATCTGAGTTGTTTACTTCTGACTCAATAGCAAAAACAATTAGTTCTCTAGGTTCAGTTGCATTAGAAACCTCAATCTCTAAGATTTCTTCAGTTGCTTTAGGATTAGTCTTCTGCAAATCAATCGCTCCTAAATCAAAGGTTTCAGAAACTTTAGCACTAAGAGAACCCAACATTTGGGATTCAAAACTAGAGTTTCTTGCCTCTTGTATATTCACATCAAAAGATTTAACTTCCTCCATCTTGAACAAAATTGGAAAATCAAATTTAGTGTTGCTATCTGGTGGGTGACATTATTGCTTGTGACCTTTTCTCTAGTGAACTATATGGCACTTTCTAGAGCTGCAAATGCAAAAAGGGACTGTAAGGCTATGAGAAAAAGAAATCAAGTATTTTAAGGCATTTTAACTGGTGGTAGGCCTCATGACGGAGTGTTCATTAAAGCAACTTTTAATCATTTTTTTCTATAGAAGGTTGACATTCAATCATTTATACAACTACATGGGCCTTTATGTCCCATTTCCTATCACCCAAATATTCCCATTTCCTATGACCAAATTCCTAAGGGTTGTCTCCCTTAGCCAACTTCAGACCACTTTCTACTCTAGGAATTACCAGTTTATATTTTATCTCTAAAACAATAATGAATTTTGATAAGGGAACTCATAGATAATAAACACATTGAAAATTAAAAGGATGCTATACCTTATGATTATTAGTTATTTTGATTTCTTGTTGTACACAAAAGTTCACTTCCAAGAGATATTTTTTGGAATTTTGATAAAAATTATTTGATCCAGTGAATGTCTTTCACCATATGAATTGGAAATATGAATTGATAGTGATTAGAAATATGCACAGAAATTGTCAAGTGTGCAACATTAAAATAGTGGGTTGCAATTTTTTTCTACAAAGAGGTGACAATGACAAGTGTTAAGGATGAAAGTCTTATAACAATGATTTAATGATGTTGTTATAACAAAGATCACCAAATATGTTTAAAGAGAGTCATGAGTAAGAAGAACAATGAAAAGACAGAGTAGATCATTGATTGATCTCATAGTTATTTTTTCATAAAACTCACAGTCACAATAGATTTCAATGAAAAAAAAGGAAAAAATTCATAGATTCACTGTTCTATATATAATCGTAATACTTTTCCTAGAGATCACGAGAGTAATTTTATAAAGGCATGTTGTGGAAAATATTTATGACATTTGCATACATCTTTAGAATATAATGTAAAGATGATATAGTTGAGAATCAAAATATTGAGGGACAACCTCTTACCTTATATGAATCCATGGAATTATGGTCATTCCATGCATAAACTATGGGCTTAATAGAGGAAACCAACTGTGAAACTTTATCGGTGAGACTGTGTAAGAAACTCATTATATGTTGGTACTCTTCATTTGAGTTGACATGATTTGGAGAGGCTCTTACTGGGCATTCAACATATGGTTGTGAAATCTCTATTGATGAACTAGATTTCCACTTCAGTACTACTCTTATATTTAGTACGATCTAGTGTTGCCATATAAATGACAATATCTTCTACACCTACTTCTCTATTATTGTTTTCCATGTAAAATACAATGTCAATTTCAACATATAGTCAGTTCAATAAAAAATTGAAATAAATAACACAATGTAAATTGAACCAAAAATCTATACACTTACTCCAAATTTGTCCATTTTGGCCTACAACCCGCCTCGGCCAAATGTATATTCAGCCCTCACATTATCTCTTGCTCTCTTGCCTCTGTTACTCTTTGTCAAATATTCTTCGAAACACATACTTTATTTCAATGCCTCCCACTGTTTGGGAGATAGAGTGGAGTCTAACCTCTCTTTTCCCTCCATGATTTTCTTTCTGCAATTGCATCTAAAATTGTTCATCAGAAGTCTCATATTGTGCTTTTAATATTTTCTAGAGATTTGTCCACCAATAGTGTCAAAGGAATTTTCAATTTTTTGTATAACATATTCCACTTTTTTTGGATCTTTCTCTACAAAATTTGATTTGAAAATATCCAAATGGTCCCTACATCTTACACCCAACTCAAAGGCCCACCTTATGGTATTTTTCCCAATGGATTCACCATCTCTTGATACCTCAACCAAGAAAGGCTTCTTCCCTTCTAATATTATTTCTTTTGCATTCCTCTCTATAGATCTGTATAAATATTGACTCAATCTTTGTATTTTAACAAAAGAAAGCACATCTTTAATTGAACCACTACCAATATTTTTGGCTGATCCACTAACTCCATCAAAATTTGTAGATGCAACAGGTGCACTCTAAGGCACATCAGATGCAAGTGGACTCTCTTCATGCTCCTTGTCCACATCAGGTGTGGCATGAGTAGGTAGATTAGTACTGGTCTCTGTAGTTTTAAATTCAAACACATCCTTTAATCTTGAATAAATCATCGATAGACTTATGGTTCCTTTGCTCTTATATTTTTCAATAAACTCTTTTAGACTTTGTGCTAAAAGATCACCATGTGGTATATCAGGCTGCACATCACCATGTGGTATATCAAGTTGCAAATCACCATGTGCTATGTCAGGATACACATCATCACAACTATTTTTTTCATGAACTACATTTGTTGAACCACAAAAGTGTTGGCTTCTACGAGCTGCCAACACTATATCTTTACTTTCTTTTTATTTTTTCTCTGCATTTTCTCTACACTCTTTTTCTTTCCTATAAAAAATAAAATAATATCATGTATTCTATACATAAATATCTTGCCTATAAAATTTCATTAAACAGTATTAAACAAATAATATACTACTTAGCAGATTTAAAACTTTCTTGTTTGTCAAACCAAGATGCGATAAATATTCATTATTCCTAGCCACACGTTCTTCATGAAAGCACTCATAATCTATCATTAGAATTTCAACATTATGATCACTATCATCTAATTTGCACCTTAACTTATTTTTCCTCATTTCCTGATGTTCAATAAAACAATAATGTATAAATTAGAAACTTGATACAGAGATAATTAACCGTAACAAAAATTGCATAAATACAAGTTTATGATGTCTCAATTTTAGTGAATAGTCATTAAAACACGTAGGAAGTCTAAATCACTGCAAACAACAACAATAATTAGATGTTGTAGGTATTTCATTCAATGGATATTAAATAATGGTGCCCTGCAAAAATGCCAATTGCATAAAAAACTTAGCAATGTATTTGAATCAATCCATCAAATCTTTAGCAATAATGTTTTCATTCATAGTTCAATAAAAAAATATGTATTACCAAATTTTAATTGGACATGAACTTGTAGCATGGCAACCATTTTGTACAACTAAACCAATGCTTTTCTTAGGTGATAGCACTATCACTAAGAAATATCTATGGCATTTGGTGATTCTTACTTCTGTTGTTTTGTTACATAATAGTTTATTCATAACATCCACATACATTCATGAAGGGGTAAATTTCATGAAAAAGAACATATATGTTGGAGTGGAGAGTGAGTTACAAGCAAGGAACACCATGATTTGATGAATAAAAAAAGATGTTTAAAAGAGGTAAGGTTACATGAAACATATGAACCATAGAAGAATGAACGTGTTCCTTTAGTATTTCCTTCATAAGAATGATTCTTCTTCCATTAGCTACATCTTTTCACTGTTATCATATGTGACATTCACTGTTTTGATAAATAAGATATTCATTTTCATAAACGGGATGTTCATTGTTTGATGAATTCTCCACTCTCTATTTGAAGAAGCATGACTTTTCTATAGAACCTTGTTCACTATTTTCCATTTTTAGAGAGGTATATTCAAACCTTTAAGGATCAATGGCTGCATAAAAATAGAGATATTGTGATTGTCATTTAGATCAAAACCAGTACATTGTGATTAGAGAATTTCAACATTATGTCAAATCAAAAGGGAGATAGAAGAAAGAATCATTTTTTAAGACACTGAGTGAATTATGAATGAATTCTATAAAATGGAGATGAATTCATTGTAATGGTAGTGGTATGAACAACATTAATGCCAGTGATTTTATAACACATAGAAAATATTATCAAAATAGACAAGATTATATCAGATCAAAGGGATATGTAATGAAGATGTATCAAGGCAGTGTATTTTGATAGTGATCCATTAATTCTTATCCAAAGACAATGTTTCCAATGCACATGAAGTCAACAACAATAACCTCGAAATGAACAATGCTATGATGCTTAAAAAAGGGGTATTAGAAGAAGATGTTTGAAACACTGATTATAAGTAACAATAGAAAAATCAAGGAGGACTAAGTAGTCAAATAGTAGTGTACTTCAAGATATATGCAAAACAGTGAAGAAAATTTGATCAAAGCAAAAAAAATCAATGACCTTACAATATATAAAGATACATACGAGACAATGATTTCTAGTGCATAAAGTCAAAAGCACTAATGCTGATAACAGTGATATCACTAATAAAAAGAATGTGAAGACAACAAAGGATGTGAGTAGCATGTAATGCCAAAATAGTGGGGATATAATGAGGAAATGATTCTATTGCAATGGGGAATCACTGTATTGATACCTTGAGCATTGACAAAAAATAGTGATCAATCATCAAGGATTGTATACTGTTGTTATAAATAGTGAAGGAATACAAAACAAAAGACAATATCAATGAGGAAATGAATGCTACAGTGGGTGAAAGATCCAAGAAATGAAGACAACAATGAGAAATACTTTCATGGAAGTGAGAAGTCAATGCCAAAGCAGTTCACAAGGTAATTGTATACAATTATATTACAAAATAGGGCTAAAGATAATACCATATGTAGGGAAGACAATGCTATTTTAGTAAAAAAGTTTAAAAGAAAACGTAGAAACAATGGTTAACAATGCTTCAATGATGGCTTTAATAAAGGATGCTAGAATAATGATAGTGATAAAGAACATTTATAAAAGGAGTAAATAGTGCCAAGAAGAAAGTGAATGCAAAAGGCAATAATGTAAAAGCAATGACTTTGATGGTGTATACACAATGATGCAGAAATGTATGTGAAATAATGAGTTGCAATAGTCATAGTCATGATCATGACCACAAGGATATATAACACTATCAAGACAATGAATAATGACATTGTGTAGTGCCCCTCTGCTCTACTCTTTGGGCCACTTGTGTTAGCGTTGTTTGATGCCACCGTATGTCCATACCTCATTTGTGTGGGTATCGTTTCATTTCAATTTGTCTATTTCTATTGTTTTATTATTGTTTCCTTAGAAACTTGGATATCGTCGTTTTGATGTCATTAAATTAGTGTCCCAGTTAAACGAGATCCTTGAGTATGTTAGTTTAAATAATTGAACCTTATTTGATATGAATATTGTTGATTAATTAGGAAATTAAATTAGCTAGATATTATAATTAATGTTATTTATTTTTTTGAAAGGGACGTTAAGTGTTCTATTAATATTACGCTTTTTAAATTAATTATGAGATTATCACTTAATTTAAATATATGTAAATTAATAAGTTGTTTTAATGAAATATTAAATTAAAACATTAAAAAATATTATTATTATGATTTATCATAATGTCAAGTATTTGATTCAATAGTAAATTAGTTGTAAAATTTAAATGTTTTGTTGTTTGAAATGAATATCGAATTATTTATCAATATTAAATATTTCGATTTTAATTATCATATTATTAATTTTAAAGTAGTATTTGATAGTATTGTTTATCTAATTACTATTTGAGATTTAATCAAAAAGTAAGTTAAGTGTTACTTTCTAATTTGAAAATTGGAAAAGAAACAAAATATAGAAGTAATTTCAGGAGGGGATCCAATTGGAAATCGGAAGGGAAACATTCTAATTCTTTCCTTTTCATGATTTTGTATACATTTTTGTTTTTTGAAAATTGGGGGAATTTTTGGGGAAAATATTGTTAAAAGTGAATTAATCTCGGAGGGATCAAGGGGACAAGAAAGATCTGTAGCTACGAAATCGAAGTCTTTAGCCCATCCTATCCATTCTCGTGCATTGGATTCCAGGTAGGAATTTTAATTTCTTTTTGGCTGTAGTAGTCGATGCCTTTGTTCTTGCATCTATCATGTTCAGATTAGCCGTTTCCTTTATACCACCTCAATTTATCTATTATTTTGGTTATTTGAATGCTATCGGTCAATTGATGCTAGCCAAACTTGGTCACCTTGGAGTCTCTCTCTCTCGCTTTGATCTTAGTTTGTACATTCATCTTTGTTGATATCTTCATAACCTTTCAATAATATTAAATAGGAATCCGATTGAGCACGTGAGCTATGGCATTCTATTCAAGTTGAATGTGTTTATAAGTGCATGATTTGATAATCAAGCTATAGATTTTTATCGATCTATTCATCTTAATACATGCTTCCATCTGATGTCAATAGGGTTTGAGGCATTTTTAGTATTCAAATTGTTTTCTTGCTATTGCATAGCATTTTCTTCTCTATTGTCATACCTCGCAGGTCAGTCGATGTATAGTCTGCAGATGGATTTGTTTTGCTTCACCTATTTTTTCCTCAAGCTCGTCAAACCTTCTTAAAGGATGGAAATAGTGCTCATCTCTCCCTCTCTTCTATGTTTTTTCCCTCTTCTGTATTCTTTCAATTTTTGTTCCTAAAAAAATTCGACGCTTACCTTTTTCATCGAATCTTGGTCCTTATTAGTCTTTAATCTGGAAATACCCCGATGCCTTCTTTCACCATATCAATTTCACTGTCTTGCACACTTCACATGGGTTTGAGATGCAGACTATTGTCTACGCTAAAGGCATGTGCCTTTATATGGCTTTCAAATCAACTCCATCCAGGAATATTTTTAGTTCCTCTATCTTTCATCAATCTCCTTACTATTTGAACCTTACCACACCTATCGCTTCTTCATAGGCATCTTAGAGATGAAAATAAGTTGCAGCACTTTTAGGATCCATAAAAAAAATAGTGTTGCTGGAAATACCCAACCTTTACTCATATATGGTCCACAGGTGCCACAAGTTTAACTGTCATCTTACTAAAAGGGTTTTCGGTGTCCCCAAGACAACCAGCTTTGGCAAGAAGGTCAACCATGCATGCCTAATGATCAAATACTTATGTAATTCAATAAGGGTTACTTTTGGTTGAAGTATGTGCAACCACACCCACTAAAATTGCATGATTGCACACACCTAGAGCAAAATAAAGGCTTATGTTGGTTGTTTTTACCATTACCAGGTTGATCTTCTAATCTACCTATGGAATTGCCAATTCCAATAAAGGGCAACTCAAAGGACTTGGACCAACTGATGAGGAAATAAAGACCTCCTACACTTTGGGCTCTGCAAGACCTGGGAGGGTAATCCATTAATGCGTTTACAACCTATGCACCATTATCATAAACAACATAAACAACAACATATAATATCATTTAATAGCTCAACATAATAGGATAACACTGAATAGAATCGGTTGTTCATCAATATTATCAATTAATTGGAGCATGATATAAATACAACAACACTTCACAATAAAAGATAGTCATTGATTTGTAATTTGTAGCAAGCTCTAGGAAAAGACAAATAAATACTGAACCTCACGAATAAGTACAACTTAGATCAGTGCCATATATCCATTGGAGGAGTCAAATTCATAAGCATCTAAGGGTTCATGATAGATTTAACACATAACATATAAGATCCTCAATAACATTTCCTTACAATCTCATCAATCTATATTCTAACCCAATACTACATATCAAATCCTTATATAGAGCATATCAACCTACAATCCCCTTTAAGCATTTTAATTAATTCCTTGAATTAAAGCTAAAACAAGAATTGTACACACCACAACAGTGAGATGGACGAAACAACCCTTAATCATTTTATTCAAAATTCAGATATGCTTGTACAATGGAGAGACATGAGCTCGAATTAATCATTTCAATTCAAATGCCAGTACTATCATAAAAAATCAAATCTCCATGAGTTCAAGACCTACAACAGAATGACTCAAAACCTAAATTGAATTTTCTTTATAACTACCAGACTTTACAATTTTCTTTGCAACTTCACCTAGACTCGGCCAAAAATGTCTAACTTGCTAACCTATACTTTTGGCCTTGAAATCCTTCTTATAGAGAATGAAGGAGCAAACAAGCATCAAGCCAGAGAGTACACCTGCCACCAGCCACATGGACTACCCTATGATATTTCAAAATTTGTTACAACAACAATCTCCCCATAGAATCTTCTTATTCATCTTGCCTGTTGAGAATGGTTGATGCAACAACAAAACTTTGAGAATTCCACACCTAATATCATCACCAAAAACAAAACTGGAATCTATTGTAGCTACAACAGCTGATTTGTTAACCGTTAGCAGCCTACTCCATTTCATTCCTCCTCAGTTAGATATACATTTACCCACTACTAGTACTCTTCATGAGTTGGCCAATTAAAACTAACTAAATCATTTACCTTAACATTATATGGCATATACTTGACTGCCACCTGATTTTATTCTCTTTCAAAAGACTCCAAGAATGAGCTAGTGCTGATAATTTTGTCCATACAACTCACCAATAAATCATAATTTGAGTCATCACAAATTAATCTAATTTGAGCATTGATGACCTCATTTGCCTAATCATGCCACTGCTAAAGTGACCTTATATTTCCCTGCTCATCAATTATGTCAGGTAACAATGTGTCGCTCCAATCATCAAAATTATTTACCATTCTTTGATCTTCCTACTCAAATCATTTGGTAAGGCTTGAAAACCTTGCAATGACTTAACTAACATTTGAGTAGGCCTTAATGATTGGGGCCTATTATTTATATCAAACCTTGAGGCCTTATACATTATGTCTAAGTCATTGGCCCTAGGGATCCATCTTTCAATTAATGGTACTACTACCTCTTGATCCCTATCAATGTTCTTAATTGCATCTAGTAATAAAGAATATAAAGAATACATAGATGACAATTAGTCATCAACCTTCTCATTTAAATCCCTCAAAACATCATTAACAACCTCCCTTTGCTTTAAAAGTACTCCCTCCAAACTTACCTTCAAGGATGCCTGTAACTCTGCAATTTTGTGCATTAGCTGCTTCTTTGTAGGATCAATAGAGAATTATACTTCTTTATCAATTGGCTCTAAAGTAGGGCTGAGGGAAGGAGTTTGGCTGGGGGACCCTAGTGTAGAAACAATGGGAGAAGCAGGAGGAACTAACCCTGATGTGGATGACAATGTTCTGATCCTTGGAGCACTTGATGTCTCCCCAATCTGCCTATACTTCAACCTATCCACCTCAGTCTGCAACTCAACATTCCTTTGCTGCACCTTGCTATATTCTCCAGTTATGAAATTGTACTTCTTTATTAGGCTTTTCTTTTCAGCCTCCTCTCTTTCAGCAGTCCTTTGGAAAAATTTGGCCACATTCATAGTCAAATTAGTGGCCTCTATGGTTGAGGTCTATGAAGCTCTCTTTATTATAAACCCTCCTCTTAAATTTGGGTTGATATTAGTAACATTGGGCTTTCTCCCTTGGGGGGCTAAAGCTCAAATTGCCAAAGTTTCTTATTCTTCACTGAAAGTAGAATCCTACAATATTGTCTTGACCTCTTCTTCAGAATCATGTAGGGGATGCTTGGAATTCAAAATAGAATTGAAAGCTACTGCATCTACAATGTCCCACTCAGGAAAAATCAGGACACCATCTTGATTTACCAATTTTCTCCCCTCCTCAGGAGTGATGCTCTTGAATTCATCCATTAATTCAACTTTCACTTCATCATCATTCTCCTAGGTTGACCTGTTAGGTCTCAATTCTCTTCTCCTCTTGCATTTATCATGATATTCTTCCAATTTAATTCTCCATACTAGTTGCAAGAAGACTGGAGTTTTTACAAATGCATTGTCATCTAGCAACTCCTTACATGCTTCCATCCTTGCATCTTGTACACATTTTCCTTTCATATACAGATTAGAGAGAACCAATTCAGGTGGTCTTGGAGGAGAAGGCATACCCATCTGCATGTCCCGGTCAGTGACAATAATTTCACCCACCAAATCCTCTTTTGATTTCTCAATCTTTAGCCTCTTAGGGCTTGGCTCTGATGGTGGTGGTGAGGGTCTATTTTCAAGTGATGATTCCAAATCAATAATCTTAATTGCCACATGTTTTTTGAACCTTGGACCTGGTTGTGTAGGCAATTTTATTACTTGTTTTCCTTTTTTATCTTCTTCTTTCTCATCATTGCTATCATTTCTTTTCCTTCTGCAAATAGGCCAATTCTCTGAAGGTTGGTAAACTGGCCTCTCTTCCAATGGCCTGGCATCTTGCTCCTGTATGCCCAGATCCAACTCCAAGTTTATCTTCTTGGTCATCAAGATGCCCATGTTTTCTTTGAAATTGTCCATCAAAAAGTTAATTTTCTTATGATATGGATTAAAATCCATCAATGGATCATACTTTGGATCTATTTTGTGCATGATGGCCAATAGCTTGTCATAAGCTATCCATTTTTCCTTGTTCAATCCCTGCCTACTTAGATCAAAATAATTTTTAATTAGGTCCTCAGGGAAGATGAACTCATGCACAAACCTACCACCTTTTATCCTTTGTCTGAAAAAGGGTGAAGAAGCCTTCAGGATAATGTTGCCACTTGGGACCACACCTCAAATGGTATTCTTCAAATAATTTTCCAAAATGTACCCAGCCTTCTTTCGAAAAGACAAAATCTCACACCATAGTATAATCTGGGAAAAATGTTCCTTTATCTTTCCCGGTAAGGTTGTCCTCATGGATACAACCAATTTTCCACATAACTTCTGCAAATCCCACTCTTGGTGGCACATTGTATGGAAATATATGAGGGGTCCCTTGAAAACCATACACCCTCAAGAATGTGCTGACTAGGTATGGAATAATATCACCCCAGTGGTGAGAAACCTTCAACTCTGGATTCCTCTCCTTTGGTCTGGGGAAATCATGCAAATCATCATGAATTATAGGCACATTCACCATCCGCCTAGCTCTTAATCTAGAAGAAAAATAGTTATTAAATTGCACATAACTGACACTCTCCCTAGTAAATGATAAATCTACAGTCCATACCTGCACTGGCAATCTTTCTCCATTAACCAACTGCCTTAACTCCATCCTCTCAAAGAAGAATTCAGCATTATTATATAAGAACATATACATCAACATGGAATACCAGAAGAATGGAGTGCCTGCATCATTTTTCTGCAACTTCAACAGCCCTTCATGTATCTTTTCAACCAAAAAGGAAGCAAAACCATATATTACTGAGAAGTTAGGGTGTTGTATTTTCACCCCCATGAACATGTAAGCAATAGGCTTCACCGTGTTGGGGATAAAACCCAATATATGGCACAATGAGTAAAAGGTGGCCAAGAAATGATTTGAAAAACAATTCAGTCTGAAAGGTTCATTATCATTAGGGCTAATATAGAATTTTGAACCTCATGCCCTAGCCAAATGAGGTGGTAGCAACTTAACTCTGAAAAGTGATTTCAACCTCCCATACTCAAGTTTCATCTCCTCAAGATCAATAGGAAACAAGAACATACTAGGCTCACTCAAATCAAAAACCTATTGAAAATCCTCTTTGTTAATTCCCAACATAACGCTTCCATCTTTATCTCTAATCACCTGTGTAATAGGGTCATATCATCCAGCCACTGCCTTAAGAAAGTCCACATCAAGGAACACATTAAGTACCACTAGCTTCCCCATATAATATATCCAACCATTTGAAAAGGGGTGGGGCAAACTCCTCTTTCCAAACCATAATCTGAACATTTCTAAACCTATAAGAGGAACCCTAGCATCGACAATGCTGGAACAGTTATACACTAATCCCTCTCCTAAGGTTTTTCCTCACATCAAGATCAACCCCTTCTTCTTATAATTCATCGACAAGGGCAATTGATCCAGGAAATCATTATATAGGTTTCTATTTAAATAATCAATCTGGACAGAATGCTGCTTTGACGGTGCCATCTAGGTAAACTAGGGTTTCCTTGCTACTTCAAACTTCAAACAAACAAGGGCTAAATAGAAACACGAAATTACATAACAAAACCTTGAAATTTCCGACAATTCAAATAACCTATAGCCCCAAAAAAATTATAAACAAGCCCTCCGACAAGCACACAACAAATCTCCCCCCAAATTCAAACTCAAATTAATGAGGAGATGCAAAAATCAACTCACGACTTGTGTTTGTAGAAACCCAAATTTTTTTTGTAACAAATTGTAAATTCATCCTTGGCCTTGTGACTGCTCCACAAAGATGTTTGAATGCTTTGTGACACAATAGGGCAAGAGAATTTTCGCTTTATTTCGATTAAAATCAAGCCATTAGACGTCTTTTCTGCCATTAATGCTTACTCACGCGTTGCACAAATGAATCCAATCACATTTGATGCAAATTCAAATACTAGTCGTCAATCCTTCACTTTGGTCAGATCATTGAATGACTGCCTTCAAAACAAACTGACACAATATCCATCATGGCAATAAGGGCCCACCATACTCTGCATTGCCAAGGAAATCCACGTGGTGCTTGCCCGTGATTTCATAATCAGTAAAGATCTCGCAACTCTTGATCATGCGATGGTGGGAAACCGTTGATCTCAACCATCAACAATCCTGCTCGTTCAACATAGTCGCCAACTTTGTCATTAACCATCGAGCACCGTTTCTATCGAGATTATAACATCTTCATTGATTTGAGGCACGTGCATCTCATAACTGATTTAGTAACCCACTACATAATGCATTAAAGCCAAATAAATGTATTAAAGTATTTCTATCATCTCTTCTGCTTCACCAGATGAGACACATGGCACTTGCCCGTGATATCCTGATCAACCAAAACAATGTGGTGGGGTCATCACGGGATGGTGGGGAACAATTGAGATCAAACGGTAATTGAACTACGATCATGCAAACTTGATCCTCTACAAAAATAAAACATTTGTTAAAAGAACGAGTGGACATCACTAGGCTGACGATAAACAATGACATAGGTTTTGTTTAAATGTGGGAACAAGGGGCCACCCTAGACTTAGGAAATAATAAATTCAGGTGAAGGAAATAAAATGATAGATCAAAAGGGACCCAGCCTAGATGAAGCGATGGGGCTTAAGTTGTTTTAAAACCCTCTTCAAAATGTAACGGCCAAATAGATTCCACTCAAGGCCTAAAATAGAATACTTAAGGTTTTACATGAAAATAAAATAAAACCCCAACCTTAGGCTTCTCCCAAACACCATAAATAACCAGAAAAATAAGGCAAGATAAAATGGAACACAAAGGGAAAAATTGTAAGTTCACTCAGTGGCTCCAGTTGGGGATGTTCATTCCACTGGAATGAAGTGAGATTTCAGAATCTCAGGTTGAGCAAATCAATTGTAGAGATGACCCAAAAGGGATTGTCGAGACTAAACAATCTAGCAGGAAAGAAACCTACCACTAACCTATATACAAACCTAAAATACTATTCATGGAAAAACATACATCAAGTGAAGTACAACTTCAAGAACTGTCCATGAACTGGCAGTTCAGGAATATCCCCTGTCATATCTTGGAGGAAGTATGAATCTTCACCCCACTTACTATTGATCAAAAATAGACCCAACCAGATTGCATCAAAATTTCCATGTTTTCCTTTATCTTCTAACCTGCCATTCCATATTAAGACCAAATCTCCATCTTGGAAGCTCCTTGCAGTTACCCTTTTGTCATACAAATTCTTTACTTGCAACTGCAATTTTTCATTTTTCATTTGAGCTTCCCTCCTAGTTTCATCCAATTCTATGAGAGCTTCCACTCCTAATTGCATTTCATCATCAATTTCATTGTCATACATCTGGAAAAACTTATAAATTCCCATCAGATTATTCTGGGGAAACCTTGCACTTATCCCATAGACCAAGTCAAATGGCGCACAACCAATCACTTTCTTCATAGTTACCCTATCTTCCCAAACTACTAATCTCAACTTAGAATACCATGCCTTTTTATTTTGATCCAAGATTCTCTTAATGATCTTCATCAAGATTTTATTGCTTGATTCTGCCAGTCCATTTCCTTGTGGGTGGTATGATGATGAGTAAGAAATCTAGATCCCATGCTTTTCACAAAATTCTATGTATTCCTTGGATCTGAAACACATTGCATTGTCCGACACAATCCTTTCTAGACATTCAAATCTAGTCAATATGTTACTCATTAGGAAGTCAATTACCACTTTACTAGTTGTTGTTTTTGTTGGAATTGCTTCCATCCACTTGGTGAAATAATCAGTGGCAACCAGTATCCATGAGTGGCCTCCACTAGATTTACATGCTATCTCTCCCACAAAATCAATTCCCCATTTCTGAAATGGAGATTGCACTGCAACTGGTTTTAGAGGCAAGTTACCAAAGAATTCTAACTTACCAGAGAAACGTTGACAAGCATCACATGTCTTCATTAGTTGGTGTGCATCCTTAAAAACAACAAGCCACCAAAATCCTGCCCTCATTACCTTATGTGCAGTTGTCTTGGCCATATAATTCCCTCCACAAAATCCACTATGCATCTCACTCAGAAGTTCTTGTGCTTGATCTTGATCTACACATTTTAACATGACACCTTCTCCATTTCTCCACTAGAGCTTACCAGAAATGATGACATATTTGATAGCATGTAACTTCAATGTCCTTTTTTCATTTTCACTCAAGTTATCAGGACATTTCATCTTTTACAAATAATAGATCACAACTTTATACCATTCAAAATGTTCCATATCACATATGTATGATCTATTTCCCTCCTCTTGCAAATTTATCTGATTTTCTTCCAGATTAATTTGGGCCATAAGATTTTCCAATCCTTGTCCTCACACTAGCTTAGTAATCTGGACCTCAATATTGAATTCCTAGATCCTATTGATCCATCTACACCTCCTTCCTGATACTTCCTGCTACGTGAAAATATCCTTGACAACAACACTAGGTACATATGCAACTATAGTAGCTCCCATTAGATAAGGCCTAAAATATTTTACTGCCTTTACCAATGCATATGCCTATTTTTCATTTATGTCATACTTAAGTTCCACAACTTGTAAAGATTTTCTGAAAAAGGCTATAGGCTATAAAAAACCTTCTGCATTCTTTTGCAATAACACAACTACAATTGTATGGAAAGAAGCAAATGAAAAAATATGTAAGGGTCTAGAAAAATTAGGGATTTTAAAAACAAGAGCCTCCTTTATGGCTTGATTAATGGCTTGGAAGGCCTATATAGACTCCTCTCCCCATTCAACCTTAGCTCTCTTCTTAAGAATCTTGGAAACTGGGTGAACTGTCTTAGCCAAATTTGTCACAAACCTCCTTAGGAAGTTTATTTGTCCAAAGAAAGATTGTATACCTTTAACATTATGGGGTTTTGAAATTTTATCTATTGCCATTACCCTCTCTGGATCAATCTTGACTCCATCCTTGGAAACAATATGTCCCAACAATTTTCCCTCTCTTACCCCAAATGCACATTTCTTCGGATTCAAAGAGATTCCATATTCTAATGCTCTAGTAAATGTCTTCTCCAGATCCTCACAATGGTCCTCTTCTTTCTTGAAATATGTTGTCAAGTCATCTTGGTAAATCACCAAAAACAAGTCAATGAAATCTGAAAATTCCACATCCATGGCTCTTTGAAAAGTAGCCCCTGCATTTGTCAGACCAAAAGGCATTCTCACATAGACATATGTTCCCCAGGGTGTAGTGAATGCTATCTTATATTGTTCAGACCTCTTGACCATGAGGTGGTTGTAACCAGAGAAACCATCCATCATAGACATTAATTCAAAGCATGTCGCCTTTTTCAACATGGCTTCCATATTCGGTAATGGATAGTTGTCTTTTAATGAAGACACAATCAAATTTCTAAAGTCTACACACAACCTGATGTCTCCATTTTTCTTTCTCACTGGTACCAAGTTTGAAACCCAAGATGAATGTCTGATGGGATTGATGATCCCTGCATCCCTTAGCTTCATTGATTCTTCTTGCATTTTTGGGGCCAAGGTGGGATTAATAGGCCTTTGTTTTTGCCTAAATGGCTTAGCACCATCACTCAAGGGAATCTCATGTTTAAATGGATCCTCCCTGTATGCCTTAAGGTCATCATAGGACCATGCAAATAGATTCCTAAACTTCCTTAATAATTCAATCAACATCCTTCTCACCCTTGGTGACAATTTCTTTCCAATATACACCTTCTTTGGTGATGCCTTTGTTCCAAGGTTTATTTCTTCCAAATCATTAGGATGGGAAGCGATATGATTAGCCTTTGTCCTATCCTGATTATCGAATACTCTCTCTAACACAACTAAACCCTTAGGAATTTTATTTTTCTTTAATTGAATGACCTCATTTCCAAACACAGTATCTTTACCATCAATTGTTTCGACAAAAGCTCCAAAGTCAATTTTTTGACTTTCATATTCATCGATACAATTCAAAAACCTTAGTATGTCATCATCATTATCAAAAACTTGCCAGTTTTTGATATTGTTAGGAATGGATGGCCTAGTTTGCACCTCAACCTTTGAAATTCTAGTATAGGTCATATCATCTGGTTTTAATGAAATATTTCTAATAAATCTGCCACTTTGTTGTGGCCTCTCTCCATCCAACCTATGCCAAATGCATCAAAGTTCTCCAATTCATCCCAAACAACATTCCTATATTGTTTCAACCTCTTGTTCTTTGATACATACCTGGATCTAACTTGGGAAACCACAAGCTCAGAATCTCCAATTACCTTGAGCTTCTTGATCCCATGTTTTCCAGCCAGTCTTAACCCCAATAACAGGGCCTCATATTCTACCACATTATTGGTGCATTCAAATGACAAATTGAAAGAGAACCTGAATGTCTTTCCACTTGGTGATCATAACAAAACACTTGCACCAAATCCTTATTTTGAACTTACACCATCAAAGTACATAGGCCACAAGTCATCAGACTCTGATAATTGTCTTACTTCGGTATCAATCGGTGCAGTAGGCTTATCACAATTGCTAGGGAATTCCTTCGCCCTGAATTCATTTATGCCACTATAAATAATACATGTCATATTCTCAGTCGAGTAATGCTCAATCATATGGGAAAATTTTGACTCTCTTTCGATGTTGACATCCTTACCATCAATATAGAAAGTATCAAATGATAGATCACACTGCATGTTACCCCCCATTGATGCACTCCACTTTCTTGACAAAAGCATCCCAAAATGAGGTGGGATGTCTGCAACTAATGCAATCATGGCCAAATCCTTCTTAGGATACTGAGTTAGTTTATAAGGTAATGCTCTGATAGTTCCAACAACTGACACTTCCCTTGAATCCAAAGCATAGCATCTACTTTGAGTAGTATCCACTGTCAAGCCCATTGCTTCCATTATTTTGACCAGCATAACATTATTAGATGCCCCTGAATCTATGATACAGTTCCTTAATGTCTTCCCATTTATATCAACACTTAAGAAAAATGGGGTTTATATTTCCAAGGCACATATTAATAGAATTCCCTAAATATACAGGGGGAATTTGTGACACAATTCCCTCCACTTCTTTCTCTTTTCCGTCTCCTTCATCCTTTTCTTCTTTACAACTACCTTGTTCAATATTACTACCAGCAACACCTATGATCAAGGCTATTTTCTTTTCCTTATGCTCATTTATTCTCATCATTTCTAGCAAAGGTATAGTAACTTTAACTTGAGAAAGCACTTGAAACATATCTACAAGTGTATATTTAGGCAAACTAGATACCATATCTTCATCATTTTATTTTTTCTCTTGTTGCTTACTTCCATCAAGTTTATTTTGCTTCCTATCCTCTGAAGCAGGTTCAAAAAAATTTGTAATCACCTTGGTCTTTACTAGTGAGCTACATCTTCTTGAGGCTTTGGGGTTTCATTCTCTTTTGCCCAAATCTTATCATTTTTAACCTCTTTGATTTTGACAACATCCTTTTTGCTGTCAACTTTAACACCCTTGTTTTTGTCCTTTTCTTCTTTAATAAAAAGGCCAATAGGTTTTCCCTATTCATCACCCACAGTTTTGTTTCTCAGCTAAAGTGAACTTCTCATTTGAGAAGCCATTTCCTCAGTCAACCTTGCAATCTCATCTTCTGATGGTCTCCTTAAGGACATTGAATCATCAACCTGCTCCATATTGCAAGCATTATGGTCAAATCATCTTCTTCATCAGAGAAGACCTGTTGATGATACATCTCACTTCTCTGTCTTTAATTATCCAAATCAGCTCCCTCTGATTCATCATCAGAAGAACACTCTACCTCATTAATGTATGATCTGGCCATACAAACATCTACATCACCCTGCTCACTTTTAGAATTCTGCTCATAAGTGTCCTTTGTTCACTCAGGAACAAGCAACTGGGCAATACCATAGTAATTTTGATCATGTGGATGTTAACACACCTCACATGATGGTCTATCTTGTACTAGATTTATTGAATTCTTTTGCAAGGGGTCTAGCATATGCTAATAATTTTTAGGCTTCTGGCTTGACAAGATTGGTTTCCCATCTTTCCAATTTGTGTTATAATGATAATTTTACAACCTAGGTGGTCTGTCATTCTTATTATACTATTTATTTTCATTTCCTATACCCTTTTCTTGTTTGGAAATGGTATACTTTATGTCTTTCAAAGTGTTGAGTACCTTATCCCATTTTTCATCATCCTTAGGCTTTGCAGTAGAAACCTTCTCAGTCTTATCCTTAGGATTTTTTAAAAGTGTGGGTTCTTCTCTCCTACCATATTTCCCAAAAGCTCTTCTATTACTCTCAATATTTATAGCCACCCTGAATGCATCCCTCATAGTCTAAGGGTCTTTATCTCTGAGGAGATATGCCATTTTAGCATCAAAAGCATTGAAATATGTAGTTAGACAGATATTTTCTTCAAGCCTCAAAACTTGGAACAACTTATACATTCATTTTTGGAATCTTAAGTTAAACTCTGTCACAAGCTCATTTAATTACTTCTTGATGTTATTAAACTCATTCAACATGAAACTAGCATTGGTTTTATCATCGTATTGTTCCTTGAAACATTTTTCAAATTCATCCCATGAACAAATACTAACATTAGGTAGACCTCTGTACCAATCCCTTACATCTTCTACTAGATATTGTATACAAAAATTCATTACAACATCTTCATTCTCTACCTCATAATCATTTAGCATATCCATAAAAAGATTTTAAGTGTTCCTCTGCTGTCACAACATTGTTTCCAACAAACTTACTCATATTTTTTTCTTAGATCATCAGGGATGGGGTTTGGATAACTAGGAATACCATCAAATAATAATTTCCTATACCTTTCCAATTGTATAGGTCTTCTTTGGAATAATCCTCTAGTCTTCTGAGAATCAACACTAGATCCTAAAAATTGTAACCTAGGGCCATCCTGATTTTGATTAACTAACTTAGTTAGATGAACCTTCAGGCCATAATTATTTGTGGTGGAATCCAGATTGGTTTTAGGACCATGTTTCAAGGCATCTTGGTGACTTAATGAGGTTACAACTTGTGTAGCCTCATCCATGTTTGACATCTTTAGGAAACTTATTTTCCTCTTCATTTCTGCATTTGCAGCCTCAATCTCTATCCTCTCTAACTCTTCTACAAGAGCCTCACCCTCCCTTCTAACCATTTCTAAGGTAGTATTAGCTTGTAATGATACATGTGGTGGGGGATCTCATTTAGGAGGGTGGGAAGTCACCTTTTCACTTATTTTAATCCCCTCATTCTTTTGTTTTCCCTTGTCCAAGACAAGTTTAGGGTTTGGATTACTTGGTCGAGGCTTAGCAAAGTTTGAGGGTTTTGGGTCTATAGGTTTTTATTTGGCATAAACTTGGCCTACAAGACTTACCTTAGACACAAGCTTTATCCCCTTACCAAAAATTTCATGTACAACAGGGCCCTCAACATCTAGGTCAGTTTTTTCTTGGTTTAGGAGCTTCATTATTGCCAACTGTCTAATCAACCTATCCCTTTCAATCATGACATGCATCAATTATGTTTCCCTCTCCTTTTTCTTCTTCATCCTGAGCTCAACTTTCTTTTGGATCTCCCACCCTAAGGAGTCAATGTCTCCAAAAACATCATCAGGGTCAAGCAAAGTCATATCAGAACTTGATGTATCACTTAGATCTATTAGATTGACCTCTTCAAGTACATGTTCAAACAATAAAGGAGTTCCATCATATTTAGCAGGAGGAGGAGGCACATCACTAGTGCTTTCTTTGTGATGGATTTGAATTCTATCCTACCTCTTCTCTTTTCAGCATATTGGACACTAACAGGTCCTTTATTATGACATATTACATCCTCTTGGACTGGTGTATTAGACAGTTCATCAAAAAATCCACAGCTATCTGATTCTGAATTTTTAGATACTTCTTCAAGAGTTTTAGGGATAGGGTGTAAAGGCTTACTTGTACCTTGGTGTACAGGGTTCTGTGACGCAAGAGAAACATTGCTAGATTATGGTCTTTTCTTTATCCAATCCTTCTTCGTTTTAGGAAGTTCACCCTCCAATTTCTGTTCTAGGTGACTCTTCATGAATGACCTAGTGTTCTTCATTTTGCATAATTTTCCAAAAGATCCTTCAAGCTTATATTAAATCTTTCAAAATAAAATGCACACTAGTGCGAAGACTTCAAAGTCGCCACCCAATTATCTTGGGAAAACCAAATATCCAGAGATACTTAGTGAATTTCAAAAAACCTTTGAAACTTTGTATTGACAACGTACAATGTCCTTTACCAATGAATTCAAAACTCTTTGAACAACAGAAGATATGAAAAAACCTAACGCAAAATTATAGGCTCGACCTTCAAATCACAAAAATACGATGATAACTCTATGCAAAATGGATAACCAACATACTGACAAGAAATATTGAAATTCACATCCCCAGTAGAGTCGCCATTTTTTTGGTTGTTTTTAGTATTACCAGGTTGATCTTATAATCTACCTATCGAATTGCCAATTCCAATCAAGAGAAGCTCGAAGGACTTGGAAAAACTGATGAGGACTTTAAAGACCTCTTACACTTTGGGATTTGCAAGACCTAGGAGGGTTTTCCCTTAATGCATTTATAACCTCTGCACCATTATCATAAAATACATTAACAACAACAAATAATCTCATATAATAGCTCAACATAACAAGATAACATTAAATAGAATTGGTTGTTCATCAATATTATCAACTATTTGGAGCATGCGATAACTACAACACTTCACAATAAAATATATTCATTTATTTGCAATTTGTCGCGATCTCTAGGCAAATACAAACAAATACTGAACCTCACAAATAAGTACAAATTAGATTAGTGCCATATATCCATTGGAGGAGTCAAATTCATAAGCATCTAAGGGTTCATGATAGATTTAACACGTAACATATAAGATCCTCAATAACATTGCCTCACAATCTCATCAATCTATATTCTAACCCAATACTACATATCAAATCCTTATATAGAGCATATAAACCTACAATCCCATTTAAGAATTTTAATTAATTCCTTGAATTAAAGCTAAAACAAGAATTGTACACACCACAACAATGAGATGAACGAAATAACCCTTAATCATTTTATTCAAAATTCAGATATGCTTGTACAATGGAGAGACATGATCTCAAATTAATCATTTCAATTCAAATGCCAATACTGTCATAAAACATAAAATCTCCATGAGTTCAAGACCTGCAATAGAAAATCTCAAAATCTAAATTAAATTTTCTCTAAAACTAAAAGACTTTACAATTTGCTTTGCAACTTCACCTAGACTCGACCCAAAATGTGTAACTTGCTAACCAGTACTTTTGGCCTTGAAATCCTTCTTATAAAGAATGAAGGAGAAAAAAAGCATCGGGCCAGAGAGTACACCTATCACCAGCCACATGGACTGCCTTATGATATTTCAAAATTTGTTACGACAACAATCTCCCTGGAGAATCTTCTTGTTCATCTTGCCTGCTGAGAATGGTTGATGCAAGTACAAAACATCAATAATTTCATGCCTAATATCATCACCAAAAATAAAACTAGAATCTATTGTAACTGTAAAAGTTGATTTGTTAACCGTTAGCAGCCTACTCTATTTCATTCCTACTCAGTTAGATATACATTTACCCACTGTTGGTACTCTTCATCAGTTGGCCAATTAAAACTAACTACCTCATTTACCTTAACATTATATGGCATATACTTGACTGCCACCTGATTTGCATCTCTTTCAAAATACACCAAGAATGAGTTGGTGCTGATAATTTTGTCCATATAGCTCAGCAATAAATCATAATCCGAGTCATCAGAAATTAATCTAATTTGAGCATTGATTACCTCATTTTCCCGATCCTACCACTGCTGAAGTGACCTGATATTTCCTTGCTCACCAATTATGTTAGGTAACAATGTGTCGCTCCAATCATTAAAATTCCTTACCAATTCTTTGATCTTCCTACTCAAATCATTTGGTAAGGCCTGAAAAACTTGCAATGACTTAACTAACATTTGAGTAGGCCTTAATGATTGGGGCCTATTATTTATATCAAACCTCGAGGCCTTATACATTATGTCTAAGTCATTGGCCCTAGGGATCCATCTTTCAATTAATGGTACTACTACCTCCTGATCCCTATCAATGTTCTTTATTGCATGTAATAATAAAGAATATAAAGAATACAAAGATGATAATTTTTCATCAACCTTCTCATTTAAATGCCTCAAAATAGCATTAACAACCTCCCTTTGCTTTAAAAGTACTCCCTCCTCACTTACCTTCAAGGATTCATGTAACTCTGCAATTTTGTGCATTAGCTACTTCTTTCTAGGATCAATAGAGAATTTATTTCTTCATCAATTGGCTCTAAAGTAGGGCTGAGGGAAGGAGTTTGGCTGGGGGACCCTGGTGTAGAAACAATGGAAGAAGCAGGAGGCACTGACCCTGATGTGGAAGGAAATGTTTTGATCCCTGGAGCACTTGATGTCTCCCCAATCTGCCTGTATTTCAACCTATCCACCTCAGCCTGTAGCTCAACACTCCTTTGTTGCACTTTGCTATATTCTCAAATTATGAAATTGTACTTCTCCATTAGGATTTTCTTTTCAGCCTCCTCTCTTTCAGCAGTCTTATTGGAAAATTTGGCCACATTCATAGTCAAATTAGTGGCCTCTATGGTTGAGATCTCTGAAAATCTCTTTATTATCAACCCTCCTCTTAAATTTGGCTTGATATCAGTAACATTGGACTTTCTCCCTTGGGGGGCTAAAGCCCAAATTGTGAAAGTATCACATTCTTCACTGAAGACAGAATCTTGTAATGTTGTCTTGACCTCTTCTTCAGAATCTCACAGGGGATGCTTGGACTTCAAAATAGCATTGAAAGCTATTGCATCTGCAATGTCCCACTCAGGAAAAATCAAGACACCAACTTGATTTACCAATTTTCTCCCCTCCTCAGGAGTGATGCTCTTGAATTCATCCATTAATTCAACTTTCACTTCATCATCATTCTCTTGGTCTGACCTGTCAGGTCTCAATTCTCTTCTCCTCTTGCATTTATCTTGATATTCTTCCAATTTAATTCTCCATACTAGTTGCAAGAAGATTGGAGTTTTTACAAATGCATTGTCATCTAGAAACTCCTTACATGCTTCCATCCTTGCATCTTGCACAAATTTTCCTTTCATATCCAGATCGGAGAGAACCAATTCAGCTAGTCTGGGAGGAGAAGGCATACCCATCTGCATGTCCCTATCAGTGACAACAATTTCACCCACCAAATCCTCTTTTGATTTCTCAATCTTCTGCCTCGTAGGGCTTGGCTCCGATGGTGGTGGTGAGGGGCTATTTTCAGGTGATGATTCCAAATCAATAATCTTAATTGCCCTAGGTGTTTTGACCCTTGGACCTGGTTGTGCAGGCAATTTCATTACTTGTTTTCCCTTTTTATCTTCTTCTTCCTCATCACTAATACCATTTCTTTTCCTTCTATAAATAGGCCAATTCTCTAAAGGTTGGTAAATTGGCCTCTCTTCCAATGGCCTGGCATCTTGCTCTTATATGCCCAAATCCAACTCCAGGTTTATCTTCTTGGTCATCAAGTTTCCCATGATTTCTTTGAAATTGTCCATCAAAAAGTCAATTTTCTTATGATATGGACTAAACTCCATCAATGGATCATACTTTGGATCTATTTTGTGCACAATGGCCAATAGCTTGTCATAAGCTATCCATTTATCCTTGTTCAATTCCTTCCTACTTAGATCAAACTCATTTCTAATTAGGTCCTCAAGGAAGTTGAACTCATGCACAAACCTACCACCTTTTATCCTTTGTCTGAAAAGGGTGAAGAAGCCTTCAGGATCATGCTGCCACTTGGGACCACACCTCAAATGGTATTCTTCAAATAATTTCCCAAAATGTACCCAACCTCCTTTTGAAAAGACAAAATTTGACACCATAGTATAATCTGGGAAAAATGTTCCTTTACCTTTCCCAGTAAGGTTGTCCTCATGGATACAACCAATTTTCCACATAGCTTCTGCAAATCCCACTCTTGGTGGCACATTGTATGGCAATATATGAGGGGTCCCTTGAATACCATACACCCTCAAGACTATGTTGACTGGGTATGGAATAATATCACCCCAGTTGTGACAAACCTTCAACTCTGGCTTCCTCCCCTTTGGTTTGAGGAAATCATGCAGCTCCTCAGGAATTCTAGGCACATTCACCATCAACTTGACTCCCAATATGGAAGCAAAATAGTTGTCAAACTGCACATAACCGACACTCTCCTTGTTATATGATAAATCTGCAATCCATACCTGCACTGACAATCTTTCTTCATTAACCAACTGTCTTAACTGCATCCTCTCAAAGAAGAATTCAAAATTGTTATACAAGAACATATACATCAACATGGAATACCAAAAGAATGGAGTGCCTGCATCATTTTGCTTCAACTTCAACAACCCTTCATTTATCTTTTGAGCCAAAAAGCAAGAAAAATCATATATTACTGAGAAGTTAGGGTGTTGTATTTGTACCTCCATGAACATGTAAGCAATATGCATCACCGTGTTGGGGCTAAAACCCAAAATCTGGCATAATGAGTAAAAGGTGGCCAAGAAATTATTTGTAAAACTATTCAGTCTGAAAGGTTCTTGGTCATTTTAGCTAATATAGAATTTTGAACCTCCTACCCTAGCCAAATGAGGTGGGAGCAACTTAACTCTAAAAAGTGATTTCAACCTCCCATACTCTAGTTTCATCTCCTCAAGATCAATAGGAACCAAGAACATACTGGGCTCACTCAAATCAAATACTTGGTGAAACTCCTCTTTGTTAATGGTCAACATAACCCTTCCATCATTATCTCTAATCACCCGTGTAATAGGGTCATATCGTGCAACCACTCCCCTAAGCAAGTCCACATCAAGGAACACATTCGGTACCACTAGCTTCCCCATATCATACATCCAACCATTTGAAAAGGGGTGGGGAAAATTCCTCTATCCAAACTAGAATCTGAACATTTTTAAACCTCTAAGAAGAACCCTAACATCGACAATGATGGAATAGTTATACACTAATCCCTCTCCTAAGGTTTTTCCTCACATCAAGATCAACCCCTTCTTCTTATCATTTATTTACAAGGGAAATTGATCCAGGAAATAATCATATAGTTTTCTATTTAAATAATCAATTTGGTCAGAATGCTGCTTTGACGGTTCCTTCCTGGGTAAACTGGGGTTTCCTTGCTACTTCAAACTTCAAACAAACTAGGGAAAAACATAAACATGAAATTACAGAACAAAACCTTGCAATTTCTCACAATTTAAATAAACTATAGCCCCAAAACAATTATCAACAAGCCCCCAGACAAGCACACAAAAAATCTCCCCCTAAATTCAAATTCAAATTAACCAGGAGATTGAAAAATCAATCACGGCTTGTGTTTGCAGAAACCCAAATCTTTGCGATAACAACTCGTAAATTCGTCCTTGGCCTTGTGACTACTCTGCAAAGATGTTTGAATGCTTTTTGACACAATAGGGTAGGAGAATGGTCACTTTATTTTGATTAAAATCAAGCCAGTAGATGTCTCATCCGCCATTAAAGCTTACTCGCGTGCTGTACCAATGACTCCAATCACATTTGATGCAAATTCAAATACTAGCTTTCAATCGTTCACTTTGGTTAGATCATCGAACAACTTCCTTTCAAAATAAACCGTCATGATCTCCATAATGACAATAAGGGCCCACCATACTTTATGTTTCCAAGGAAATCCATTTGGCACTCGCCCATGATTTCGCAATCAATAAAGACCTCGCAACTCCCGATCACGTGATGGTGGGCAACCGTTGATCTCAGCCATTGGAAATCCTGCTCATTCAACACAGTCGCCAACTTCGTCATTATCCATCAAGCACCTTTCCTGCCGAGATTATAAAATCTTTACTGATTTGAGGTATGTGCATCTCATAACTTCTTTAGTAACCCACTACATAATGTATTAAAGCCAGATAAATGTATTAAAGTATTTCTATCATCTATTCGACTTCACCAGATGAGACACGTGGCGCTCGATCGTGATATCGTGATCAACCAGAATAGTGTGGTGGGGTCATCACGCAATGGCGGGGAATGACTGAGATCAAATGGTAATTGATCTACGGTCACACAAACTTGTCCCTCTACAAAAATAAAACATTTGTTAAAAGAACGAGGGGACATCACTAGGCCGATGATAGACAATGACATAAGTTGTTTTTAAACATGGAAACACAGAGCCACCATAGACTTAGGAAATAATAAATCCAGGCGAAGGAAATAAAATGATAGATCAAAAGGGACCCAACCTAGATGAAACGATGTGGCTTAAGTTGTTTTAAAAACCTCTTCAAAAAGTAACGGTCAAATAGATTCCACCCAAGGTCTAAAATAGAACACTTAAGGTTTTACATGAAAACAAAATAAAACCCCAACCTTAGGCTTCTCCCAATCGCCATAAATAACCAAAAACATAAGGCAAGATAAAATGGAACACGAGGAGAAAAATTTGAAGTTCCATCAACTTACAAGGTTAGGACGCATTTCTTAAGATAACACCTACTGATTTTTAGTTCCTTGAAAGTTTCTTAAGCCTTTTCAAGAACGATTTTGTGCTTTTCAGTTTGTGGATTCGACCCGCCTGTGTTTAACATTCGATTTAGAAATTGGCATTCAATGTTTGTCTTTGGCAATTGATGGTTTTATCTTGTGTTCTGCATTCAATTTTGTATTTAGTAGTTTCAGTTGTTGCATACAAATATTTGGTGGAGTTCATTTTTTGGTGCCTTGTTTTGAGGTCGCTGTATATGTTTTTTTTAAGATTGGCATTTAAATATTTTGTTCAGATTTGGATTCCGATGTATATTTTCACAGAATTCGATACTTGTGATGAGATTTATATGTGGTTCATTTACTTGGTTTTTTTTTAAATTTCTATCAGATCGCTTTTGTAACACATCTGTGTGTGTTATGCTTGGTACTTTTATTTTTATTGGATGGTGATGTTATATTTCATTCATGGTACTTCGATTTTCTATCCTTGGTATTTGTTAAGAATTTGTTAGATTTAGGATTTGATGCTTTGCTACTTTATTGGAATTTTATGCTTTATTCGATTTTTGGTGCTTTATTGCTTTATTATTGTGTTCACCACAGTAATATCTATAAATTCAATTAGTCTCATCTATTCTCGATCAATTATAGTTTAGTTATACATTTTGAGACACATAGTAATTTACAAGTCAATTGTTAATTATTCAATACTAATACGTTATTGGTTGTTTAAAATGTTCTTGGGTAAAGGGTGTATTATCTTATTAATAGTGGGAATTATTTATAATAGACTATATTTTAAAAGAGAATTATTCTTCTAAATCATTTTTATTAAAATTATTAATGTCTCATAGTTAGCGATTATACGATCTTGTTGCCTTGAACAATTTCATCATTATTACCTTATATTATTTTATCATCATAGGATAACTATTTCCTTTAATATTGATTAGGAATATGCAAGTAGATATAGGAAAATTAAATGATTATGTGTTAAAAGTGTATCGAGGTAATTATATAATATGTTTTTATAATTTTGTTAATTACTTAAAATGATTTCCGCATAATTGTAAATTTGAAATGTAAATTGATTATTCTTTAAAACTGTTACATCGATCGAGTGGAAATTTATCTTACCTCATTATTTAATAAATTGTGTGATTATTAATAATTGAGTCACCTTCTATTCTATAAGATCATCAAAGGTCTATTAAATTAGTGGATCGGTTATTGGAAATGATTTTTTTTCATATAAGTGATCATAGGTCAAGTTTATGTCTATAGTAAATGTATTTAAAGATTAAGGAGGAAATGGTGGTAGAAATAACTTACATGTGGAAAATTATGTTTATAGAAAAGAAATATTCTAGAAAAGATTAAAGCATTATTTAATAGAATAGATCTAATTTGATAGCTTAAGGTAAATGGTATTATGAGGGAGTTAGTGGAATATTTGATATTGAAATTGTGTTAATTAAATATTTTATTTCTCTAATTGTGCTCTATTTCATAAAGAAAATTAGCATTTAAGATAGAGTTTTGATATAGTAATTCCATTCCCTTTAATAGCTAGATAGTTATCTATTGGTTTGTATAACTTATTAATCATTAGTTGAATTAGTGATCTTTGCTAAACAAATAGAGTATTGCCAATTATAGTGGTAGGGTATATCATAATTTATCTTTGTGAGAATTACTCTTGTATAACCCTTATAGCATCAATGCATAGTGAGACTTTAGTACTAGAATTTTGGAATTTTTATTTCATGGGTGATAGAGTTATCTTGAAATATCGATTTACAATCTTTTAATTTGATCAAGTAAATAACATATTTTAATGTCGATCTCATTGTAATCTTTAGGTTGAGTTCATGGCTGAAATGTTATTGCTTGTTTGATGAGTAGTCATGTTTTCCTTCAAGGTACTATTGATTGACTTTGCTATTGGTTATTGTGTTTGATTTGTATGAAGCTAATAAACATTGCCATTATTTTATCTAGAAAAATTCATCCTTTTGAATGTGTTTATTGGATGAATGGGATTTTCCTTTGATGTTCTATTTGTTCAAAGGAAAAGTTAAATGATGTTTTTTTTTTTTATTGGTTCACTTTTGTGTAGACTTTGAGTCACGAGAACCCATGATTATGCTCATTTCTTTGTCTTATGTTTTGGGAGATATGGGTGGATATTTTTGTAGCTTCTAGAGGCTTGTGGTAAAGATTGATCCTTTTGAGCACTTCATTTTTTTGGTGTGTTTGTGGAATTCATGTTAATGGTGATACCTCCTTTGTTCTTGATTCTGTGTTATGATATGTGTGTTGCGAGATGGTTCAAGCCTCACATGTTGTAAGTACACTTGATTATTATATGAGATGAGGTACACCCCTTTTGCTTTATTTTGGTTTGGGGTAGCCATAGGGAGAGTGGCTCTTCATGGGGGTTGGTGCACAAAGAGGCTACCAGGATAACCATGGAAGAGTTTCCTTAATAAGTGATAACCTAATTAGAGAATTAATGGTTAGGGATAATCAAAATATTAACAAGACTAATTATATGCCTCACCCATGTCGTTAGTGCTCTCAAAGGCTAAGGATGGGATGGGAAGACCTAGGTGGTAAGTTCACTGCCTTATCTTCATGAAAGGTAAGCGGCTCCGCATGAGTCACCCTATGGGGCGATGCTTTGAGATAGGTTGTTAGGTTAACTATAAATGGAGGTGGCTCCTAGTGTTAGGTAGTTTGGTGAATACATGTAAGGCCATTCGATGACACTCTCCTACTGTACCCATTCATTTTCCCTTGCTTTGGTTGCCTATGGGAGTAATGTTGATGCCTTTGTGTTATGTTTTTATATGCTGGGTTGTGTTAGCCTTGTCTGTTTGAACTTGTATGGATGTGGATCCTTTCTTGTCTTCTCCTAGCACAAAGGGTGGACCTTCAGGTACACATTTTCTGGTGGAACATGCTACACACCCCATTGGGTTCCCACGTTGTGTTCAGGAAGCGAGGAGTGGAAGTAGATGTAGAGTTTCTAGAGCTTCACTTGATTGAAGATTGCTTCATGTTTTGTACCCTATTCCATATTGGTGTATTACTCTTATATTTTTACTCTTCCTGTTGTTATGAGGGAAGCTTTTTGTAAGGAATTATTGTATCTTTGATGCGTTGTATCTATGGAAATATGCTCCACAATTATAAAAATGAACTATGGAATAAAATGTAGTAAAATGTACATACTTTTATCTTCTCTATTGAATTATGGATAGTTATATGTGATCATTATGCTATCTTGTATAGGTATGCTTCTATCATTTATTCTCTTGACATTTAGTCTATAACAATGTTAATTGGTTGGGATTGTTGTGAGTAATGCAACCATGTAACCCCATAGGACTAGTTAGGTGTTGTTATGTTATTTCCATAATGATGTGTGTTCATTTAATTAATGGTTATTGCATAGTTGTTATCCTTAAAAAAAAATTGTTCCATCTTTAACTATTTTGCTATCATGTGGGGTTTGCGTGGCAGGGTGTTGCACATTGAGAAATAGTAAAGAATAGTGATGTGAAATGACAGTGGAAGAAACAAAGAGATTTTGACCAATCAATGAGAGAAGTCCTAAATACAAAGGGTGAGCATATGACATTGAATTTGGTCTCCAAAGGTCTTTTCTTGTGATGTCATTTCCTAAACATGTATGTGAACAATAACCTAAGATGTTGGTCCAAAATCTAAAGAAGGTCCAAGCCACAAAACCCAAGTAGTGTCTCAAGGGTGTCTAAGTGATGGAGTACAAAACCAGTGTCCTAATAGATTGAGAACTTTGAACAACCCTACCTTTGCATCACATACTTAATGAGTGAAGGTTTTATTTTAATACAAATGCACCAAAATAGTACAAGCATTATAACAGTCATAGCAATGAGTCAAAGTACATTGGTCAAGGACTATTATAGCATCCTGTCATGACAATGGAAGCAATGATCCAGAGGAGTTGTCAAGAAAAGATCATTGTCAAAGTAAAGAAATGATGGTATACATATTCATATTGAATTAATATTCATATTCATATTGCATCCTTGTTTATATATGAAAAAATATTCATATTGCATTCATATATGAAAACATATTCATATTGCATTCATATAACAACTTTGTTCAACATTAAAGCTTTGAAACAGGTATTAGTCTAAAGGTCCATGTCCTTAAAACATAAAAAAGTCTTAAAACAACATAAAAGTTTGAAATAAAAGGTCATAAAATAGGGCTCATCAATAATCATCTGCATTGCCAACAAGATCAGAATCCTGATCACTCATGTCTACATCTACTTGATTTTATTCCTCATCCTCATTTGTGACACGCAATACGGTCTCTCTCCCAATTTATTCATTGGTAATCAAAATCTGTTCTTCAAATAGTCCATCATTGTCTTCATCCACTTCTTCGAATGTTTCTTGTAAATTAACATATTTTCCATCAGGCATTACATCAACAACTTCCATGAATTTTCATTTTGAACGAGACTTTGTTTGAATGACACATGACCAACCTGGGCTTCTTACATCCTCAATTAGAAATGATTGGTTAATTTGAAGAGGGGAAACATACGACTCATCTATCTTTGATAAAAATTGTCGTGTATTTGCATGTAAAAATCCATACTCATCAAATTGTATTGTGGATGACAAGATCCACTTACATTTTAATAATATAGGACTACTTTCACAAAAATCCACTTGAATAATTTCTTGGATGAATCCAACATAAAATTTCTTCTTAATTTCATAAAGAAATTTAGCTCTAACAACACAATCAAAATTTGTCTTTCCTTTATCTTTTTCTTCTAGTCTTAAATGACTACCATAGGCCCACATTCCAGTAAAACGCATAGCCCATAAATTTGGAGGTTGTGAAAGCTCACTTTCCTCCTTTTTTTATATCTTGACCTTCTTCTTTTGCATCACTAATTGCATTAGCAATCCATTCTTCAAATTTTGGAAAATAATCACCTCTATCAAATCATGACATTTGTGCTTTTGAGGTCGATGTTGCATCCAAGTTTGATTCTCTTATTCATATTTTATACATAGAATAATGATGTACAAATAGTAGGATTAATAATAGAGATATGTAAATGCAATTGAGTAAATAAATTATTGTGTAATTTTTTTTTACCTATGCCACTTATTGAACGAAGATGTGTTTTGAAGAATAAAGGCATGTAATTGCACTTATTTCTTGATATGATAGCTTGAAGCAACATCCATTGCCTTCTAATACTTCACCTGTAACTCTCTCATCTTCATCATCATCCCATACACGTTAATTTGAATTTTTAAAATCCTTCATATATTCTGTGCAAAATCCCATGGCCTCTTGCATTGAATATCCCTCAGACATGCTACCTTCTGGTTTTTCCCTAGTACGGACAATTTTTTCAAAACCTTCATATATCATTCTATAGGATACATCCATCTCATTCTTATTGGGCCAAAATGCTCTAGTTAATATTCTAGATGTATCAAAAGATGCATAGAATTGTTAAATATTGCTGGTGGAAATTCTCATTCCAATAGACAAAGGACTTCAACAGCCTCCTCCCTCAAACTATCAAAGTTTGAAGGATCTAATACATGTAAACTCATTCTCTTTAATATTAGGCACAAACTTATAATTTCCAATCTTGGCCCCTTTTCCAAACTTGATATATTTACCACAATAGGTAAAATATTCTCAATCGTGACATGATAGTCATGGGTCTTGAGGCCTGTTAAGATATTAATGTCAGTTTGGCTTCTAATGTTGCTACTTACATATCCAATGGGAAAGCAAGTCTGAGACATCAACTATATGAATTATGCACGTTGTTCCTTTGTCCAGACATAAGGAGCACTAGGTTTTCTATATTTTTCATTATCATATTTTTCAACCCAAAGATTTTGATGAATCTTTATTTCTCGAAAGTCTTCATGTGATGAAATAGTATCAAAAGCACCAAAAAGAGTTTCTATAATAGTGTAAGCTATATTTTTCTCAATATGCATAAATTCAACTGTATGCCTAGTGGTTATATCCTTAAAGTATGGAAAATTATACAATATGCACAACCGTTTTACACCACTTTTATTACATGGATCATATATACTGCAAAAAATTCCATCATTTTCAATAAATGACATTCTTTTTTGTCCATTATCAACAATGTAATCACTTTTTATTAGCAATGGCGCTTCATGATTCTCTTCTTGACCATTGAAACATGTTTTTTGTCGACGATATGTATGATCCATTTTAAGGTAAGCACAATGTCCACAATAAATACACTTACACAAACTTCTTAACTGACTCACAAAATACTTAAAGTTGCAAGGACATCCATGGTATCCATGAATAAAGAGGCCAACCAATGTGCCATATGCAGGAAGATTATGAATCATAAATAATAAGGAAGCTCTTAAAGTGAATTTGATTGAATGACCATCCCTTAAAAATTGAATTTCTTCAATTCCTTTCCACAATTCCATTAGCTCATTATATAATGGCTCTAGATAAGCATCTATTGTATCTAAAGTTGCACTTTTCTTTCCTGGTATAATTAATGATAACATTAAGAAAAATGGTTTTGTTGCTAACCATGGAGGCAAGTTATAATTTATTAGAAACACTGACCAAGTTGACCATTTAGTACTTTGATATGAGAATCTAGAGCCAAACCTAACCTTATATTTCAAGGATATTGAGAAAAATTAGGTCATCTGTTATCAATTTCCATCCACATCTTAGAATCAAGAACATGCCATTGGTTTCCATCTGTGCTCTTATTTTGGGCATGCCACTGCATAAGTTCAACAATGTCTGCACCTATAAATTCAGAGTAATCATGGGATTATCAGAAAGTGGCGAAGAACCTTTCTAGGAACCACAACTGATTTCAACCCTCGTCTATACCTCACTTCATGAAATTTTAGACATTCACTCTCATTTGCAATATTTTTGCGAAATAATACACAACCATTGACACATGTGTGGATGTTTTCATACCCCAAGCCAAGCTTACTGATTTTATTTTTACACTAACTTCGTATTGTTGGCAATGTGGAGTTAGCTGGTAACAATGAACTTAATAATGCCAATAATTGATCTACACTCTCATTTTCCCAACCATGCACCACTTGCAAGTTAATAATTTTAAGGATTGTTTTCAAAGGGCTTAACTTCCAATTAGAATACACAAGCTTTAAAGCATCTTTGATTGACTTGGCCCAATCATCATTTAGACCCTCATTCAACGTTTTATCAACTTCAAACCCTTCATCAAACATTTTTGCCTCTTCATCTATGTTTGGTGCCACTTCATCTATGTTTTTTGCCTCTTCATCTCTCATAGTCTACAATTGTATCATATCTTCATAATAATTTTAAGCCCAAGGGCTTCTACCACTATGCCCATATCTTATCATATGTCAATAAATCATATTTCTTTTTTTCACCTTTCCACCAAGACAATTTTTACATAGACATGGATATTTTTTAATGTCCCCCTGATCAAATAATCTCTCATCATATGCATGATATTGATCCATATTCAACCTTTGACATTGATCCATCTGTAATATTGTGCATTCCAATATTAATTTAGTTTCTGATTTAAAGAAAAAAACATAAATCTAAAAACAAAGATGACAAAACATTGTTGAAAGTAGACACCATAACAGAAAGAAGAGGATATTTTTGTTCTTTGTTCCTCCTTGTTTTGGTTTTTCCTTGTTTCCAAAAGATACATGATGATTTTTTTCCTTGTTGCTTAGAGCATATCACATGCTACATGATGTTTCTCTTCAGCAATTTTTCCTACTCTAATATGTTTGGTATATTCTTCATTGGTGATGCTCAGATTGAGTGGTTGGTTTTATTTTTTGAATGATCTATGATACCATACACTTGATGTGTAGATGGTGATATAATTCATGTATAGGTGGCATCTTGATACAATTGTTGATATAGTGGCATGGCAGTGGATATACTTTGATCTTTGACAATGTATACTTTGGAATTCTTAGTGCACAAGTCACTTTCTTTATTGATGGGCAAACAGGTTTTATGCTATGGTTTAAGGTACAAGATCATTTGTTTTTAATACTTGATACATATATCTTTGATTGTCATTTATATCTTGTCATATTATTAAAATGTAATATGTATAAGTTTTACAATCAAGAGAACAAAAAAGATATAATCATTGCAATGTTTGACTTTGACTTGGAAGTATTTTAGGGATGATGTATTATTGTCCATGAAAGTTTTTGATGATAAAGTTGGGAAGATTATAAAAATTCATTTGGTATCACTGATGTGGCACAAGGCATAATATTCTTTGTCATTTGTTAAAAGTAATCAAAGGTCATTATAATTTTCTTTGACCTTCACCGAGAGCATTAATCATTATTCATTTTGGATTAAAGTCCCATCTTAATTCTACTATTTGTATCGGCCTTTTAGGTAAAAATGCAATTGAAAACATGCATATTATTTGTTGAAATGCATCAAGACAACTAAAACGAGGGGGGCGGGGGGAGGGAGTAGAGATAAAAAGCAATAAATAATAGATTTAGCAACAAGCCGCTCTGATTTTGAATTTTCTCCCGCTCTTTAGAGTTTTGAATTTTTGCTTGCATGGTGGACTCTGTCGTGGGGGTATCTAACGGTCCCCCTCTGCCCCCTCTTGACCCGTGCTCCCCTCCTATGGGGACATGTCTAGTGGGTACCCCCTCTATGGGATCTGCGCTTTCTCCTTCAGGAATTTTGAAGGATTTGGCTTCTCCGGGCGGTTCATCTGTGCTGGCGGTAGAGTTTTCTCTGGCTGTCGATTGGAAGAATGTTTTGACTAATGGGAAACAAGTTTCCTCCTTGTTTTTGGCTCCTCCTAAATTAGTTTTGACTACTGGTACTGTATTTGACATACCGGATTTGATCAGCGACAAGATCCTTTCCTCCATGGAGAATGCTGTAGTGGGGAGATTCCTCTCCTACCATCCTATGGTGGATATGGTTCGGAAGTGGGTGGCTGTGAAGTGGCAACTTAAGGGTAGTGTGGAGATTCGCGTGATGGCTGAGGGTCTCTTCCTCTTTAGGTTTGTTGCAGCTAAGGACTTGGTGGCCACTCTACCATCGGGCCCATGGGTCTATGGGAAGCATAGCCTTGCCCTGTGTAGGTGGAAACCTGGTTTCAACCCTGCTATTGACCTTAACATGTCAGCTCCCAATTGGGTGCGACTGTCGAGTTTGCCTCTAGAGTTTTGGGATGAAGTGATATTCAAGGCTATTGGTGATTCATTGGGGTAGTTTGTTACTGTGGATGCTGTCACTAAATCGAAGTCAAGGTTAGTCTTTGCTCGATTCTATGTCAATATTTTCGTTGATAAAATCCTTCCCAACTCTATCAAGCCGTGTTCAAAGTAGGGAAACTGGATCCAACCTATTTGTTATGAAAACACAATGGTATTCTGTCGAAGGTGTGCCAAAGCTGGGCATCTTATATCTGACTGCAAATCTTTGGTCAGTCAAGAGTCTAAGGATGTGTTAAATTCCACAAATCCAACTGTGATTACCTCGAGGCCTTCAGATGTCTCTGAGCTTGTTCCCCCAGACTCTGTTCAGCCTCCTATGGTTTCCCCGCGACCTCTATCCCCTGCTTTTCCTCACACTGATTCGAACCCCTATGTCTCTTTGGTGTTGGAAACCTTACCTAGGGAGGTCTCTTTGTCTCAGGATCCTGGATCCCTAGCTATCGTTACCTTGCCTGTGGGGGATTTTGGTGGGATCTTTGGTCCTGATTCATTGGCTGTTGATCCTTTGTCATTGAATGTCACTCAGGGGACCTGTGGGGATTCGATTGAAGAGGGTGAAGTTTGGGAGGAAGAGTGTTCTAGTATGTTGGAAGAGTCTACTGGAAACTTGGGAAGCTTAAAGCTGAAGAAAGTAGACGATGAAGAGATATGGACTATGCCTAAAAAGAAGGGTAGGAAGAAGAAGGCAGATGTTGGAGGGGATTCCAAACCTGGGAGACCCTCTCAGAGATCCACTAGAACACGAGAAACAACAAATGAGATTGCCCTGGGGAAGCAGAGGACATTGGATTTGTCCTCAAAAAAAGGTTAGAAATGAGGATTATGTCTTGGAATGTTCGGGGGCTTAATAGTTCGCACAAACAACGTGCCTTGAAGAACTATATAGTGGAGCATAAGATTGATGTTTGTCTCCTGCACGAAACTAAGATGTTGATGATTAATTTTGACAAAGTCGCTAGCTTTTTATGGCCTAATGCTTCCTATATTCACAGTGATGCTAAGGGAGCTTCGGGTGGTTTGGCCGTGCTTTGGAATCCTTCCTATTTGCAGGGTTCTGAATTATTTCATTGTAAAAATAGCATAGGGGTTTCATTCTCTATTGGCGGAGTTGAATGGTCTATAATTAACATTTATGCTCCTAATCAGAGGAACTTGAGGAATATTCTTTGGAATAATATGGTGACTAAGATTAATATGAATAAGGGAGGCCGTTGGCTTGTTGATGGAGATTTCAACTCTCCCTTGTTACCTTCTAAAAAAAGTGGGGGCCTCTTGGACTACACTGACAGCATGGCGGATCTGGAAAACTTTATGTGTTCTTCGGGGTTAATAGATATTGAACTTTTGGGCCAACATTTCACCTGGTCTAATAGAAGGACTGGTGGTGATTTGATTCAGGTTAGGCTTGACCACTTCCTCTATTCTCCCCATTGGACTAATGCCTTGGAGGCCAACCTGGTAACTCTGTCTAGGACGGTATTGGACCATAATCCTCTTCTTCTGACTACTAATATTCGTCCTTCTGGTGGTCCCTATCCTTTTTGTTTTGAGATAATGTGGAACTCTCATCCCGATTTCAAAAAAAAAATTGCTGAATGGTGGAATATTCCTATCCAAGGTTCCCCTATGTTTAGGCTCTGCTACAAACTTAAACATATTAAACTGATGGTTAAAGGTTGGAACGGGAATGTGTTTGGGGATGTTTTTTAAAGTAAAAAATAGCTCGAGGGGAGGCTGAGGACCTTGCAGAAGAATATGGATGAGGGAGATGTCAGTTAGCGGACCAACAATCAAGAAATGGATGCTAGAATGGAATGGGAAAAGGTTTTAAAAAATGAGGAGGTCTTCTGGAAGAAAAAATCCAGGGTCTAATGGCTAAAGGAAAGAGATAGGAACACATCCTTTTTCCATGTTTTTGCCATCAAACATCAAAAAAGGAATCGAATTTCTAAATTGATAAGTGACTCTAGGGAGGTGATATCTAATCAAGCTCATATTAAGTCCTATGCAGCTAATTATTTCAAGGAGGCTTCTTCGGCCCCTACAGAGGTGCCCAACAAGGCTATGGATTGTAAGATCCTCCAGCATCTCCTTGATTCCATCTCTCTTGAGGATAACTTGGGAATTCTTAGGAGTGTTTCCACGGAAGAGGTGTGGTTGGCTACTTTTAGCATGGGGGCCTTCAAAGCTCCAGGACCTGATGGGTTTCGTCCTACGTTCTTCCAAATCTTTTGGGATATTATGGGCTGGGACCTTGTGCTTGTGGCTAGGGACTTCTTTAAATCTGGTAAGATTCTTAAACAAATGAATCACACTTTCATTGCCCTTATACCCAAGATTAGTGAGCCTCTATCTATGTCTGATTTCTGACCTATTAGTCTTTGCAACACCTTCTATAAGATCATTTATAAGATCCTTGTTAATCGGATCAAACCTCTGCTGGATAAAATTATAAGTCACACTCAAAAGGGGTTTGTCCCGAGGTGACACATTCTTGATGCTTCTTTGACTACTCATGAACTGCTCCACTCTATGGATAGATGTAATAATGCAGGGATGGAGCTTAAGCTTGACATTTCCAAAGCTTATGATAAGATTCTGTGGGAATTCATTCCAAAGGTCTTGGCCAAGTTTGGCTTTAACAGTTCGGTCAAAAAGCTCATCATGGAGTGTGTTTGTACTGTTAAGTTCTCAGTTTTGGTGAATGGATCCCCCTGTGGATTCTTATCTGCTGGTAAATAGCTCAGACAGGGAGACCCTCTCTCCCCCTATCTCTTTATTATGATTGCCAATGTGCTTAGTAGGAACTTTACAAGTCTGCTGTCAGAGGGCTCCATTTCTGGTGTTAGAGCAGCTACTTCTCTTAGTCCGATCGTTGTGCAGCAATTTGTGGATGACACTTTTCTATTTGGAAAGGCATCTATTGTGGAAGCTAGGAAGTGGAAATATTGCCTTAACAGCTATGCCTCCTGTTGTGGTCAGTGCATCAACTACTATAAGAGCAGTATTTACTTCTTTAATTGCTTGCCAAATTTGGAAAATAGGGTAACTACGATTTTGGGATGTGTTGGGGATTCTCTCCCATCGGTTTACCTTGGGCTCCCACTAACAATTAAAGAGGTGCAACTAGAGTTTTGGAATTCTATCTTGGAGAGGATCCAAAGGAAGTTGGCTGGTTGGAAGGGCTCTTTACTTAGTCATGCTGAGAAACTCCAACTTCTTGCTGTGGCTATACAAGGTATCCCCACCTACTTTCTAGCTATCTTTAAGATGCCCAAGTATATTGTGGAGAAGTTTGAAAGAATTCAAAGGAATTTCCTTTGTTCTGGTACAGAGGAAAAAAAGAAGATTGCTTTGGTAAAATGGGAAAGAGTTTGTCAGGATAAAAATTTTGGTGGGCTTGGAATTAGGAAGATTGTTATCTCTAACAGGGCGCTGATGGCCAAGGTTGGGTGGCAACAGTTAAGGAGCACTAAGGACTGGTGCAAAATTCTAAATGCTAAGTACCTCCAGAATAGGCCTTTGATTGATTGTCTTTCAGAACCTCATCCCCTTGGTTCTGTAATTTGGAGGAGTATCTACAGCACACAAGGTCTACTAAAAAAATGGATCAAATGGAAAATGGGAAACGGGGTCAAAATCATATTCTGGGATGATGCTTGGCTTTTGGACTCCCCCTTGGCTAGTTTTGATTTTGGAGCGGTGATGAAGGAAGCCTAGAGATTCTTTGGGTTATATATTAGAGACTATGTGGCTGGCCCTCCTGGAGCTAGGATTTGGAGAGATTTCTCCCTTTACTGCCCCCACTCTCTTGACCTTTGCTGCCTAGCTAGATCTCTTCAGGTGTTACTCTCTAGTATCATGTTTCCTTGCTATGATAGGGAGGATGAGTTATTTTGGACTTTAGATAAGCAAGGGGATCTTTCAATTCGATCCTCTTACAGACTGTTGACTAAGGAAATTCTAGTTGAGAAACACTAGAGGAGGGTTTGGAATCGCCACATGATCCCTAAAATAATTTTTTTTTGGTGGACGACCTATCATAATAGGATCTTAACTCAAGACAATTTGAGAACTCGGGGGTTATGCTTTCCTAACAGATGTTTCCTTTGCAAGGCGGGGGAGGAAACTGTCAGCCACCTTTTGCTACACTGCCTGTATGCTACTGAAGTTTTGGGGATGGCTTTTGAGAAACTTGATGTCAATTGGGTTATGAGAAAAGACCTTTTGTCATTTATTCTAGGCTGGAATGGGCCTTTTTCCCATCCTTTGACTAATGAAATTTGGAGACAGACCCCCCTATCTTAGGATGGTGTTTATGGAAGGAGAGGAATAATAGGGTTTTCAGGAATATTGAGCGGAGCCCCAAGGAGGTGTTTGGCATTGGTGTTCGGCTCATAGAGGAGAATATCTCCCTCTTTGATGGGAAACTTAATGAGTTGGGGCCGCTAGACTATGAAATAAAATTGGCTAAGGATTGGCATCAGGATCTAAAGGCTAATGCCTTTGATAATTCGAAATTATTAGCTAGGAAAAATATCGAATGGAAGCCTCCGAATTGTGGATGGTTCAAAATTAATTTTGATGGGGCTGCTAAAGGCAACCCAGGAAGGGCAAGTATAGGTGGGATTATCAGAGACCCTATGGGGAATATGGTGGCAGGGTTTGCTGGTGGCATTGGGATTCATTCGGCTCTGGTTGCTGAGCCTCGTGTGCTGTTTATGGGCCTCAAAATCATTGTTTCTCTAAGAATTGTTAATCTCCATATTGAAGGATATTCCAAAGCAGTGACAGATGCTATGGAAAAAGATAGATTTATAGGTTGGAATACCAAGGACATTTTGATGGATGCTAACTTCCTTATGTCCAAATTAAGGGACAAAAAGGTGACTCATATTTTTAGAGAAGGCGACCGTGTTGCGGATGTTTTGGCTAATCTTGGCTCAGGTTGGGATTTGGCTAGATGTTGGAGGAATAAGGATAGACTGCTGCCAAATATTCAAGCTTTGATAGAGCGGGATAAGGCTACCACAGTTTATAATGATATTCAAATCTAGGATGTTGAGAGCTGATTAGGGGGCCCATGGGTTAATTTGGGTGTGCTAGTGGATGAATGTCAATATTGGTATGGAGTATAGGTGGAGTAATCCTGGAAAAGCTGAGCGTGTGTGGGGCAGGGAAAGGAGCATCCACGTGTCTATCCTTTGGACTTGGTGGATGGGTTTAGTTTATAAGATTATGATGAGATGGTGGGGAGGGGATTTATTTGAGGAGTTCAAATCTAGTTTTGGTGGCGTGAGATGAGTTAATTGGAAGAACGTGAATTCTTATCAAGTGAGGGACCGTACTGTGCATGCTACTCTTTTGGGAATTGGGTTGCTTGTTTTATCTCCTCATTACATTTGGAGGAGTGAGTGTATTAATAATGATGTGACTTTCTATGATGCAATTAGGCTGCATTCTAGAGACTTCGGGCTGGCTAGTTTAGCTAGGGGTTCCTTTGGCTTATTTCAAAAGTTTACTAAATTTAGTTTATTGATCCATCCACATGGGGTTTCGTGCTTTCCCTACAGCTCCGCCAACTTTTACTCTCTATGTTGTAATCATAAATTCATCAATTTTTGTGTCTCTTCTCACTGTGGTATATTTCCTCTCCGCACGTGTGAATGGTATGCGAGGTTAAATTTGCTTCAACGTAATCCCTGCCTTAATTATCTTTTAGAGATTATTGTTCACGACTACTACTTTTGGTATTTCTTGCATTTCTATGAGCTTCCTATGCAGTCTAGCAGTATGGGCGGTGATCACGTGCAGACGAAACCAAACAGTTGTGATGAATTTCTTAACAACCCATTGGTCTGGCATATTTGTGTGGAGGGAGGAATTGCTCTGCTCATGGAATGCTTAGTCGGCCATGATCCCATTTTATCGGGTCAGTTTGCTAGTTCGTGGAAGGACAAGAGGGTTTCCATTGGTGGGATTTCATTTGAAATCAGTGAGGATGTTATTGCGCAGGCTACGGGTTTGCTGTGTGAAGGGAAAAAATATCTTAAGCACACTAAAAAGCTGGATCACGAGAGCCTTAAGGCATTTTTTTAGAGGAGAAGAGACCCTAGTTAGGAACCAGGCGGGGTTTGAAAGGGAAGAGCTTCCTAAGCTGTGGGATCAAGTTTACATGGTGTTGATGAAATATGTTACGTTGGAAGGTAGATACAAAACTTGTTTCTTTTATCATTTCCCTCTGTTAAACCACCTTAGGCATAATGCTGCTTAGTTTTCCGTTTTTCCTTCTTATGGACCTAGAAATTTCTGTGGACAAGTGTAAAGCGTCGGCCAACCATAATCCCTGTGACCTTCCGCCGCTCCCGCTCCATCAGGGGTTAATTCTCTGCCTGTATCACTTTTATCTGGCCCTTTGCTTGCCTAAAGCCATTACCGTTGTCCGTGTTGAGAACATTGAACCCCTATCCATGGTGCATATCTCCCCGACCGAGTCCAAGAGTCCTCCTACGAAGTCTATGAATGACAATATGGGGAACGCCAAAACCAAATTTGCTAGTAAAAAGATTAAGGGTGGGTTAGGCAAGGCCCATGTCAGTGCGGCAGAAGGGCTCTGTGAGCTAAAAGCCACCCAAGCTGATACAGCTATTAATGTCACTATGTCAAAAAAAGGTAAGGAGAAATGCATGCAGGCTGTGACTGTTAAAGATGGAAAGGGTAAGAATGCAGTTAGGAAAGATTCCAGAGGGGATACAGTTGTGGGGAACACGAAGATGACTGGAGGGGAAAGTATTAGGAGGAGATCTAGGAGGCTAGCTAAGAACAGTAAGAAGAGGTTAATCATTGAGGATTCGAAGGAGGAGTAGTCAGACAACAAGGGTTACAAGGAAGAAGAGTCTGAAGATGTGGAAGAAGATATGGTGGAAAGGCCCCAGCTTACTCCGGTGGATAGTAAGCTCCCCTTTGATGGCTCTGTCTCGCACTCTTCGTAGCCATTGGTTGATGAGCCTGGTGAAGTTCAGGTTGCTACGGATGTTGGGGTGGATTCGGACAAGGTGGCAAAGAGATTGGACACTCTGGACAAAAGATTTCGGGGGTTGACCCAATTCACCATGAAACTGGGTCACTTTGTTACAAGTACTCTGTCTAATGCCATAAAAAAGGAACTGGAGGGGAATAATAGCCAGGAAAATAAAGAGTGGGTGGGAGATGAGGCGGTGGACCTCCTGATTAAAAACTGGGATGATGCCAGTTAAGTTGCTCCTGGTGTTGGTCTGTCGGCTATTTCTCAACTGTTGATGTGCTGCCTTTGGGCTATCTCTATTTTTTTTCCTGTTTTTGTTAGCTATTTAAGACTTATCCTTTTTTGGCCCTTGTGGCTCATTGTGTAGGGTACAATGCCCTGTAAAATGTTGTTTAACTTTTCAAAAACTAAGAGGGGGGGGGGGGGTGAATCAGTTCTATCAAATTCTTTACTTCTTAACTTAATCAATTCCACTATATCTTCAATCTGTTATTAAGTGTGAACATGAAATGAAAATAATAGAAACACAACACCAGAGACACCAAATTTATGTGGAAAACCCTAATGAGGGAAAAACTAGACTGAGGATTAACTCACAGTATAGTAATAATGAAATACTAGATACAAAAGGATCACTGTTAGAGGGCTCACTATCAAAGTACAAAGGCTCACTACCCAGATCAAGGGCTGACTATCCAGAAAGAGAGGCTCGTTGCCTACAAAAAAATACAAAGAAATAGATAAGGGTCCACCACTAGGAGTTCCACACACTTCACAACTTGATCAAAAGATTATGAATACAATGAAGTATTGTTGCCACAATTCACTCTTCCACACTCTTCCTTTCACACTTGTTCACACACTCTTCTCTTGCTCAGATCGAATGATGGATGGATATGAAATCTGCTACAACTTAACTTGTATTTATACCATATTCAACCCCAGGAACATTCTCCAAGGTTGGCTATATAATTTTATTTACAAATTCAAACTAGGTTAGCTACTCAACATTCCTGCGGTGGATAAGAATACGAGGGGACCAAACACATGTATTTAATTTAGGACGCAAATAATATCTTGAAGCTCGCACATGCATCATCAAGTCGATGCAAAAGCCAAATGTAACGTGTATACACCAGGTCAGCCAAACCTAATGAAAACACCAATGATATTTGAATTACAAGCATCTCTAGCAAGATAAACACATGTGGATTTCTCAACACGCTTCACTAGTTATTTTACCATCTCTGAGAATAACTCAGATACATCCACAACAACTTTAACAAAACTTCATTCCTAGAGAACACTTCACCAGTTCAACCGAGGTACCCAGCAAAAACACAGAGAATCTGGAGTAGGTCTTTCAGAGTGCTAAACCACAAGTAATTTTGTCAGAACACATAAATCATCAAAAATATTCATCTCCTAGATCTGCAAGATTTGAAACCAAATATAAGAAGACTGCGGAGCCAAAACATTTATCCTAGTCCACAAACAAATAGTTTTGGCTAACCAGTTCACACACCGGTGAACACATGTTCTTCTCTTCATCAAACCAGAAGATGAAACTCAAAATATACAATCCATTTAAGATTATGAGAAAAACTAGAGATCCGCATAGGCATAGGATTGACATAGAAAAAATGTGGACCACAATACCAGAGCACACTCAGAACACACTTCAACACAACTTTCATTATTTCTCAAATTTTCTCAAAAGCACTTGGCAAAACCCAACTTACTCAACTTGTACAGTGTTGACATCAATGACAACATTAATGAGAACACCACCAAACACATCCATACTTGCAAAAATCTCCCCCTTTGTCATTGATGGCAACACATGATGTTGTTGGATGTTGTGGTTGTCATTGATGTCAACACTATTAGAATTGGTGATTCTGAAGGTTGTATATGTCGAGGAGATTGAGAAAACTGTAAAAAAAATATTGCAAGTAGTTTGTGATGCTGTGAAGATCCAAGTAGTGAAAAGTTTTTTATGTTGAGTTTCAGGTTTCACACATTAAAAGGTTTGTTTATGATCCTATCTAGTATGTTGTCTGAAAGTTTCAGTGGTACACATTAAGAATTGAGAAAGTTATGAAGATCTGTGTTCCTACAATTATTCAGTTACTATAGCAAGTGTTTCTGGAAGATGTGATTGCAATTCTGGTGAATTTGGTTGTTGCGTATGTTTTTGACATGATCATAATGTTTCTAGATCATGCTCTATCAGTTTAGTACATCCGTATTAATTAGAGTGAACATGATTGGAGATTTTTCCTTGTGTATTTTTATGTTCTTGGACGACATGATGGTGATAGCGTGTTGCGGATCTCTATAGATTAATAATTTATTGTTTGGTGTGTTTGAAGGTGTTTATTTGGGTCCTCACTATGTTGTGACCAACTTTTGTTGGTGTGCATTAAGATCTATTTATGTACTGAGGTCGACAGTTGTAATTTATTCTTTATTTGTGGCCGACAGAGTAGTTGATGTAACTCCATGTAGCGGATATATAAGAGTGGTTGTTTTCCTCATTTTTATGTATGCTCAGCGTGTGTATGTGAATTACATGTGTGATTAAAGATCAAATCATTCAAGAAAAGAGCAGAGTGTGAAAGAGATTGAGCAGAGTGTGGAAGAGTTTGAACAAAGTGTGTAGAAGGTTTTTTGTGCCTAACCAGAACTGTCATAAGGCTTTTGTAGAAGCTAATTTCTCAGTTCAGCCTCATTAGATGGATTTAATCTAATTATTGTACGTAAGGAAACGAGCCTTCCTCTGAGAAGTGAGCTCTAGGCAGTGTGCCTGAATGCATGTGCATTCCCTATTTACTCTCCATTATACTTTTAACAAGGTATAATCTTGTGGACTAACATCCACCATGGTTTTTACCCTAATAGGGTTTCCACGTATAAAATCTTGGTGTTCATGTGTATCTGATGTGTTATTGATTTATTCTTGCACTGTTAATTATTAGATCTGATATTAAAGGTTGATTAATGTTGAATAAGTTTTATTTTAGTAACAATTGATTCATCCCCCCCTCTCAATTATCTATCCTTTTTTTTCCAACAATTGGTATTAGAGCAAGTTCCTCTGAAGGGAAAGCTTAATAGCTTGAGGTAATCTGAGATGGAATCTTACAAGAAGGATAGTTCTAGATTCGATGGAGAAAACTACTCTCTGTGGAAAATCAGAATGGAATGTCATTTGAAGTGTATTGGTGAGCCTTTCTCGAAGATTACAAAGAATGCATATACTATTCCTAAGAATGGTCCCTCTACTACTGATGAAATCAAAGATGTTGAAACAAATACCAGGGCTATTGAAGCATTGGTGAGTGATTTGATAGATTCATAGATGAAAAATGTGATAGGTCTGAAGACTGTACATGAGATCTAGAAAAAGTTGGAAACATTGTATGAAGGAGATGCACTAGTTAAAGTTGTTAAGCTACAAAGTCTAAAAGGAAAGTGGGGGGACATGAAGATGAGTGAAGATGAAAACATCCTCTCTTTCTCTCAAAAGATAAATGAACTAGTGATGAGAATTATATGTGTCAGTGGAGTCTTGGACAAAGAAGAGATTGTGGCTAAAATACTTAGATCTATGCCCCCTTCCTACAAAACAAAAGCTCATGCTATTGATGAACTCAGGATAGTGACAAATGTGACAAGAGACATGCTGATTGGAAAACATGCTATCTTTGAGCTAAGTGAATTTGGTGAATCTACTCCTGAGACCGAATCTGCATTCAAGGCTACTGTATCTAGGAAAATCAAGCAAAGATATGATCTAGGAGAGAGTTCCAAAAAGACATTAAAGTATGAAGATGAGATGAAACAGATTGAAGATGAATAAAAAAATTTAGAAGAATTGGAAGCATTGATTGTGAAAAGAGAAGCCTGAGGTCATGGTAAGTACAAAGGAAAGTTACCTATCAAATTTTTTTCTTGCAGTAAAATAGGTCATTTTGCATCAATGTGTCCTGAAAGAGTCTCTAAGTATAAACCTGATAAGACTAGATTTCAAAAGAAATTCTATTATGCTGAATAAGGTGTTACTGATGATGAATATGATAAAGAAACTGGAAATGAAGATGAATGGGTATTCATTGCTAGCAAAGAAAATGGTCAGGTGTCCACTGAATCTACTAGTAATATGAATTTTGGGAAAGCTCTTGCAGAAAAAATTGAAGAAAAGGATGAGTGGATAATTGACAACAGATGCTCACATCATATGACTAGTGATAAAGGAAAAATTTTAAGCTTGGAAAACTATGATCATGGTGTTGTAAGATTTGGAGACAACACTTCTGGTGTGATTCGTGGCAGAGGCACTATTTCTTTTGGTGGTAACCACAATACTGATGATGTTCTTTATGTAGAAGGTTTAAAGCATAACTTATTAAGTGTTGGAAAAATGGTAGACAAGGGTTACAATCTCTAGTTCAAGAATGGTAAGTGCAGAATAAGGGGAAGTTCTTGAAATATGATTGCTTCAGGTACAAAGACAAGAGGTAATATTTTTCACTTGAGTGCTGCTAGTGAAAGTTGTTTAATTGCTCAAGTTGATGTAAGCTAGTAATGGCATAGGAGTTTGTGTCATGTGAACTTTGATAAAATTTTCAAGATAAGCCCTACTAAAGCAGTCAAAAATCTTTCTAAGTTAGTAAAGCCTACTAACACAATATGCAACGAATGTCAGATGGAAAAACATACTAGAAATTCCTTCCGAAGCAAATTGTGTAACTATAATGGAGTACTAGACTTGATACATACTGACTTATGTGGTCCATCTAGAATCAAAAGTCTTCAAGGTGAAAGGTACTTTATGTTTCTTATTGAAAATTACTCTAGAATGATATGGGTTGCTTTCTTAAGAGAAAAACATGAAGCATTAGAAAAGTTCAAAAGATTCAAAGCTATGATAGAAAATGAGATAGTTCAAAAGATCAAATTCCTAAGGTCGGATAGAGGTGGTGAATTCAATTCTTTTTGTGAAGAGCATGGAATCCAAAGACAACTATTTGCTCCCTGGACCCCTCAAAATAATGGATTTGTTGAAAGAAAGAACAAAATCATTCTAGACACTGCTAGAACCATGATGCTAGAAGAAAATGTTCCTCATTTCTACTAGAGAGAAGTTGTAAGCACTGCTATGTATACCATTAACTGGGTAAATGCCAACAGTAATTCTAGTAAGACCCCTTTTGAGATATGATTTATTTATAAGCCTACTGTCAAATATTTCAATTTTTTTGGAAGAAAATGTGACATCAAGAGAGATGATGATATAGGCAAGTTCGATGCTAGAAGTGATGAAGGAATCTTTTTAGGCTACTCTACTAAGAGAAAAGCTTACCGATGCTTTAATAAAAGGTTGAAGAAAATGGTTGAAAGTGAAAATTTTAAAGTTTATGAAGATATTGATAGACCATCTAGATGTAGTGGATATGCTTCAGATGATCAACATGACAGTACTAACAATGGAAATAATGTTCAGACATAGAATCTATAGACATGGAAAATGTACCAGCATGCTTGATCCTGATTTACTAACATCATTTTCATCTTGAATCATACTCCGAGCTTATCATCACTTGTTCATCTCTTAATTAGATAAATAATTATTTATTTAATTAGGTCTTTCTCCCTTGTTGATTAAATTAATCAGTTTAATTTAATTAATCCTCAATCCCTCTTTAATTAAATAATTCATCTTATTTAATTAAGTCTCTAAAGTCTTCTTATTAAATTGAATAAATTAAACCTTATTTAATTTAATCTAACATTATCCCCTTTAGTTAAATAAATCAAATAATTTATTTAATTAAATATTTCTTCTCAATTCTTGATTTAAATCAATTCATAAATTTAAGTCTAAATTGTCACATCTCCTAATTCTTCATTAAATTAATTAAGCTTTGATTAATTTAATCTTAATCTATGGCACATCCTCTAGCTTTTACCACTTGCACATGAAAATAGATTTAATTCATTTATTAAATCTCTATTTTCCCTCACATGGCATAAAAGGGGAATATTCCCTCAAATTTGAATTCAAAATCCAAGTGGATGGGTATTTCCAACAAGGTATTTAATGCCTCTTACATGTCCTTGGCCTTGAGCCAAGTGACATTAACTCCATTATTCTCTCCCTCCAACATGTCACATTCAAATTTCAAATTTGAATCTCATGGCATTTATCATGCATATTGACCAAAATGTGCTCATTCCTCCTCCAATGACATTTGGACATGTGGCCTCTTCTCATTGGTTTGTCTTTTATCCCACATTCATCCAAATCCCTCATTCTTCCAATTTGAAAATCAATAAATGAGAGAGTATTCCTCTCATTTCATCATCCACAACTTGAGTAAACTTACTCTACTCAACTTCATCCTCAATGCAAGGTCTTAGCTAGGTTATTGCATGTTTTCTCAAGAACTTATCTTGTTCTTCATCAACAAAGTGGATCAATCACTCATCAATTATCATCAAGATTACAAAGGATTCAGGAAAGGGCTAATTTCGACATATCAATTGGCACCACCTCCCATATGGGATCAAGAGTTTGCATTTGCTTAATTTAGGATTTCATCTATATTTCATGTTTTTTCTTGTTTTTCCTATTTTGAGTATTTGTGAATGGATTTCATGGAGAATCCTTCTTTTATCTTGCATATCAACTAACTAATGTGTTTGTTTGTCATGTCCATGCAGGAATAGGATTAGTGTTGACATTTGGGTGCTAGAAGGAGGGCAAATCTCAAGTTCTAACCTTTTTTGGAAAATTTCTTGTTTTTCTATTTTTTTTTGCAGGTCCCAGGAAACTGCGCCGCACACAGTCCTGCGGTGCTATATTGCATTGCTTTCAGAGACGTGTAGCCATATTGCACCACATTCAGAGATGCGGCGCTATATAGAACTGCGCTAAAATTCCCAAACTGCGTCGCACCTGTTTCTCGCCTAAAAAATTTAAATTTTCAAACTTTGTCGCTCTCCAAACTGTGTCGCATGGTCAAACAATGTTGCTTTTACGCTCTCTATTTTCTGTAGAGCACCGCTTTTAGTCTGGGTGCAGCGCTATATTGCGCCACTAATTTTCCTAACTGTGCTGCGGTATTTCCAAACTGCGTCGCACCTGTAGATTTCTTAATTTTTTAACATTTTTTGTGATGCAGGAACTTCCCAAGGTCATAAATTTTGACTTGGATGTGGGTTTTGGCACATATCCAGGGCTTGAAACTTTCATCTTAGCCCTCAAAATGACATTTTAGTGTTTTTTCCTAATTTTTTTTAAGTTGTTTTTGTTAATAACTCAAAACCCATGTTTCCAATTTTGGATGTTAGTTGGTAATTCATCCTATCTTAGTTTTAGAAAGTTTTTGGAAAAAAATAGGACTCTCAAAGTCATGAATGCAAAATTACCAAAAATGGAAAAATCTAACAATTGTTGAAATCTGCTAAAAAAGGAAATTTTTCTTGATCAAAAGTGAAGGAAGGAAAATGAAGGCCAAGGGTTCTTGATGATGTTATCATCTCATTGTATCAAATGTTTTTATACACTTTTGGGAGAACTTATGATCCCTTTCTAAAGATTTGTTTACTTTATGCTTTAGGAAACACTAAATTTCATTTGGGTCCTAAAAAGAACATTACAAATTCTTTCAAAAAATATTTGCAGAAAAAAAGGCTAAAAAGAACTTTAGAACAACTTACTACATTTGGTTTAAATTTTAATAACTGAACAAGGCAAATCACACATTTGATTTGGTGCTATAAAAAGAATTCATTTTATTTTGTGGGATTAAAATGAACAAATTCTATTTTGTTTTGTAATTATTTATTCAAGTTAATATCATCAAAAGGGCATATGCGCTTCTCTTGCACCTCACGACAATCTTGAGAATCAAAATTTCTTTTGGTGATCTTAAGTTGAATAAAATAATTTCCTCCACATCTCATTTTTGAAATTAAAATTGAACCAAACATGCGAGTGTGAGCACTGTATATTGCGAGTGTTCTCCCTTTGTTTTAAACGAAGGTTGATTGAACCACGAGATATGATAGCTTTCTATTGTTTATCTTAGAAGTTCTGCCTTGTGGGAAAAAGTTCTCACCCAAGTGAATGACCCAACTGGGAACACGCTAAAGCCAAGTGACTTCCAACCGGTATATAAGTGTGGATTCTTGAGGAAAGTTCAAGAATCACGAGGATTATTTTGATGAGAAGGGAAGCAATGGTCTCTCACTGCATGGATAGTCCCCCACAAATGGAATGCCTGAATTAAAACCTCTTGTTTAGAAAAGGCCAAAAATCCTATCTATTTTTTGGTGCAAAAGGTCATGTCCTTTGAAGCCTCCCCACGTTATACATGCAGTTTTGTTGTAGAGATGAAAAGTATGCCATGGGAGATTCATGGGTATTGATGCTTGATTGACTCAAGAAATGAGTGCACTGTAAGAAGGAGCCTGTGTGGTCAAGCATCTAATCATCTGCACTGAATATTCGCAGCTGGATTCGTCCAAGTGGGAACCTAACAAATACTATCTTTTCAGCCTAGGGTTGTGCATGCTATTGAGACACCTTGCTTGGTTCTAAAACATTGAGAAACAAACATTCACAAAAGCTTTGAAATTTCAAACCCTTTGATGAATCTAAGTGCTCTTGCTTTCCCTAGGGATTATATCCCTAGAGATTTCTAAGTACTTAGGTTTAATCATCATTTTTTTTCACCAATGTCAACACTAGGAAACCTTTGCCTTGATTTCCACATAATGCACTTTGTGGGATGAAAGGAAATTAGGACATTGGACATTCAATTTGAAGCATAGTCAAGAAAGTGTTTGTGGTAAGAAGACCCAAACCTAAGCAAGATAAAAGACAATTGAACCACACATGTGCTTGGTCTCTTTTGGGTCATTGGGTTTTCATGCCACCATTGGTCTTTTGGTTTGAACCACTTTTAGGGAAAAATATGTTTTTCATTACCTTGGTCTTGTAAGCAGGTCCTCGTAGGGTCATCTAGGATCAAGTCAAACACTTCACCCATCCCTCAAACATCAATCAAATCCCATCTCACCAACAACTTTTGGAACCTTGGAAACATCACTTATGCTAGAATTTTAGAAAAAATCATCATCTTGTTTGACTTTAACACACTTAGTCAAATTATCAATCCTCTTGAGCGAATTTACCTCTAGGATAACACAACTTCCTAGGGTTTACAAGTTCATCATCAAAAATTACCTTGTTTGGCTTAACACACCTAGCCAAATTATCATCTTATGTACACAATTTCTCTAGGATAACACAACTTCCTAGAGTTTACAAGTGCATTATCATCTTGTTTGACTTAAAAAACTTAGTCAAACTATCCTCAATAAAAATCAAATCAAACCAAGTCCTAAAGTCTAGCATTGATTGAAAGTTCCTAAAAGTTTAAACACCCATATCATTCACCCCTTTCATCCTTCATCTCATCATTGGTTCTAAACTCCTCAGAGGTCAACAAGGTCAAAACACAAGAGGAACATGGAATATAAACCTGATTCATCCATCATGAGTAGTCCAATTCAAACAAACTATCCAAGCCTTACAATGCCAATTGATTTTCAAAACTTGCATTTGTACAATTCATACATGGGATCATTATCTCCTACAAACCTCAATGGTACAACAAATGTGAGTTTTCCCAATCTAAATTTTGGAACACCTTTCCCTTTGGTAGATTTAAATCAAAGCCAAAACTTACAAATCTATCAACCAAACAATCAAGGAATGATCCTTCCCCCTTTACCAACCATCAACCAACCGAATCCGAGCAACACCCCCTTCATAAGTCAAAACATCATATCAAATCCTCCCATTTTTCCATTGATATCGAAACAATATATGCCAACCATCTAAGAAACCCCAACGTTCAACACCATTCCCAATCCACCACCACCACCACCAAAACACAACATGACAAATTTATTCTCCATTGTGTTGCAAGCCGCCCGACAAGCTTCTTGCTAAAAGGCTCTCCAAAACCAACAAGATGCACAACTAGCTACTCAACGAGAAAAAGTGGCTCAAGTAGCCCAACAAGCTCAAGCCCAACACTAGGCTCGATAGACACAAGGACAATTCCGGGCACAATTGCAAGCAATCCATCAACAAGTGTATCAACAAGTAGAACAACAAAAAGCCCAACAAAAAGCATTGTTGACACAACAACAAACACAGTCCTTACTCCCACAGTAGAGCTTGTAAAAGATTCCCACCAAAATCATTGAAAATGATGATCAAGATCCTTCAACCAGTGATCATGTTGAAAATGTCTCTACATCACCTAATGAGTTAGAGGACATATCTCAAGAATTTATTCCAAAGTATGATCAACATCTTTCACCAAGGTCTAGCAATGATCCTTTCCAAAACATATGGACATCCTTTGACCTCATGACATTTGAGAAACTGCGTATGCCTAATAAAGATATCCAAGAACCCTTTATAAGAAATCCATTCTTTGAAATTGACCCATGTCAAGAACTTGATCCAAAGCATGTCAAAAGCAATTTTAAAATCATTCAAGATCAAGAATTTGTATCTCCAAGCTACTACAATGATATAATGGACACTCTCCTATCTATACAAGATGATCGCATCCACATAGAACATACTCCTCGTTCTACCCATGAGATTCTTTCTTTGGATGGACACGTAGATGATCTTCATTCAGAACAAGATTCCTTTACTCCTAACATTATTACACAAAAAGAGTAGGTTATTAATTCCTATGGTCAAACTGAATTGTCAACATCAGGATCAAATATATCCCAAATTCAGACTGACGACATCATGTATGAAGATATCCAACATTATCCACTCAAGGAAACAGTTCAGAATGAACAAGATATTCCAGAGTCAGTAGAGCAGCAAATTGGAATAACATCATCTACAGTGGTCATTTATCAGAGAATGCATTCTGAACAAGACATCTCAAAACAAGGAGAATCAGAGAACAAAGGTGCTACTATCACCATACTGGGGGCAACTTCATCTCAAGCAAACATCAACATAGGGAGCATGAAGAATCCTTATGATGAAACCAATGCCAATACTACAACCCGCCACATCATGAATCTTCATCCACCCATCACCCCATCCACTAATTGGGACCAACATCAAAAGAAGGTTTTGAATCAAAGAACAAAGACCATTATCAAAGAAAAAGAAGCTAAGAAGCATATAGGACAAATCAAATACATATGGATTCCAAAGAATACAAAGAAAGATGATCCCTATCATACTCCATTAGTCAAAAAAACTATGGGGCAAAAAAAAAATGGGGCAAGTATCCATCAAAGATGTCCACAAATGAAAAAATAAGCTTCTCAAGAAACATACAAAGTGTATCAAGCTATTGGTCCTAATTCCACACACACTTTTGTATCCACCCATCATTGCTAATCTTCCCAAGTTTGGAGAGTTAAAGGTTCCAAACTGTCAACCAATCCATCCTTTATTCCTAAACACACTCCATCCACGCCTCCACACATGATATCCAATTCTCACATTTACCATGTGATGGAAATGACCCTTCATCATAAGGATTCAGAAGGTACTCTATCGTGATGTGTGCACGAAGACAGAGTTAACTCCGGTATCAACAAAACAAAAAAGATTTCCTAAAATTTGCTTTCAACTGCACGTATCTTGGAAAAGAAGCTTCTTCAAGCTGGATATTGATAGCACATTATTATAGAAGCACCAATGTCAGAACCACCAGGTGGTTCAACATAAGCTTAAAATCTCCCAAAAAATACAAAAAAATCAAAAAATATAAAAAATTCAAAAAAAAAAATCAGAAAAAGGATTGAAAAATAGTAAAGAAAAAAATTGTCCTCTAGTGAAAACCACTTTAGTGGTGCTTTGGATAGGTACCATGATAAAAACCAAGCAAACAGGCATCATGTGTAGAATCGAGCATCTACATGTGCCATTTCAAGAGAAAGCATCTTATCACATCCATAATAAAGCCAGCATTCCAGCCATATAAATCCATTCATCCATGAACCATTTATCCAATCCATGTTCATATATTTGCATCCATTGTCCAAATTATCTTGATCTTGACCAAGTTTGGTGCACACTTTACACTTGCTTATGATTAAAATCTTGACATGGGTCATTTAAATTGATCCTATCTTATCCAACGTTGTATGAGCCTTGAAGCACTATCCAAATGAGCATCCTCTATTCAAACACCTTACCTTATCACAAGATAATCCATGACATCCTTTGCATGCTTACCATATCTATCCATCTATATACCGATCCAAGCATCCATCCATGGCATTTCAAACATTTCTAGACACTGGGGTAAGATATTTACATCTTGCTTCAGGAATAAACCTTGACATATACCCTCCAACTTATGTGGTGATCTAAACATTGGAAAACATGAAATAAAATCGACCAAGCATTTGTGAGAAAAAAGGCCAAAATTTGAATCACTAGCCCATGGAATATTTTGATGAGAATATGTTCCTTATCAAGCTTTATCTTTTATCGAACATCAATCCAAACAATCCATATCAGTTGCATCTAGTGTGTACTTCAATGTCACATCAAATCATCAAAACAATTTTGTTGCAAATCAAGCTTCATCAAATCTTGATCAATCGAATCCAATCAATTATCACCTTGTTTGACTTAACACAATTAGTCAAACTAGCCTCTTGTGCATGAGTTTACTCTAGGATAACACAACTTCCTAGAGTTTACAAGTGCATTATCATCTTATTTGACTTAACACACTTAGTCAAATTATCCAATCCATCATCAACTTGGTGGACTTAACACACTTAGTCAAACCACCCTCTTGTGTATGATTTTACTCTAGGATAACGCAACTTCCTAGAGTTTACAAGTGCATTATCACTTTTTTTTGACTTAACACACTTAATCAAACTATCAATCCATCAATCTGATCGATCAACATTAAGCTTGGTTTTCAACAAAATCCCAAAATAGAGCACTAATATCATCACATCATCACATATCTAGAACATTCAAAATATGTCAAAAAATCAAAAATAGGGTCAGTTGTCTGAACTATGTTGTCTCTGAGCTTGAATGTAGGCAAGGTTGGTCTTTGATCATCCCTCGAGATAGTTTAGGTCAGTCCTTAGGCATCCATCACAATAATTTGGCAACATGTTTGCCCATCTATCATATCATTGAGTCAAGTCTGTTTTCAGTCAAACTATGTGGTCTGTACATGTATAACATAGGCAAGGCTAATCTATGGATCAACTCCCGAGACCCCTAGGATAGGTCTTTAAGTTAGTCTGTTCGTCGTAAATCTTGAAATTACCAAAAATTTTGTAAAAAACTTCAAAAATACCAAAAAATAGCCTCAAAATATTTGAAAAATCCAAAATGGTGCTTTCATCTCATCTCGCTTTCACCCACAATTATCATCTCATAATAAAATCAGTCATCACCATCATCCTTTGATGAGTCAGTCAGAAGCAAGTCTAGCAGGTTCCAAAGTGAACACTCTAATCATCAGAATCTTAAGTCTAAGTCAATAAGCAAGCAAGTTGATCAACTCAGAGTATCACTAGCTTATCACCCAATCAGTCTCACCAAAACCCTGATCACAACATGTCCTAGGATGTATCTTTCCCACGATGGACATAAGCATTAGGTACCTCGCAGTAGTTTAGCCTTAGTTAGCGATATGAAGAACATTAGCTTGTTTTTTTACTTTGTCTTGGTCTTTTTTGACTTATCTTATTTTGTGCTCATTCCTAGGACCTCTCGATGATGCCTAAGCAAAACAGGTTTTAGAGAGAAAGGAATGGGACAATGATCATTATCTTTTTTATCTACTGTGCTTGTTGGATATTCTTATAAAATAACATGGTGAATACTTGCTTTGTTAGGTCCGTCCTAGCAAGGTTTTCATATGTGAAGTGTGAACAAAAATACTCCTATCTGATTTTCGAGTCAAAGTCCATCACACTAGGTACAGAGCCATCCTGGTTCTTTATACCTTGATGCATTGTACCTACGTGTGTTATCAAACATAAAGTAATTGGCCCTTTAAAAATATCAACTCCTGGTAAGCAAATCATCATCAACATCAATCATAATGTAGGTTTGTTGGATCCTCCTTCCATCCATTTTATTCTTCTTATTCTTCTATCTTTACTAACATTCCTATCTAAAGTAGGTGTGAGATCTCAAAATATACACAAGGCTACCCATGGCCGATGACTGTCTATACATCATCAAAATTGTCTACATCAAAGAATTATCTTTCGTGCTCTAATCAATAGAACCACTCCTCTCACATTTTATCGCGGTCTCAATCGGAAAATTAAACATTTCGGCTCGATCTCTCGAGGGGGCAGTATATCAGCATAATCCTTCCACTGGGGCAGCAATGGGGCATTTGAAAAGTGCTAAAATTTTTGAACTTTGATCACAATAGTTTATTTCTTTGAACCAATGCAACAAGTACATTGCTTCAAAGAGGGGCAAAATGTAGACATGGAAAATGTACCGACATGCTTGATCCTGATTTACTAACATCATTTTCATCCTGAATCATACTCTCAGCTTATCATCACTTGTTCATCTCTTAATTAGATAAATCATTATTTATTTAATTAGGCCTTCTCCCTTATTAATTAAATTAATCAGTTTAATTTAATTAATCCTCAATCCCTCTTTAATTAAACAATTCATCTTATTTAATTAAGTCTCTAAAGTCTTCTTATTAAACTGAATAAATTAAACCTTATTTAATTTAATCTAACATTATCCCCTTTAGTTAAATAAATCAAATCATTTATTTAATTAAATCTTTCTTCTCAATTCTTGATTTAAATCAATTCATAAATTTAAGTCTAAATTGTCACATCTCCTAATTCTTCATTAAATTAATTAAGCTTTGATTAATTTGATCCTAATCTATATCACATCCTCTAGCTTTTACCACTTGCACATGAAAATAGATTTAATTCATTTATTAAATCTCTATTTTCCCTCACATGGCATAAAAGGGGAATATTCCCTCAAATTTGAATTCAAAATACAAGTGGATGGGTATTTCCAACAAGGTATTTAATGCCTCTTACATGTCCTTGGCCTTGAGCCAAGTGACATTAACTCCATTCTTCTCTCCCTCCAACATGTCATATTCAAATTTCAAATTTGAATCTCATGACATTTATCATGCACATTGACCAAAATGTGTTCATTCCTCCTCCAATCACATGTGGACAAGTGCCCTCTTCTCATTGGTTTGTCTTTTATCCCACATTCATCCAAATTCCTCATTCTTCCAATTTGGAAATCTATAAATGAGAGAGTATTCCTCTCATTTCATCATCCACAACTTGAGTAAACTGACTCTACTCAAATTCATCATCAATGCAAGATCTTAGCTAGGTTATTACATGTTTTCTCAAGAACTCATCTTGTTCTTCATCAACAAACTGGATCAATCACTCATCAATCATCATCAAGATTACAAAGGATTTGGGAAAGTGCTAATTTCGACATATCAACTGGCACCACCTCCCCCATGGGATCAATAGTTTGCATTTTCTTAATTTAAGATTTCATCTATATTTCATGTTTTTTCTTGTTTTTCCTATTTTGAGTATTTGTGAATGGATTTCATGGGGAATCCTTCTTTTATCTTGCATATAAACTAACTAATGTGTTTGTTTGTCATGTCTATAGAGGAATATGATTAGGGTTCACAAAATCAACTTCAAATTGTTTCGATGAACCAAGGGAATCAAGAAGTAGAAACTAGCAGAAGTGCAAAAGAAAGAACACAAGAACAAGAAAGAGAAAATCCTAAAACTCCCAAGTATGTAAGGCGAAATAATTATGACAGTCACATCATAAGAGATAAGAGAAAAGGTGTGCATACTAGAAGAATAATTTTAGAAGAGTATTGTCTAATTTCCAAAACTGAGCCTAGCAATATCAATGAAGCATGCAAAGATGAATATTGGATGGAAGCCATGAAAGAAGAGCTAATGTAGATAGAGAAAAATGATACATGGGATCTTGTTCCTAGACCTCAGAACAAAAATGTCATTGGAACCAAATGGGTGTTTTGGAATAAGCTGATTGAACACGGTGAAGTGGTTAGAAAAAAAGCAAGACTGGTTTGCAAAGGGTACTCACAGATGGAAGGTATTTATTTTGAACAAAATTTTTCCCGTGTTGCTAGAATTAAAGTTGTAAGATTATTTATTTGTTATGCTACTTTCAATAATTACAAAGTCTATCAGATAGATGTAAAGTCAACATTTCTAAATGGTGAGCTAGAAGAGGAAGTCTATGTTGAGCAATCAGATAATTCACTGACAAAGAAAAAATGGTATGCCAATTGAAGAAAGCTCTATATGGACTTAAGCAAGCTCCTAGAGCTTGGTATGCTAGACTGGATAAATACTTGTTGAAGCTTGGATTCAATAAAGGTACTGCTGATAGCAATCTGTATTTCAAGTTGGATCAAAATAAAGAGTTGATCATTGAAGTCTTTGTTGATGACATTATTTTTGAAGGTAATGATGATTTATGTATGAAGTTTGTTAATGAAATGAAAAGTGAATTTGAAATGTCAATGATAGGAGAGCTGAAATTATTTTTAGGACTACAAATTACTCAATTAGATGATGTAATTTTTATATCTCAGTCTAAGTATGTGAAAGAGTTACTAAAAAAGTTTGGTATGAAAAATTTAAAGACAGTTAGTACACCTATGGTAATCAGATGAAAACTTACATAGAATGATGATTCTCCTAAAGAAAATCAAACAAGATGCAGGTCAATGATTGGTGGATTACTCTACTTGACTCAGACTAGGACATATATATTGAATGTTTTATGCATGGTTGCTAGATATCAAGTTTATCCCAAAGAGTCTCATGTGACTGCTGTGAAAATAATCTTCAGATACCTGAAAGGGACAATTGATCTTGGTCTTTGGTATCCTAAGGATGATGATCTTATCTTGAGCGCTTTCATTGATGTTGATTGGGCAGGAGATGTGAATGACAGGAAGAGTACTAGTGATGGTTCATTCTTCTTAGGGAAGAAGTTGGTATCTTGGCTAAGTAAAAAGATTTTTTTTTTTTCATTATCTACTGCTGAGGAATAATATATTGCTACTGCAAAAAAATGTACTCAAGTATTGTGGATGAAGCAAATGTTGAGAGATGTTAGAATTGAGTATGAAGAACCCATTTCCATATTCAATGACAATTCAAGTGCCATAAACATTTCTAAGAATCCAGTGTTGCATTCAAAGACAAAGCATAAATCCATAAAATATCACTTCTTGAGAGATAAAGTAAGTGAAAAAGAAGTTAGACTAGAGTATATGCCTACCAAGGAGCAAATTGTAGATATGTTTATGAAGCCATTGCCTAAGGATAATTTTGAGTACCTCAGAGGCAAGTTAGGGGTGATTTCCCCTCTTGATTAGAACTAAGTGATGTAAGTCTTTGCATCAGTTTGTGAATTCATAGCCATATCCTCTTTTGGATTGATGTTGTGGTGTCTGCTACTCAGGGGGAGTATTCAGATGTGCTAAATATGATGATTAGAGCATGTGTACCTTTTCCATTGATGTCAAAGGGGGAGAAGAACAATGTGAAAAACTCTTGAAGTAAGGTGGAGAAGAGTCAAGAAAGGGAGAGAAGTTTATGAACAACCAGTTGTGTTGATGGTTTTATTTTTCACATCATGTGTTGCCATCAATGCCAAAACGGGATATTGTTGGATGTTGTGGTTGCATTGTTGATATGTGGTTGTCATTGATGTCAAAACTATTTGAATTGGTGATTTTGAAGGTTGTATATGTTGAGGAGATTGAGAAAATTGTAAAAAAAACATATTGCAGGCAGTTTGTGATGATGTGAAGATCCAAGTGGTGAAAATTTATGTATGTTGAGTTTCAAGTGTTGCACATTAAATTTTTTTTTTTCGAGCCTATCTAGTATGTTGTCTAAAATTTTTAGTGGTACGCATCAAGAATTGAGAAAGTTATGAAGATTTGTGTTCCTACAGTTATTCAGTTACTGTAGCAAGTTTTTTTGGAAGATGTGATTGCAATTCTAGTGAATTTGGTTGTTGCGTATGTTTCTAATATGATTAGTAATGTTTCTAGATCATGCTCTATTAGTTTAGTATGTCTGTATTGATAAGAGTGATTTTGATTGAATATTTTTCCTTGTGTGTTCAAGTTTTTCATGTTCTTGGTCGACATGATGGTGATAGCGTGTTATGGATCTCTATGGATTAATAATTTATTGTTTGGCATGTTCGAAGGTGTTTATTTCCTAACTATGTTGTGACCGACTTGTGTTGGTGCACATTAATATTTATTTATGTATTGAGGCCGATAGTTGTAATTTATTCTTTATTTGTGGCCGACAAAGTAGTTGATGGAAATCTGTGTAGCGTATATATAAGAGTGATTATTTTCCTCATTTTTATGTATGCTTAGTGTGTGTATGTGAATTAATTTTGCGATTAAAGATAAAATCATTCAAGAACAGAGAAGAGTTTAAAAGAGATTGAGCAGAGTGTGGAAGCATTTGGCCAAAGTGTGTAGAAGTTCTTATGTGCCTAACCAGAATTGTCATCAGGCTTTTGTAGAAGCTAATTTGTTAGTTCAGCCTCATCATATGGATTTAATCTGATTATTGTATGTAAGGCAGTGAGCCTTCCTCTGAGTAGTGAGCTCTAGGCAATGTGCTTGAATGCATGTGCATTACCTATTTACTCTTCATTATACTTTCAACAGGGTATAATCTTGTGGACTAACATCCACCGTGGTTTTTCCCCTAACAGGGTTTCCACGTATAAAATCTTGGTGTTCATGTGTCTTAGATGTGTTATTGATTTATTCTTGCACTGTTAATTATTAGATATGAGATTAAAGGTTTATTAATGTTGAGGAAGTTTGATTTTGGTAACAACTGATATATCCCCCCTCTTAGTTGTCTATCCTTATTTTTCCAACAGATGTGAAAAACCATCAAAGATAGTATACATGATTCTTAGAAGCGACAACCTGCCAAGCATAAAATTTTCTCATGATTCTCTCTCCCACATCCTACATGATTTTCAAAAGTGACAACCTACCAAGCATAAAATTTTCACATGATTCTCTCTCCCCCTTTGACATCAATGGAAAAGGAAATTCTTGCCAAACAAAGCCCTATTCACTCCCCCTAAGAATTATACCCACATTACACACTGCAACAATACATTTCTCTACTCCCCCTGAGGAGTAGACCTCAATCATCAGTCCAAAATAAGAGAGTCTATGGGGTATGTGCAGGATCATCATGGAAAAAATATGCCCTTAAGTGGCAATAAAAAGACAGAAAATCAGAGTTAGACAACTTGACGTAAAAATTTGAATAAGTTAACTATATTATTTCAAAAAAATGTGAAAATAGAATCTATAGCAAATTGAATGTAGTTTCTAAACTACTAGACCTTTATTTAAAAAATAAATCTATTTGGTGAAAATTTGAAATTTCAATGCAGTAGTATTTAAATTTCAAGGTAAAAATAAGAAGTAGGTGTCTGTCTGACCACCCTAACTACAATAAAATGATAATATTTTTTTATAAGCTTCTAGATATAAGTAAAGGACTCATGTCCCGATGTGATGCATTTTTTTTTTTTTTCCAATTAAATAATTAATTATGAATTTTTTATTACAATTTTTAAAAAATATAAAAGCTCGTTTGTCTAACCACCTTAACTTGGTCAAAAATTCATGAAATTCATTTTTTTTTTAATCCTATTGTATGCAAAGCATAGAATGTGATGCATGTTTTGGATTCAAAAAATGTGATACCATTTGAAAGTTATAGATAATTTTCAATCAGCCTATTAATCAGGACTTTATTTGTAATTCTAATAGAAAATGAATAATAATTATTTATTAAATTCAAAGTAAAGCATAATTTATATTGGTGGAAAGTTGAGAACCTCCTCTAAAAACCCTTTTCGTTTCATCAATTTTGGGTAAAAAAAAAGTCGTCAACCACATGGGCCATCATATGGCTTACATATCACCACTTTTTGGCCCATCATGATCCTGCACATACCCTATGAATCCACTAGGCTGATGCACCTCCATGTGCACTTAGTTCAAAGAAGGAGGGGAAAAAACCCCTAATTTCCCTCTGAGATACTCAAAAATATCCTTTGGTAGGTACATATTCAATTCTAACTTCATTCCTCAAGAAGTGATACTTGATAGATATATGCTTTGTCCTAGAATGCACCACTGGATTATTTGAAATGTTTATAGCACTTGTATTGTCACAATAGATAGAAGTAGGTTCATCACTCACCACACCTATGTCCATCAAAGTTTGATTAATCCAAAATAAATGTGTACAACAAGACACTACTACAATATATTCAGCTTCTCCATTGGATAAATAAATTGAATCCTATTTCTTGCTCAACCATAAAACTAATCTTCCTCCAAGGAAGAATGCTCCTCCACTTGTACTCTTCTGATCATCTACACATCTAGCCCAATCAACATTAGTGTAGGCATTCAAAGTGAAATCATTATCCTTTGGATACTATAGTCCATAGTCTAGAGTTCCTTTAAGATATATGAATATCCTCTACACAACTTTAACATGTGCTTCCTTTGGTTCTTCTTGAAATCTTGCAACTAAACATACTGCATACATAATGTCTTCTCTAGTAGCAGTAAGATACAAAATTCCACCAATCATGTATTTGTACATGCTCTGATCAACTTTAGCAGATTCATCATCCTTACTTAGCTTGCATCCAGTTACCATAGGGGTACACACCAGTTTAGAGTCATCCATTCCAAAATTCTTTAACAATTCCTTAACATACTTAGATTGTGAAATGGATATCCCTTTGTCAACTTGATTAACTTGGAGCCCAAGGAAGAAATTTAGTTCACCAATAATAGACATTTCAAATTATTTTTACATCTCTTCAACAAACATCTTACACATACCTTCATTGCCACCAAAAATGATGTCATCAACATAAACCACAACTATAAGAATCTTGTCTTTCTCAACCTTGAAGTAAATATTATTGTTTGTAGACCATTTTTTGAATCCTTGCTTAGTCATGTATCTATCCAATCTAGCATACCAAGCTCTAGGAGCTTGCTTCAGTCCATATAGTGTCTTCTTTAGTTTACAAACCATGTTTGGTTTATCTGACAGTGAAAAACCTTCTAGTTTCTCCATTCAGAAATGCAGATTTGACATCCATCTGATATACTTTGAAGTCTTTATGAGCTGAAAATGCCAAGAACATCTAAGTGGCTTCCATCTTTGCTACAGGTGCAAAATTTTCTTCAAAATCTATTCCTTCAACCTGTGAATATCTTTTACATACAGTTATTTCTTTATTCCTTACTACTTCACCATCTTCATTTAATTTATTTCTAAATACCCATTTTGAACAAATTAGATTCTTGTTTGTAGGTCTAGGGACTAGTTCCCATGTCTCATTCTTCTCTATCTGTTGTAGTTCCTCTTTCATTCCTCTAACCAAAATTCATCATGACATGCTTCATTCACATTCTTAGGTTCTATCTTAGAAAGTAAACACAAGTTTACCTCAACCACTTTTCTTCTTGTCTTCACTCCTTCACTTTTTTCTCCAATTATCTGTTCCTTCGGATGATTTTTTTGAACATATTTAGGAGTCTTGGGTGCAGGTTCTAAAATTTCTTCTTCTTCTTCACTTTTTTCTTTCTCTTCTTTTTCTTCTTATTGTATTTATACATATATTGGTCCATTAGGTTCAACTTCAGTTATTTCCACTGGTCTATACATAGCTTCATCAACCTTCACATTAGTACTCTCAATGATTTTTGTTAGCCTCTTATTAATACATCTATAAGCCTTACTATTATTTGAATATCAGAGGAAAATTCCTTCATCACATATAGCATCAAATTTTCCAATATTTTCTTCATCTCTTCTAATATAGCATCTACTACCAAATACCATAAATTATTTTGCAGTAGGATTCTTACCAGTCCATGGTTCATAAGGGGTCTTAGTGTTGTTACCTCTGACTTGAACTCTATTAAGAATGTAAACAACAATGTGAATAGCTTCTCTCCAATACACATCAGGAACATTTTATTCTTTCATCATAGTTCTTGTAGTCTCTTGCACGGTCTAGTTCTTTCTCTCTACAACTCCATTCTGTTGGGGGGTTCTAGGAGAATAATACTATCTTTTTATACCATGCTCTTCACATAATGCATTGAACTCACCAAATGTAAACTCTCCACCTCTATCAGATCTTAACCATTTAATTCTCAGTTTTATCTCATTTTCTACTCTCTCCTTATACATCTTGAATCTATCAAGAGCTTAATAATTTTCTCTAAGAAATGTAACCCATGTCATCCTAGAGTAATCATGAATTAAAAGCATAAAATACCTATCACCATTCAAGCTTTCTATTCTTGTAGGACCACAGAGGTGTGTATGGATTAATTCTACCATTTTGGTGGATGATTGATCCTTTGTTTTAAAATTGTTCCTTGTCTGTTTTCCCATCTGATAACTTTTGTAGATTGAATTTGAAGGCTTTATGATTCTAGGTAGATCTCTCACAACTTCTCTAGAACCGATCCTAACCAGATTATCAAAATTCACATGTCCTATCCTCTAGTTCCAGAGCTAACTCTCACTAATATGGGAAATAAAACATTGACCATCACCACATTTGAGTTGATAGATGTTTCCATTAGTTCTTCTTCTAGTTGCAACCACAACTCCATATCCTTTTCTGATCTCACAAGTGTTATCCTAAAACAAAAGTTTAAAACCTTTGCTGCACATTTTTCCAACACTTAAGAGATCATGCCTTAAACCCTTTACATAATAGACATCATTAGTGTTATGTTTTCCATCAAATCTAATTTTTCATTTACTAACAATATTAGCACCAAAATCATCTCCAAACATGACTATACTTCCATCATACTTATCAAGTTTATTAAACTTACTCTTATCTCCAGTTATATGACTTGAACATCCGATGTCAATTACCCAAAAGTCTTTATCCTGTTTGGCATGAAAATCAGTTACTAGATTACATTTTGATTCATCCTTTTTACACTCCGGACTAGGTTCTTTTGCACATTTCTTTTCTAGGTCTAGAAACAAACATTCATCTTTATCTTCCTCGGGATCAGATTCATCATCATAAATTATTTCATCTTCTTGAACATAATAAAACTTCTTGAACTTCCTATCCTTATTATCCTTTTGATTATTGTTATTATCCTTATTCTTCCTTTTTGTAGCTCTATTAGGACATCTTGATGCATAATGACCAATATTTACACAACTGAAACACTTAAAAGGAAACTTACCTTTGTATTTACCAGTACCTTTCTTCAATCTCCTTGTGAAGTTTTCCTCCAAATATTCTACATCATCATCATCATCATCATCATCATCATCATCATCACCATCATCATCATCATCACCATCATCATCATCATCATCATCATCATGAATTTAAAGGTTGTTTCAATCTTCTCCTTATCTCTTGCAAAATTTTCTCATCTCAAATGTAGTCAAGACACCAAATATATGTTCCTTAGTGAATGTCTTCAGATCATACTATTCTTCAAGTGCAGATACTGTATCACTATAATTATCTAGTAAGGTCATTAAGAGATTATCAATTATATCTTCATCCTTCATGGTACCACCTTGATTCTTAATTTAATTTTCTATAGTTTCAAGTCTCTGATAATAGCTTGCAATGTCTTCTCCATCTTCCATTCTCAAATTTTATAATTTTCGCTTAGCAGTTAGTTTCCTTGACAATTTTACTCTCATTTCCTTCATAAATGTCTTTCAATTTTGTCCATACTTCATTTTCTATAGTTAGAGAAAAAAATTTTGCTCTTTCATTTTTAGATAAAGCACTAAAGATATCAAACCTTGATCTTTAATTTTCTTCAAAAGTTGGAACCTCATGAACAAAGGAAGGTCCAACTGCTGGAATCACATACTTTGTCTCCACAGCTTTCCGGGTATTAAAATTGAGTGAAATCAAATAACTTCTCATCTGCTCTTTCTAGTCACTGTAATCAGCTCCATCAAACATAGGAAGCTACAACTTGTGTGCCATCTGATCTACCTCAAGAAAATAAGCTTTTCACCAAGGAACCAGAGCTTTGATACCAATTTTTGAAATGTGCAAGACAACAGAGAGGGGGGTGAATCCATTGTATCAAATTATTTACTTCTTAACTTAATCAATTCCACTATATATTTAATCTGTTATTAAGTGTTAACATCAAATGCAAATAACAGAAACAAAACACTAGAGACACCAAATTTACATGGAAAACCCTAATGACGGAAAAACCACAGTGATGATTAACTCATAGTATAGTAGTAATGCAATACCAGATAAAAAAGGCTCACTACCGGAGGGCTCATTACCCAAGTACAAAGGCTCACTACCTAGATCAAGGGCTCAGTGCCTTATGACTCTCTGTCCAAAAGGAGAGGCTCACTGCCTACAAAAAAATACAAAGAAATAGATAAAGATCAACCACTAGGAGTTCCACACACTTTGCAACTTGATCAAAAGATTATGAATACAATGAAGTATTGTTGCCACAATTCGCTCTTCCACACTCTGCCTTTCACACTTGTTTGCACACTCTTATCTTTCTTAGATTGAATGATGGATGGATATGAAATTCGCTACAAATTAACTTGTATTTATACCATCTTGAACCTCAGGAACATTCTCCAAGGTCAGCTATACAATTTCATTTTCAAATTAAAACTAGGTCGGCTACTCAAAATTCCTGTGTTGGATACAAATGTGAGGGGACCAAATATATATTTAATTTAGGACCCAAATAACATCTTGAAGCTCAAACATGCTTCCTCAAGTCGATGCAAAAGCTAGATGTAACGTGTAGACACTAGGTTGGCCAAACCTAATGAAAACACCAATGATATTTGAAGTGTGTGCATGTCCAACAAGATAAACACATGTGGATTACTCAATATGCTTCACCAATCATTTTACCATCTCTGAGAAGAACTTAGATACATCTGCAACAACTTCAACAAACTTCATTCGTAGAGAAAACTTCACCAATTCAACCGAGACAACTAGCAAAAACATAGAGACTCTGGAGAAGCTATTCCGAAGCACCAAACCAAAAGAAATTTTATCAGAACACAAAAATCATAAAAAATAGTCATCTCCGAGGTTTGCAAGATCTGAAACCAAATATCAAAAGACTATGGAGCCAAAAAAATTCTCCCAGTCCACAAAAAAATAGTTTTTGCAAACTAGTTCACACACTGGTGAACATATCTTCTTCTCTTCATCAAACTAGAAGTTGAAACTCAGAATATACAATCCATTTAAGCTGATGAACACACCTACAAATCTACATAGGCATAGGATTAAAAAAAAAAAAAAGTGGACCACAATACCGGAGCACACTCAGAACACACTTCAACACAACTTTCATTATTTCTCAAATTTTCTCAAAAGCACTTGGCAAAACCTAACTTACTCAACCTGTACAGTGTTGAAATCAATGAAAACATTAATGAAAACACCACCAAACACATCCATACTTGAAAAATTCTTTTGTTATCATTTTTCTTGTCGAGGGTTTTCAAATCCTAGCCAACTATGCTAGGGCATTGGGACTGCACAATGGTTTGGAAAGCTTGGTAGTTACTAGACTGAGGCAGTTATGGAACAATGATAAGGTATTCAGTTTATTCAAAGACAAGTACATTTTGTTAGTGTAATTCCCCACCACATAACTCTATAGGAAGTTGCAATAACTATGAAAGCATACAATTTTTTTAATTTTAAAGTGCAATAAAACATGAAAGGTGCACTACTCTATCACAAACATACTCTAAGGCATGATACTAAGGTTACATCTAAATCCAATAACATAAACATCAAATCACTCATAGCATATAATTAATTACTTATGAATCTAAAGTACATACATTCAAAGCATTAAAATTGCATCACATAGAACAAAAATACATCAAGATCCCAATATGAGGAAGATCATACATAAGTGTTACAATTTACAAGAGTCCTCCTTGAACACAATTGAGGAGTAATATAAGTACAATTTCCAACTGAAACAATACATCAAATGAAAGGAACATATCCATTGGTATCCAAAAACTCTCCAACTGAAAGATCTCGCCATCACAAATAGAAGAAGGGGACCCAACAGAGTAAGGTGCATGTTCCACCCAACCAAGTGGTACTCGAAGGACCACCCCCCATGCTAGGAGATAGTAACAAGGAATCCTAGACAAGACCAACTACCTCTAGACATGGGCTATCACAAGACTGCACTAACCAAACACAAGTACAACAAAAACATAAATGGTTACAATGCTTCCAGATTAAATTAATCACATATGTCAACTGAACCATACACACAAACCATTTTCATAGGAATATTTTCATCACACCAGATTGACATGGGTTACCCAATGTGGATCTTCATAGGTTGTTGGCCCCTATCTAGTTAAACCCTGGCAACCTCAACTGATCCCTGACCCCCATTCTCACTCATGCGAGATCAACTTACCTTTGGAAGGGACAAGGCAAATGACCTTCGCCATTCCAGGCCTTCCCACTCATCCCAAGCCCAAACAAGCACTTGATTCCATGAGTGAGGCTATCTTATCTGAATTAATATGAGTTACTACCTAATCCCTTGATTCAATTTAGAATTAATTTTTTCACTTGATTAACTACTTTCGATAGGTTGCCCAGTTTACTTCTTAAGGGCTCTGGCCCCTAACGAAAGCCACTCTCCTACTGAAAAAACATTGGAACTCTCAAATTTCCCAAATTTGAAGTGCCCATTTCAAAATAGTGCCTCTGCACTTTTAGAAGTGCACCTGGTGAATATGCTTAAGTGACCTGCTTTTAGGGGTCATAATTTGATGCTCATTGATTTTCCTGCAAAACCCATTTGCAAACACACTCATGTGACCTATGTGACTGTACATGTCAATTTTCAGCTTCTTATGATAAGTTTTGACAAGGTTTCAAAAAGCGAAGCTGGAGGGTTTTGACACATTTTTTGTTGTTTGCAAACTTTCAGTTTTGCAAAGTAGCCTCCTGTTTCAGCTTGCATTTTGCAACCAGGGGAGTGTCAAGTCAAATTGAATGTTGTTCTAAATTTTACATGCCAAGATGAAATCACATGTCAGGTTTCAAAGCTTCATGATGAGATTTTCTAATTTTAGCAGATAAAAACCAAATGCAATTTCTCTTGTTTTGCACCTGCATTTGCAAAAACCATTATGAGAGGTCAACTTCGACCTTCAATAACTTTTGATCAATGATTATTTGAGCTACACATGTTCTCTATACCAAATTTATCTACTATGTCCAGTGGCAGCTCACCAGGAGTTGATTTGGTATTTTTCCAATGAGGTGATTTCATTAGTTTCAATTGGCTCAGAACAACTGTTTGTTGTAGAAAGTTTGAGTAAGAAACTTTGACAGCTAATACATTTTTCCTCATGATTGATTTATCTGATCCATCTTTTGTATTGCATTATTTGGACCAATGTCTACATGTCTGTAAGTTTTAATAGCTTCAGTAGGTCGATCGCCCAGTTTTCAGAGGCGATTTCAGGGCCAACTTGGCCAGTTTGCACCATTCTCCAAAGTGCCTGAAAGTTATAGAGGATCAATTCACTATATTATTTGATATTTCTAAGTTTTTTGAGTAGATATAAGAAGATGAAAAGGAAAATCTCATATCAACTTCTATGCAGAGAACAAACCAATGCCAAAGTAGTCAGCACATAAAGTGCAAGAACTATGTCTATCAACAATACAGAGGTTGAGAGTTTTGTGTGATGTAATCCTTTTAATGAGATATGTCAGCCAACAAGGAGGTCAATGTGCCATCTCTCCTTTTTCTATTTGCACACAGTGTTGAATGTCTAGCTACTACAATGCGTGAAATTACTCTTAGGCTGAGATAAATGTTGAAATAAGGGAACTACTTTGTAATAAGAAAAGGTGGTTGGAGGGAGGTGCTTTACTTGAATTATCATGGATAAATCTACAACACTACTTTATTTTTCCCGACTCTTTGAAAAACCATACAATACTATAAAAGAAAACCTTTTGAGCGACTGCTTGATGATGCAAGCTGGAACACCATAAAATGTAGCACATATGCAAAATGGTTTTGTTGATAATGCCTCCACATTGGAACACCAACAATAGAATACATGTTGAAAAGGAATTAGAAACTTTCAAGCATATGCATTTGGATCGAATGCAATAAATAGGACGGGCCAATGCAGTGAGTGGAGTCTCTGCGTACTCGAAGGAGGAGGTGCCGGTGCTGATGCAAGAAATGAATAAATTAAGTGCCTTATGGAATGGTTACAATTTTTTTTGAACAAATACATATGGAGGAGAAGTTTTTGCAATATATAGAGGAGATGGAAGCAACATAGATGAGTGGATATGCACAAAATGAATATGTTAAAGGCTTTAGAAACTTTGAAGCAAATACAAACCACATGTAAGCGATAGGATTGGATATCCAACAGAGTACTCACAACCAACACACTAGCTTGAGCAGCTTGCACCATGAATAGAAGGTAAATAACTCACCAAAAAAAGTTATGATCAAGAGCATTCTTCGCAACATAAGATATGAAACGAGATGACAACCAATTAAAGAAAGGCACTAGTCAAGGTGAGAGGGCACGACCTGGAATGTGATATGAACATCCATCAATGCATAGAGGATGTAGAATGAGGTGCCAACATAATGAGACTTAATGGTGAAAAATGACTTTGAAATCTTGAAGAAATACAACACAGTTGGAAATGGAAGGAAATGAAGGCCACCTGGTGAAGCAAAATGGACACCACAACTCGCAGCTCACGCATTTAATGGATTTCTTGAAAACATTTGGTGATGGGATGCCACAGGAGCAACATACGCCTAGAGTGATGGTGTTGAAAAAGATTCATCTCCTACAACCACCATGGATAGTGGAGCTTGTAGAAACTCGAGCAAACAAAAACCAGAGAGAAATTAGGGCAAGAAAGAGGTTGAAGAAATCAATGGCTGGAGTGAAATGTGAGATGCAGCCACATCTCATTCGTCCCCTGCCGGCTCACCCAATTTAATTGCTCGATGGTTATTTCTGTGGGATGGGCGAGAGGAAGGGAAGTGAATGGTTGGTCCCGGACATTAAAATTAATTGATGAAATATTAATAGTAGCCCAATGGAAATATTAAGGAGTTTTTTGGCTTCCTCGCTATCTCATGGGTTTAAAATGAAAGTTTTTTTTTCCCACAGGGTGAGCAAAATGAGGCCATGTGGAGTGTGGGCCTGAAAAAAGGTTGGAAGCACGAGCATAGCTTAAGTGGCCAGATGGTAAAAGTTTTTTTATGTTGATTGAGAACACATTTAAAAGGGGGCCTACATCAAAATTTTAAATCTCCATCACAATGCAAAGGTAAAAGGCACAGTTATAATTTATTTGCTTGTAATATTTTAAATCCTTTGTATTTTCAAAGACAGGCTCCTAAATATATGGTGAGGAAACAATTGTTGTTGGGAGTGCAAAGTGAGAGGGTAAAATATGTGCACAGGGGTGAAATATATGAATAAAGTAAAAAAAATTGCCGAGCCCATTAAAATGTAAAATATGGGTGAAGCGTTTTACCTGCCTAGGTAAAATATTTAAGACATTGTATGCACGTGAAATTCCACGAAAGGGGGATAATTTTAATTGAATGTTCACCATGTGAAATGTTTTATTCACTGAAGTGAATAAAATAAAGTGCATCCACAACAATTAAAATGCAACACAAGAGAATAAGGGTAGAGTGAATTTATTCACTTTGTGAGTAGAAAATATGAAATTTTCACAAGGAACAAAATTATTTTCAGATGCTAGTGAATTGTGAGAATTTCATCACATTGGAACTTTTTTTTTTGTTAAAAAACTTGAGCAAAGGAATTTTGGAGGAAAAATTGGTTGCAGAGAGAGGAGAGAGGCTTTGCAAATTTGTTGATCAACGATGGATGGATTTTCTAGATGGCATCTCCCGATTACCTTTAGGGCTTCTTCTGGAGCTTTCTATTATTCTATTTCTTCTCTTCTTCTCTCATTTTGTGGGGGTTCTGAGGTTGATTTTTGTTGTGAACTCATGTATGGGGCTGGGGTAGATAGAGAAATGTTGAAATTTTGAGTTATAATTTTGAGTCTATAAGTTGTAAATTTTGATTTCATGAGCAAATATCAAGTAGTTTTTGCAAATAACTCATGAATGTCTTCCAAGTGTTTCCATATTCATGAATTTCATCAAATTGTCTCCAGATCTATATATTTTTAGTCATTTTAATTCAATAATATCGAGTATCTTTGAGTTTGGAATCTCAATTTCATGAGATTGTTTTATTTGTTAATGAGTCCGTTTCAATGAAATGGTTAAATGATTTGAGCAGATAATTATGATTGAAGTGTGCAGGTTGGATTTGATAAGAAGAATTTGATTGATAACAAGAGAGGGTATGTTGGTGTAATAAATTAGTAATTTAAATCCACTGATTGATGTCCATTTGCTGATGAAATTTTCTTTGTGAATTTGAATCCATGGCCAAGAACTAGCCACTAGTCTATCATTCAGTTTTATGCATCTCGGAAACAAGTTTAAATATAAAAATCATTTTAAATCCCTGTGGTTTGGTGTTGATTCTTACTTCCCAATTGCTGAGTAAGTATTGATATATAAAGAACTTAGCCAAATTTGAGGTTATTAATGCTTTCCTTAGTGTATTTGTGTTGGATTTATCTACTATAAAAAACAATATTTGTGTGTAAGTGAATTAAGTTTTAGGTATTGTGTAGGTTGACCCACCTTGGTTCTGAAGAGCCAGAAGTGCAGATCTCAGTCTTTGACTAAATCTTGTAAGTTGGCCAAATCAACCTTTGAGTCTGAGCATAAGACATTGGAAAAGTCTTTAGGATTCAATTGATCTGTTGATATTTGGAACACCAACAAAATGGTGACTCTGCTGGGGAAAACTATGAATCTCCAGTTGCAGACCGATAATTCAGAGTCATATTATTGTTTTCCATTCTGAATTTAGTTCAAGTTTGGAAGGATTTCAAACCTGGCAGAAATATTTGTTGTAGTGAACTTGAAGATTTGATGATCTGTGGTGCTCTACTGGTGGAAGGAACTCGGAAATAAGTTTACATGTGAAACAACTTCATATTGCTTGAAGTTCGGTCCTCTGTGAAGAGAGGTGGCGACTCTATTAAAAGAACCTGATGAAGAGGTGAATATAGTTCCAGATCTATGATACTTCCAATTAGAAGAACAATTTGCAGCAACTGCAACATTTCCAGGTATTCTTCACTCTTGGTTTTCAAGAAAATCTTTTGTGAAAACCATATTTGAATTTCGTAAGACAAAATTTGCTTCCCTATTGAGTGAATTAGCACTAATAGAGGAAAAGAACAAGAATATTGAGTTTGCACACTCCTATTTGCTAGATATGTTGAATGTAATTGCAATTCCATTGAAATAATTTTGTCTAGTGCTCAAGTATTTGATTATATGGATGGTTAGAATGTATTTGCATATTCTAGGGATTTCCATCCATTTTCATTTGTCATATGATTCAATCCCAAGTTGTCATTATGTTAGTAATTGTCATAGTTGTCCATAATTTGGTCATGTTGGTAATTATGCACACTTAGTTGAGCCTTGATCTGTAATATCCATGGATCACCAAAAGAAAGTAGCCATACCTATAGCCACTTTGATGCAGCTTGTTAAGAAGTGTCAGAATTCTAATAATTTTCATACATTTGAGATCCCAAAGTACATGAACCCAAGTTCACAACTCTAAGATAAGGCCAGAATGGAAAGTTATGTTTGAAGGAGGACTTAGAGAGATGGATGAAAGACACTAGATATTTTCACAAGCTCAGTCAAGAGACAATCATACTATGTCTACTTGGAAAGTTAGTGCACCTTTTGTGAATTCCTTTGACCCATTGTATGCTCAATTAGATTTTTCATGGCTTGATTACAAGGTTGAAAGTATTTCAGCTCAAGTATACAAGAAGATACCTAGATTTAATGGATAGAGTGTTTGTGGAGGAGATGCACATGTCAAAAAAATTTCCAACTTCATGGAGAAACATTCATTTGAATATCAGGATATGTGGATGAGGTTCTTTGTTAGATCCCTTGAAGCTAGAGCTCAGGATTGGTATTTAAGTTTTCCTGAGAAGTCATTTCCTTGCTGCGATAAGTTAGTGGTTGCTTATAGAGAATAATTTGCAAGAGAGCCCTCTGATCTTGTCATGAGTTTAAAGCAAATCAAGAAAAAAAATGAAGAGTCAAGTGTTGATTTTAGTCATATAATTTTTGTTGCCCTGTCACTAATCCCAGAAAATTTCAGACCTAGCACTTTTGATTGTATCCATATGTATTTTGAAGCCTTTGAAGAGGTATTTAGTGCATTGTTAAAATATTTCAAAATATTGAGTATGCAGATGGCTTACATAGTTCTGGATAATTTGGAGAAGCAAAGGAATGAATATGTGCAAAGATTGTTGTCTTCAATTATGGGCAAACATGCTCATGTAATCAATAGCTATGTGAATGAAAATGATCACAACTTTCTAGACAAATGCACACTTGAGAAGGTTGAAGATAAGGAGGATGCATTAGTAACTGATGATAAAGTTGTCTATGAAAAACTCACAAAAGAAATGTACCCAAATGAAAATCAGCAGTTAGGCCTTCTGTGCCAAGAATCTAAAGAGGAATATCAATTGGACTTACTCTTTGAAGAAGAGATAAGCAATCAGAAATGTTATGATACAATTGATTATGTCAATTCTACATGTGATGATTATAGTCTTGATGCAAGTCTCCATGATGAGACAAGGAATTTTCTGATTTTGGGAATTCTCTTGAGAACACCAATATATCAGTTGCAAGTGATCAAGAATGCAATGAATTTTAGTTTCAAAGACAAGCCAAAAGTAGTTGCAGTCAAGAAACCACTTATGGTTTTTAGTCTGATGGTGAAAATGTAAGTATCTACCCTCAAGAGGATGAAAGTGACCAATTCAATGAAGACACCCAGTGCAATGCTGCAATGCAAAAGGATGTAGATTGTTGTTATGATGGCCCAGAATAAAGTAAGAAGGAAGAAGTGGAAATTTAATTCATTGTGACTGGTTATGACCATTCTTCTGACAATGCTGTCAGCAATTCCATCTCCTATGATTGGGGAAACCCTATTTATGACCAACCCATTGAGTTCTTAGACTTTGAAGATGATGATACCATGGGTTATTCTGATTTACAATTTGATAATGCATCCAATTCAAGTGAAGGTCAAGGAGAGGAAGTGGTTGAAATAATAGATAAGAACAATGATCTATTGAGTTGTGAACAAATTTCAGATCTATTGACCACTAAATATCAGAAATGTGCACATATGAATGATTTTCAGTTGTTGTGTGCAGTCCCTATTGACTTTGACAATAATGATGATCTTCAAGATGCAAGGTATGATGCATATGTCTTTGATCTTCCTTCTAGGTATGAATCAATTGATCATGATGATATGGATGAACACAAGCAACCATTTGATGACAATGATGCATTCTATGATGAGTATGAAAATGAGCATGCTGATGTAAACTCAAAAATCTGTTTTGATGAGTTTCAAACAGCAGATAACCATGATGATTGCATATCCAATTAGCTAAGTATTGAAGATTGTAATGCAGATTTGAACAAGTCTTGGTTTGATGACTTGATGGAGCCTAGTCATGAATGTTTGAATGTGGATGTAGATGTTGATTTCGATTAGAAATCAAATTATGCTTTTGAACTAGAATTTCTCATTTTTGAGCAAGCTTGTGATATTGAAAAGGTTGACATGTTATGTTCAGAAGATGACAATATGACTACAGATGATGATGAGTCAGAAATCTCTGATGACTCCCAATACTAGCATGATGAAGGAAAGTTGCAGAGTGTGTTAATGCATAAGTGTATCTCTTTGCATACAATTAGAGATAGTTTGCATGATGAGCCAGATCCTTTGGTAAGTTCTTATGATGGTTTAAATTTTGATATGCAAACTAGTAATCAGATTGAACTTGATGGTACCAACCATGTAGCAGAATGTGAGAGCTATTTTTGTCAACTGGATGGAGTTTTCATAGAATGTGGTAATGTGCAAGCTATTGAAGCAAGCTATTCTCAACTTGAGAAGGGTTTATATGATGAATGTGATCAGTTGTTTCCACATGATAATCAACATTTTGAAAGTGTGCCTGACTTTCAAATGCATAGTGATTATGAACATGTTGATAATGTTGAATATGATTTCCTGTTGAGAGATACTAACATGTTTAATTAGGTAGATGGGTGTGATCAAACTATGCTTTCATATGGTCTTGATCACCATTTTCAAATGTTGCCACTTGATACTAAATCAGAGAATGAAGAAAGTGACAGTGATGTGGCCTATTTGATTTGGTTGTGGTGCAAGAGAACCTATACCTTAACCTTGAAAAGACATGGAAATGGGCCTTGAAGGTTCATTGAAGTGGATTGAAGATCTTTTAGTCATTGTGCAACAAGGAAGTTGCAAAATACGTCAAAATAGAATAAGTTATCATGTAATGTCATGGTGACAATAAATCCTAGGTAATAGAATAGTTTGGGTTTAATGTTTTATTTATCCATAATGTCTCAATGAACATTTGAAATGTATTTAAAAGGCTTAATAGGTCAGTGAGGTGGTATTTGCAAAATCAAGTTGATCAAGTCGTAAAGGGATGATAATTAAGAGAAAAATTGGCCAATTGCCATCTTAGAGTCTAACAAAGGGTGGTTATGGTAGTTGGTCAGTTCAAGGGGTGGTTTAAATGTGATTACATGATATATTGTTGTAAGATCTTGAAAAAAAGGTTGACATACAATGTATTGAAGATCCCATAATAAGAAAAACATTTTTTTCTGCAATTGGCTGTTTTTTCGCAATTTGCAAGCAATATACGGATTTGTACCACCTCTATATGCTCTAAAAATTATACCATATTGTAGGGGATTGAAATAGATTTCATTTGAATCCAATTAGAGGTTCTAATATTGAGTTTCGAGGGAGATCTCTTTTTTTTTTTGAGACTGAATATTTATAACTAATTTGAGGGTTTGATTGGTGTAAAAATGGTTCTAGATATTCCACTTGCTGTCCAGCCATGTAACTTAGTGGAATGACTTGTTTCATGGTATGTTAGATGTACCAATGGTTTGGGAGGCAGAAAATACAAGTTGTATGGTTTTAGAGTGATGCCCTAGGGTGTTTTCATGAGTTTTCTATGTGAAATTGAGGAACTAAAGTAAGGTTTTGGAAAAATATGAATGGAACTGTATATGTGATAGTGTTCTAAGTTTGTGCAGGTCATTTTATGAAGGTCTGAGGCAGTGGAATGTTAAGATAAGTCTTGGAACCCATATTTTCATTAAACCCTCCTCAAATTGGCTTAAAATGAGCTTTTTGTGGTTTGGCAAGTTGGAGTAAGTTTCCCTTGAGAAAAAATGTGTTTTTGGGAGTTTGAATACGTGTTAATTTCTGCCCCAATAGTTCCATGGAGTTGTTGAATTTTTGAAAGGTAATTTCTTTGTAAATCAGTCCTAATTAGCCTATTTAGGACATCGGTGAAGGCTTAGTTTGAGGCACATGTTCCAAAAGAACACCTGAAGATTTTGAAATATGTTATGTAACTCCTTAATGGGTATCTAAATAACTGATCTATTGGTAAGGTCATTTGGAAAGTTTGAGAGTTAAGTCCCTAAAACAGGGTTTGTTGTCTTACAAGCTTGCCTAGGTGACAGGGGAAAAGAACCAAGATTGATTTAATAACTTGAAAGGTGAATTGGAATCATTTTGTATTGTTAAAAAAAGAGGTTTGACACCCCTAATCTGTATCAAGTTTCCACTTGATGATAAAGCCAAACAGAGATAAAGTTTTCTCTTGCATGAAGGCAGCCCGATGCTTGTGTTTGCATAAGTGCAGTTGTTCATGTTGTTATGGCTTGACAGAGGCAAGCAAAAGTTGAGGGAGATTAGTTATTTCATCAAAGTTGTGTTTGAAAGAGGTAGAAGTTGATTCCCACTTTCATTTGGTGACCTAGGGTCACCAAGTGAAGTTGAAAAGGAAGGTTGAATAAAGGAGCAGTTTGAGAGCACTTGATGGACTTAGCTTTGGTCTACTCTCCAGAGATCTAGAATCTTGCTATGCCCACAAAAGGCATACATCCCCAATCGGAGCCACTATTGGCACTCTCAAATTTCCCAAATTTGAAGTGGCCATTTCAAATTTTTATCTCTGCACTCTCAAAAGTGCACCTGGTGAATCTTCCTAAGTGACCTACTTTGAGGGGTCATAATTTGATGTATGTTGGTTTTTGTGCAGAACCCATTTACAAAAACACTCATGTGACCTATGTAAGTGTACATATCAATTTTCAGCTTCCTCTGATAATTTTTTTCAAGGTTTCAAATTGTGAAGCTGGAGGGTTTTGACACATTTTCTGTTGTTTGGAAACTTTCAGTTTTGCTAAGTAGCCTCCCGTATTAGCTTGCATTTTGCAACCGGGTGACTGTCAAGTCAAAGTGAATGTTGTTCTTCATTTTCCATGCCGAGATGAATTCACATGTTAGGTTTCAGAGCTTCATAATGATATTTTCTATTTCTAGCAGATCAAAACCAAATGCAATTTCTCTTGTTTTGCACCTGCATTTGCAGAAACCATTCTAAGAGGTCAACTTTGACCTTCAATATATTTTGATCAATGATGATTCGAGCTGAGCCCTTTTTCACATGTGTTTTGTATACCAAAGTGATTTACTATGTCCAATGGCAGCTTGCCAGGATTTGATTAGGTATTTTTTCGACGAGGCGATTTCATCAATTTCAATTGGCTCAAAACAACTCTTTGTTGCTGAAAGTTTAAGTAAGCGACTTCGACACTTAATAAATTTTTCCTCGTGATTGATTTCTCTGATTCGTCTTTTGCATTGCATTCTCTGGACCAACGTCTACATTCTTGTAAGTTTTTATAGCTTTAGGAGGTCGTTTGCCCTATTTTTAGAGGCAATTCCACGACCATTTTGGCCAGTTTGCACCATTCTCCAAAGTGCCTGAAAGTTACACGGGATCAAGTCACTACATTATTTGATCTTTCTAAGTTGTTTGAGTAGATAGAAGAAGATTAAAAGGAAAATATTTTATCAGGTTCTATGTAGAGAATGAACCAATGCAAATGTAGTGAGCACATAAAGTGCAAGAACTATGTCTATCAACAATATAGAGGCTGAGAGTTTTGTGTGATGTAATCATTTTAATGAGATATGTCAGCCAACAAGGAAGTTAATGTGCCATCTCTCCTTTTCTATTTGCACACAATGCTGAATGTCTAGCTACTGCAATGCGTGAAATTACTCTTAGGCTGAGATAAATGTTGAAACAAGGGAACAACTTTGTAATAAGCAAAGGTGGTTGGAGGGAGGTGCTTTACTTGAATTATCATGGATAAAGCCACAACACTACTTGATTTTTCCGGGTTCTTTGAATAGCCATACAATACTATAAAAGAAAACCTTTGGAGTAGCTGCTTGATGATGCAAGTTGGAATGCCATAAAATGAAGCACATATACAAAATGGATTTGTTGATAATGCCTCCAGATTGGAATGCCAATAGAAGAATACATGTTGAAAAGGCATTATAAACTTTCAAGCATATGCATTTGGCTCGAATGCAAGAAATGGGACGCACCAATGCAATGAGTGGAGTCTCTACGTACTAGAAGGAGGAGGAGCTAGTGCTGATTCAGGAAATGAATAAATTAAGTGCATTGTGGAAAGGTTGTAGAAAATTTTGAACAAATGCATTTGGAGGAGAAGCCGTCACGCATTATAGAGATAGATGCAGCATAAATGAGTGGATATGCGCAAAATGAATATGTGAAAGGCTTTAGCAATTTTCAAGCAAATACAAACCACATGGCAGTGATAGGATTGGATATCCAACAAAGTACTCACTGCCAATGCACCGGCTTGAGTAGCTTGCACCATGAATGGAAGGTAAATAAGACTCACCAAACAAAGTGATGATCTAGAGCATTCTTTACAAAAAAGATATGAAACGAGATGACAACCAAATAAAAAAGGGCACCAGTCAAGGTGAGAGGGCGTGGCCTAGAGTGGGATATGAACATCCATCAATGCATAGAGGATGTAGAATGAGGCACCAACATAATGAGACTGAATGTTGAAAAATACCTTTGAAACCTTGAAGAAATGCAACGCAGTTGCAAATGGAAGGGAATGAAGACCGCCTGGTGAAGAAAAATGAATGCCACAACTTGGAACTAACACATTCAATGGATTCCTTGAAATTTTTTGGTGATGGGATGCCACAGGACTAGCCTATGCCCAAAGTGATGGTGTTGAAAAAGCTTCATCTCCTGCAGCCACCATGGATAGTGGAACTTGTAGAAATTAGGGCAAGAAAGAGGGTGAAGAAATCAACGGTTGGAGTGAAATGTGAGATGCAGCCACATCTCAGTCATCACCCACTGACTCGACCAATTTAATTGCTCGATGATTATTTCTGCGGGATGGGCGAGAGGAAGGGAAGTGAATGGTGGGTCCCGGGCATTAAAATTAATGGATGAAATATTAATAGTAGCCCGATGGAAATAATAAGGAGTTTTCTGGCTTCCTCACTATCTTGTGGCTTTAAAATCAAAGTTTGTTTTTTTATTGCAGGGTGAGCAAAATGAGGCCACGTGGAGTGTGGGTCTAGCAAAAGGTTGGAAGAGTGAGCATAGCTTAAGTGGCCAGATGGTAAAAAAAATTTAATGTTGATTGAGAACACATTTAAAAGGGGGCCTACATCAAAATTTTAAATCTCCATCATAGTGCAAAGGTAAAAGGCACGGGTATAATTTATTTGCCTGTAATATTTTAAAGCCTTTGCATTTTAAAAGGAAGGCTCCTAAATATATGGTGAGGAAACAATTGCTACTGGGAGTGCAAAGTGAAAGGGTAAAATATGTGCACAGGGGTGAAATAAATGAATAAAGTAAAATTTTGTGTTGATCCCATTAAAATGTAAAATATGGATAAATTATTCTACCTGCCCAGGTGAAATATTTAAGACATTGTATGCACATGAAATTCCACGAAAGGGGGATAATTTTAATTGAATGTTCACCATGTGAAATATTTTATTCACTGAAGTGAATAAAATAAAGTGCATCCACAACAATTAAAATACAGCATAGGAGAATAAGGGTAGAGTGAATTTATTCACTTTGTGAGCATAAAATATGAAATTTTCATGGGGAATAGAATTATTATCAGATGTTGGTGAATTGTGAGAATTTCATCACATGGTAATTTTTTCTGTTGTTAAACAACTTGAGAAAAGGCATTTTGGAGGCAAAATTGGTTGTAGAGAGAGGAGAGAGGCTTTGCAAATTTGTTGATCAACGGTTAATGGAGTTTCTAGATGGCATCTCCCGATCAGCTTTAGGGCTTCCTCTGAAGCTTTCTATTGTTCTATTTCTTCTCTTCTCTCATTTTGTGGGATTTCTAAGGTTGAGTTCTATTCTGAACTCATGTATGGGGTTGGGGTAGATAGAGAAATGTTGAAATTTTGATTTCATGAGCAAATATCAGCTAGTTTGTGCAGATAACTCATGACTGTCTTCCAAGTGTTTCCACATTCATGAATGTCTTCATATTGTCTTTGGATCTATATATTTTTAGTCATTTAAATTCAATAATACCAAGTATCTTTGAGTTTGGCATCTCAATTTTGTGAGATTGTTTTATTTGTTTATGAGTTTGTTTCAATGAAATGGTTAAATGTTTTGAGCAGATAATTGTGATTGAAGTGTGCAGGTTGGATTTGATAAGCAGAATTTGATTGATAATAGGAGAGGGTATGTTGGTGTAATACATTAGAAATTTATATCCACTGGTTGATGTCCATTTGTTGATGAAATTTTCTTTATGAATTTGACTCCATGGCCCAAAAAAGGCACTAGTCCATCATTCAGTTTTATGCATCTCAAAAACAAGTTTAAATATAAAAATCATTTTAAATCCCTATGGTTTGGTGTTGAGTCTTTCTTCCTGATTGCTAAGTGTTGATATACCAAGAACTTAGCCAGATTTGAGGCTATTAATGCTTTCCTTAGTGTATTTGCATTGGGATTTATCTGCTATAAAAAGAAATGTTTGTGTGTAAGTGAATTAAGTTTTAGGCATTGTGTAGGTTGACCCACCTTGGTTCTGCAGAGCCAAAAGTTTAGAAGATCTCAGTATTTGACTGAATCTTGTCAATTGGCCAAATCAACCTTTGATTATGAGTATAAGACATTGGCCACATCTTTAGGATTCAATTGATCTATTGATATTTGGAACACCAACACAACAGACAGATCAAAACCAACACCTAAGGGTAACATAGTGCACAAAACTAGATAAAAAATTCCACTCCAAACTAAAGGAAGAAACACATAAAAAATTCCACTCCAAACATTGGAGGCAACACATAACAGATTTCACTCCAAACATAGGAGGCAACACATCACAAATTCCACTCCAAGCAAAGGAGGCAACAAATCCCCATTCGTGGTAACCGAATGATTCACTGAAAATTATAATACGCACTACCCAAGGGAAATATAAAAGGGATTACTATAAATAACAACAACCCCCAACTAAATTCCCACATCTGGAAGTCTTACCAATGCTTCTAAGCAATTTTCCCCAAAATGAGAACAAAAGAAATTACATACAAAGGACAATAAAATAGGAAATAAAACTACTCTTCGAATATCCTAAATCCAATTTCCCCTTCAATGACTTACAATAAAGTAATTACCCAAATACATTAATTAAATAAGAACCTTTACAATCAGAGAAGGAAAATCTAACTTATTTGTAACTTCAATTCCTCAATTACTTTTAATAAAATATAAATTTCTACTTAAAGATTGTTTCATTCAAATCTTCTATTTGTGCATATAGTGCATGCACCTATATAAAAATAATTCATTTAAAAATATATTTAAATATATACACATTGAATATATAAATAATCACATATATATATACATAATCACACATATATATATAGTTATATATATACCAATGTATATACATTATATATATTAAAACTATTTAAACAAAAATACCTTTTAAAAATATATATATTAAATCAATATTTTATATATATATATATATACATATATATAATTCCATGCATATATATATAATATATATGTATATTATATATTAACATTTATAACTAGAAGCAATTTCCGAATCACAATCTAAATTTTATTAAAGGCGGAAAAAATATGCAAGGTTTGCATATAGTTTGGGGAGGGTTGTGCCTCCCTGCACAGCTGACCCCCATATACCATGGGGCGGCTATAGGGAGAACCCCAACCTCCCCAAAAATATCGAATAGAACTTGAGACTTTTACTTCAAACTCTTTGCGAATTTAAATACCATTCACCGTATGAAAACTTAAATTGAGTTTTCAATAAAAACTTTTTCATTTTGGAATTTTAACAAGAATTTCTAAAATGGAAAAAATAACAAATATATCTGTATATATTATATGTATATATGTATATATATATATATATAATATATATATATATATAAAGATATCAAACAATTGCCATAGCTAGGAAAATATTCTTCGAACAATGGCCATCTACAGGAAAATACCCAAATTTTATAGAGAGAAGCAATTCAACACAAGGTTTTTCTAAATTTTTCTCCAACAAACTAATTTAATAGGAAGCAATATTATCTACAGAAAACAAGAGCAATATTTCTCTACAGATAACTTTTTCCCAAATTTCTCGAGAGGTTTATTCCTACAAAAGAATTTCTAGAGAGTTTAATTTCTTCCCCTTAGATATTTTTCCAGATCCCTAAAATTTTCTTTTGGGTTCTTCATTATTTACAAGAATCCCAATTAAAAATTGCAAAATTTTCTACAAAAGATTTCATTTCTACAAAGGATTTCCTTTCAACATAAAATTTTACAAAAAGTTTCAAACATGACATTTTCAATTTTAACAAAACTCAAAAGCTTTATAATTTGCACAAGCAATCTTTTTCCAGACAATAATCTATTCTAAGAAACTTAAAAAAAAAAATGAAATTAAGTAGAATAATAGAGGAACCTGAAATCCAATGCTTGAGAAGATGTGAATTGATGTAGAGCCTCTTCCACAGACAAGATTCTTCCAAATCAACCAGAGCTTCTTCCATAAACAAATAAAATTCTAGAACACAAAGAACTTTTCCGAGACTGTATTTTTCCACAAAATTTTCCACAACCCAAATGCAATAAGACAACTTAATTTTTAAACAAACTTTTCCCACAAAATATCCTCTCCTCTCTTCCATGAAGAAACTTCTCACCTCTCATGGTTACAACCATTAATCTCTCTGAGAAAATATTTTTCCCAACAACCCTCATTAATATTTTCCAAACACATGTTGAAAACAAAATATCTTTCAAAATCAATTTGCACCAAATCCTCAAGATATTTCTAAAAATTAAAATATTTTAATAATTTCTAAAATATTTAGCATTTCTAATTTAAAATTAATTCAATTAATTTAATTAATTAATAAAATAAATTTAATCCTAAGATTTAATTATTTTACCAATGAGATTAAATTAATTAATTAATTAAATTACAATCTTCTAACATAATAACCAGATTAATTAAATAATCAACTAAAATATTTAAATCATTTATTTACCTTTTACAAACTTTGCAACATAAATAATATCAAAGAAAAATTGAACATTAAAAAGAAACATAACCAACTAAAACCGACAACACACTATGACCAGGGTAGTGACTTGACATGGGAAACCTAGCTACTATCTCCCAATCAATAATACCGTTGGGTAATGGACATGCTCAAACCTATGAAACCAGGTGGATTCGATGTCCTGTACCTACAAACTTGCAAACAAAGCATATATCGAATATGAATATATATCATAATAAAACACACCATGAAGAGAGAATCACAGAATCGTAGGGCGCTCACAAGCAAGTGGTGCAATTCTGCCCCCTTCACCTAATGTCACAAAACTAACTAATCTAACATTAATAAACTACTCATGAGAATATAACAATATTAATTCGAATAACCACTATGCTAATCCAAAGCATTTCATAATAATAATCATCAAAATAAGGTACCATCACATCATAATATAAAATCCACATCGCTCTAAAGTTAGTGATCAAATAATAACAAAGCATCATAGTCTATCATAGTCAAGGTACTGACAGAAAAAAAAACATAACAAGGACACACACTATCTGATCAAAAGAAAAAAACGGAGGGGTGATATAGTTATGGGAAAGGTTTTTTCTGGTTTGTGACTTAATGTTGTGTTAAATCTATGTAAACATTCTCTTTTCAAGTTTGTATATAATAGAACTTTATTTTGTTAATCCATGTTTGGCTATGATGAACAAATTGCAGTAAAGTTATCAGTTATGATGTCTATTATTCGTTAAGAGGTGTTACTGAACAGTTATGGGGATAGTTCATTTTCAGTTCAGAAATAGTGAACATTATAAATGCTATGTTAAAAGACAATTAGAAGGTGGTGTCACATTGGTGACTCAACATGAGGTAGTTTGATATAGTTTGAATATGGGTTTCTTGATGATTATAAGCTTGAATAGGTGGCAACATTTGATGAAATCTACATTGGATATTTTAATAGTGTCTTTACAATGTTGTGTGTTCGGAGGTTTTACAGAAGGGTTATGATATTGAAAGTTTAATCTATTTTTCTATAATTGAAGTTTTGAAAACATGATGCAAAACATATTGTAGCACTAATAATTTTTTATTATTTTAAAGATTCCAAAAAAATGAATCTTTAAGATATTAAGTGTATTAGATTGGAGGTAAAATATGATTTGTAGAGAAATAGAGTGATCCTTTGTAGTTGAATTATTTTCTATTCAAAATGTATAGTGAAGTTAAAATGATCAAGTCAGTAAGGTAGAATGATCATTGCTAGTGAGGCATTCTTGTAACCAATGAGGTTCTTAGGTCAAAGAGGCCATTATTTCTAGTGAGGAACTTGTCAGTGAGGCATATTATTTTTTTCCAATGAGGCACATTCTTGTTAGTGAGACACTTTTCTAGTGAGGCTTATGTTGCTAGTGAGGAATTTTGTAACCAGTGAGATTTATTAAGCTAGTGAGGCTATTTTACAAGTGTTTTTTCTATCCCAAGAGGGTTTTCCACTCAAGAAATTCACTGTGTTAGGGTTCTTTATTTGGTTCCATTTGTGATCTTACTATTTTATAGTTATACATTTCTGCACTTACATTTATGTGATTAAGAGTCAACAATTCAGATTGGTACACATGTTATCTCTTGAAAAATAATTCATATTGTTCTCAAAGGGTTTAAAAAGTTTTTTTTTAAATGTCAGCAAATTGAATTAATTTTTCTAGACATTGATTCACCCCGTCTCAATCTCTCGCATACTCCAACAGATGTAATGAGTCATTTTTTTGAGATATATCTTACATTCATTTGTAGTTTACCTAATGATAATGGAATATGCATGTGTTTCCTATAATCTTACTTTCAACAGTGAGGGTTTCGAATTACCTCTAAATTCATTGTAGAGGGTCTCGCTGACTTCAAATTTGTTGCAAAAAACTCTGAATTCCTTACCCACCTTTTCAAACATCTCAAGGTCCTATCCAAACAAGCTTTATCATCCATGCAAGTGCTTCAATACCTATCCATGAGAATAAGAAACATCAACAACAATCCAATTTCATTCCCATGCCAACAATTATACATTTTACAAGTTGTCTAACTTATAAATATAAACAAGTTATGTGAACCACTAGATAAATAGTATTTAAAAGAAATACTAAACTAGTTATTAATATTAGACTTCAAAACCCCAATTAAGGTTGTCTAAGATTAGACTTCATTCATTATTTAAGTTTTATAAGATTCATTGTCAAGTATTACTTGATCTAAAGTCTCAGCTTGGATAGTGAAAGTTTGGTCATGAATGGTTTGATGCCAAGACAATCACTCTAAGTTTTCAAATGTTAAAGATACACGGAATAGATCTATAAGTATTTGTAGTCTCATTGATATTATTTCATACATGGGAATGTCATCATGGTGATTGAGTGGGTAAAATGTGTTAGAAACGGACATGTAGAGCAGTGAGAGATATAATGAGAGCCAAAGAAGCCAAGAACAATCAATGCTAGAACATAGATGACAAAGTCATATAAAGGAAATAGCAGCAAAAAAAGAGGTCCCAAGTCATTGTAGGGAAGTGAAAGGAAGCAAGCATTCAGCATTTTGAAGACTCTTTCCAAAGGAAATAATGCAGTGTTAAGTTGAAAGAGTAACCAAATTAAACTATGAAAATTATTGAAGACAAATTGAAGAGGATAGCAATGTTATAAGACATGATGAAAACATAGTTCTATATGATGAAAAATATAGAGATGTAAGAAAGAATACAAGACACTGTCATTACAACATTATGATAGCAACATATAGTGTTAAAACTATGATACAATTAGCATTAATAATACATACCTAAAGACAGTGGGAATGTATGAAAGAAACAGTCTAGAACATTAAGGTTATAATAGTCAAGATATAGATCTATGGGGGTTGTTGTGACAGTCACAAAGATGGTAAGAATCAATGGGATGACAATTATATGTATTAATATTAAGAAAATCAAGAGCACACATGAATATAATGGTGTAGTGGTAGTCAATAAAAGAGCCAAATGATAGAGAATGAACTCAAAAAGAGATGATGGAATAATGACAGTCTAATCAATACACGCATACCATACTTTAGATAGTGGGAGTAGTTCCCATGATAAAGTGATATGCTTGCATATAGTAGTGATATAAGGAAATACAAAAAAATGTGAAAATCAATGGTTACAGAGGTCAAAGGAATCAAGGACAAGCTATATAACTAGTGATGGAAATCATTGTTGGTAGCAAGGAACACTGAGAGGGGGGTGAATCAGTGTTATGCAATTTTTAACTTTATCAATCTGATCCTGAAAGAACTTATAACATTCAACCAAAACAAATATGCATGAACATAAAAAAAACAACCATAACACCATAACATAAGGATTTTTATGTGGAAACCCTATTAGGGGAAAAACCACGATGGAGGGCCAATCCACAATATTATCTGAGTATACTCAAAAAAAATTTACAGAATGGGAATGCACTTGCATTTAGGCACAGTGCCTAGAGCTCGCTGCTCAAAGGAAGACTCACTGTCTTACATAAATGTTCAGATTAAACCCATATGAGAAATTGAACTGAGTAAATAGCATCTACTAATGCCTAGTTACAGTTACAGTTAAGCACATTAGTTGAATTCTTGACCTTTTGTTTGATTCTTCTCTTCTACTCTCCATTGCTCTTCTATACTCTAATTTGCATCACAAATCCTTTCATGCACAAGTGAAACTATGCATAATCGCTCTAATATTCACAACACACACCAAATCTTCACATCTATTCTTATTCAAAATGATATAATCAATTGCTTATATATATCCACCACTAAGGATTTAATTGCTACCTATCAGCTCCAACAAAAGTATGCAAATATTTACAAACTGTCAGCTTGATCCATAGCTAATTCTTGATACGCACCAACCAAAGTTGTCCATAACATATTAATGAATCAAATCAATATGACCGAACATGAAAATACTTAAACAATTTCTTCTCAAACATCTGCAATTGTTATATTCATCAAGTCGGCTTTTATGCACTGATAAACAAAAAATTAATCAACTAGATCTTCTAACTTGCACACCAATGAATGCACACCCTGATGATTCTCGGATGGGATAGTATGTACATAAAAAATGTATTCTCTGAGATCCACAACTCAAAATGATAACATGAAATTGCATGTGAATCGATGAACACAATTCTGTTGGATGCTCTATTCTTGCTTGATAGTAATTTATAGAACTATGATCTGACTTCTGGTATGATCAAATTCTAACATGTGGATCAAATCACTGACTAGGGTTTCCATCAATGACAACACCAAATAACATTTGCAGTGTCTCTTGCCAACAATCTCCCCCTTTGGCATTGATGGCAATGCTTAGAGAAAAATGACTAAGTGTCAGATCAATACCAACATGAATACACTGCCACTCTTCAAAATTCAAAAACACAACTCCCCCTGAGATGATTAAGGAATTTTCACTGTCCTATTCTCCCCCTTTGACATCAATGGAAAAGGCAGGAATCCACACATCAAAATCAAACAAAATTGTCATGAACAAACTGTATATGTACAAATAGGCTTCTTCAACTTACATAAACTTGAATAATTCTGCAAAATTGTTCTTCAACAAGTTCAAACTTGTGTCCCAAACCTTCTTTAAACTCTCCAAGACAACTAAATGACCACAAAATAAGTAAGATTGCATTTCTATAGATTCAAGATTTGCTGGATCACTGACCGCCATAACATCTTGTGCTTCTTTTAAAGCACTCAACATTGTTTCCATCTTAGGACCAATTAGTCCTCTAAGCTCACAAAATCTTCCAATCGTGTTTCTTTCTTCATGCTTTAAATTTTTTATCTTGTCAAGCATGGATATTACTTGACCTTATTGTTTCCCAACAAAGATAGTTAGAGGATTGAATGCTTGAGTGATGTCTGGTAACTATTTTTCACATTCTTTTATTTTATTTTCAAAATCCTCAGTGAACTTAGATAAAGATAGACATCATTTATAAAATTTTCCACCTTCAGTCAAAGCACTTTGAATGTTCTTTATACAAGTAGCTACCAAATATCTATCCCTAGCTATCACCCCTTTCAACTTACTAAACCTTTTATCATCAAACTCCTTTTGCACTTTATCCTCAAAATATTTCTCAAGGGACTCAAAATGAGTACCTACAACATTAACGAGTTTCTTCAGCTCACCGAAGGAAGTACCAGATGGATCCTTAACATATGTAGGCATTATTTTCTCTAGAATACCGGATGCAAGATTCAACAACTCCCTATCTTCAATATGTGATTTTAGAATTTCTTCCCTTGCTTTGTTTTGAGTGAACGAAACTACCTTCATTTTTTGAATAGGGGATAAAGTGTCCAAATTGATAGGACCTTTGAGTAGTTCACAATAAAATTCTTCATGTTGTTTTCCCAATAACTCTTTAACTGCCTTAGTAGTGTCTCTTTCTTTCATTGAAATCTCCTTTATTTGAACCTTATTTTCCTCAACCATTGTTTCCTTAGCTATAGATTCTTGCTTGTCTCTAGGAATCTCAATTTATTCAACCAACACAACCTTAGGAGCTTTAGTCTCCATAGGTGCTTTTGTATCATGTATGTCAAGAGTAATTTGAGTATCCTTAATTGTATCTTCTTTTCCTTCTTCTGCTATCGGACTAGATGAGACATCTTCATCATGCACTTCTTTAGAGACAACATCAATTATGTTCCTTAACAGAACTTCCTTTAAAATTTTCTCTGCTTCTTTTTCCACTTCTTTAGTCTGACCAATCATGAGCTTGTTTACTCTTTTTTTTCTCTTGAAATCTTTCTTGGCACCATTTATAATTGTCCTCATTTACTCAATAGACATTACTGCACGTAAATCTGCAAGAATTCTCTCTCTCAATTGATCATCTTTAGTTCTTGCATTTACTCTTCTCATTTCCAAAATTTCATAAAGACTTTTGGGTAATATAGACATTATTTCAATAAGTGCCTTATTGAAGTTATTTAAGTATTTTATTGAGGCTTCCTCAAGAATTCTTTGATCGTTACTTCCAAAGGTGTCATACCATTCACGAAGAGGCCTAAGATTGCCATCCTTAATTAATGCATTCTCTACTTCTTTTATATACATACTTGTTCTGTCAGTTTTCATCTTCTTATTTTCTTTCACTTCTTCACTAGAGGAATTGTCCTTTGAGATTGTTGCTGCATTTTTACCTTGATGCTTAATTTTTGTCACTCGTTCACTAGATTTTGTTTCTTCATCTTCAAAAACAATAACATAAAATCTTTTTCTTTTTTCCTTCTTCCTTTTTCCTTCCTTACCAGATGAATTCACTTGAGTTTCCATAGGAATTGATTTCTTAGTAGGACCAGAAAGGAGAGTTGAGCTTCTTGTAGGCCTCATTCAGACAGAGGGTGCTATCGGACTAGTAGGTTCATTTCTAGTTGGCTCTCCTACTTTAGCTTTTTCTCTCTTCCTTCTAGCTTCTCTCACAACTTCTATAGATATACCCATGCTTTCTGCAAAGGCTTCCACTTCTCTTCTTATGCTCCTGACTATTAAAGGCTTCCTTTGTTCATTGTGCACTTGTATATCTTTTTCTGAAAATGTACTAAATCTTTCTTTTGATGGATCTCAAGGTTTACTCAATAAATGTTTAGCATACATTTCCAAAATATGTTCCTTAACCTCATATCCCATTGGCATAATCCAGAATGTTCTAGGATCTGTAGCTTCCATTAGGCATTGATCAATGTCAACCATAAAATAGATAGTGTCTTTGTACTTCTCCACAATAGATGTGGGAATCCTTTCTCTAGCATGCATTATACTCTAAAAGTTTTTGAAATAACCCCAGATTGCAATATTCTCTTCCTTACTATTAGAAAATCTGTGCAAGATATCTCTAATTTGAGCAGCCACAGGTCTATCTCCTTGCCATTGTACTTTTCCAAGTCCCAAAACTTCATTCATGAAGTAAAAGAATAAACACAACAACATATTACCATACTTAAAGGAATTATTCTTATCCTTTTTCATTTTACCAAGATTTTCCATCAACTAGCTTCTAAGTAATTCACATAGATCATAATCTGCATTCTCTTTTACCATCCGATATGCTACATAGATAGTTGTGCCGGATATAAAATTGTCTCAGCTAGAATGATAGATTTTATAACTAATGATCATAGATACAAATATGACATCCACATCAATGATATCATCAATTGTCATAGATCTTCTATCATAATTTGAACTGGTTGCATCAGTAATTATCTGATTCTTCACAGAATTTAAGATAGGTAACCCACCAGAGGAATTTAAACCAGTAACAATGCTTATAGCTTCTTTTGTAATTTTAAAAGGCTGATTTAACCACATAAATTCTACATGAACTCTACTCAAAATATACTGAACCCATTCACTTTCCTCAAACACAGTAAATTTTATTATCTACATGAATTTCTTCTCTTCTAGGGTTTTGAATTCAGTTTTGACATAGAAATCTTCTCCTATAATGTGACTATTGTACAAATTCAATAGCTACGAGCTCCCTAACTCTTCAATGTTTGCATGAATATATGCCCTAATGTCTTTAATATGTAAGACATCATACAGAACAAATGAAAAATGCATGTAAGGGATCTTTCTCAATAGATTTGAAAGGATGCCACTTGAATTTCGGATGGGGTCTATCCTTGATATCAACTACCAGTGGAGAATTCATTTTCAAAAATTTGAAAATTCACAAGTTTTGTTGATAAATACCTTTTCACCAGTTAGGGGTTTGATCACAGAATCGCCTTCACACTTGACTTTTTTCCAAATTTTTCCAAAGTTCACTTCAAAGATCTCCTTAATTTTTCTTCTCAAGGTGCAAAGTAACAAATGAACAATACAAATTAAATTTTATCATTCACATACCTAACCTTTTATCGCAATAAATTATTTTTCCCTAACTCATCTGGATACCCTGTTTCCATACACTATGAAAGATAACTCTTTTGTGGACCTTCAATTTAGCAAAAGTAGTCTCTCCATCTATTTTAGCAGCATTTGTGGATCATAAATGTAATCAATGCAATATCCTGGCACCAACTACCATCAAGGGGTTTGAATGATTTTATTGAAAACTGCCCCCTAGGCCAGAGGCCATAGTCTAATTCCTGGAGGAATTACTAGATCCTGATTCTGGTGCTGGTGTAGAATCATTTTCCACAATGAAGGGATTCTTTTTCACCCATGTATTCTTAATTTTCTTCCTGAACTCACCTATAGTGGCTTTACCATTTCCCTTTTCCCTTTTCATCCTTCTGTATGTTTCTCCTCTGATTTACCAGACCCTTTATGTTTCTACAGAATCTAGCAATGCGATTGAAATTGTTGCAATTGTAGCACACCACATTTATTTGTCTAGACCAGTTGTTCCATTGATTTTCTCTTGATATGCATTGGTTAGCAGTATGGCCAAATCTATTACATGTATAACATCTTAAATCTTTATAAAAGTTGTTCATCATATTTTTGCATTCAGTTGACTTATGACCATACTTGTTGCAGTTAAAGCACTCACCAAATTTTTTTGGACCATTTGAATTCATTCTACTTCTACATTGAGAAGCCATATGACCAAATTTATTACAGACAAAAAAATATCCATTGAATCTTTGAGCATTAGGCTATCTTACAAGATACCTTCCAGATTTGTTCATGTGATTTCCTTTCCTAAATATCCTTTGTCCAAATCTAAAACTTTCTCCTTCCTCATATCCAAGACCTCGCTTTCCACCTTCAGTATTATGACTTTTAATTAGTTCATAAAGCTTGTCCGAGCTAATCTTGAACTTATCCTTGAATTCATTTGTAGTAGAAAGTTCATCTCTGAGTGTAACAACTTGTCTTTCAAGTTCTTCTTCATTGTTTCTGGATTGTTGCAGTTCAAGTGCTAGATTTATGAGTCCATCATTAATTATATTGCATTCTTCAGATTTCTCTTTCAAGGACTGAGAAATATTCTCTTCATTCTTATTTTTCTCTTCAATATCTCTGGTCATCCTCATCATAATAGATTCCATCTCATGCTTTAGGACTGTATTATCTTTGGTAAGCTTTTCACATCTTTTGTCTTTTCCTTTAGGGATTGAATCAGTTGTTCATCTTTAATTATTTTACCATCATTCTACTTAATCTGATCATAGAGTTCCCTTCTCTTTTCCATCACCTTATTTATTTTATCTTTCAATGACTCAATGAATTTTTCAGCATCCATGAGGTTTTCTTGTAGTTTCTGAACTTCATATTTTGACTGATCAAAATCATCTAGGGCCACCAAGAGTTGTTGTTGAAGGCTACTTGAATCCATTGAATTTCTTTCCCAGATCTTCCCCAAGATCTCCGGATTCTTCAGAGGAACTAATCTCTGATACTAATTGTTGGAATCAAGGAACACTAAGAGGGGGGGGGGTGAATCAGTGTTATGCAATTCTTAAATTTATTAATCTGATCCTAAAAGCTCTTATAACATTTAGCTAAAAGAAACATGCATGAACATGAAACAAACAACCATAAAACCATAACACAAGGATTTTGATGTGGAAACCCTGTTAGGGGAAAAACCACGGTGGAAGACCAATCCAAAAAATTATCTGATTATACTCAAAAATGTTTTACAGAATAGGAATGTACTTGCATTCAGGCACACTGCCTAGAGCTCACTGCTCAAAGGAAGACTCACTATCTTACAAAAATGTTCAAATTAAATCCATATGAGAAATTGAACTAACTAAATAGCATCTACTAATGCCTGGTTACAGTTCCGATTAAGCACATTAGTTGACTTCTTGACCTTATGTCTGATTCTGCTCTTCTGCTTTGCACTGCTCCGCTCTGCTCTAATTCACATCACAAATCCTTTCATGCACAAGTGAAATTGTGCATAATCACTCTGCTATTCTCAACACACACCAAATCTTCGCATCTATTCTTATTCAAAATTATATAATCAATCATGTATATATATCTGCCACTAAGAATTTAATTGCTACCTGTCGGCTCCAACAAAAGTATTAAAATATTTACAAACTGACGGCTTGATCAATAGCTAATTCTTGACGTGTACCAACCAAAGTTGGCCATAGCATAGTAATGACTCAAATCAATATGATTGAACATGAAAATACTTAAACAATGGCTTCTCAAACATCTGCAATGACTGTATTCATCAAGTCGTCTTTTATGCACTAATAAACCAAAAATTAATCAACCGAATCTTCTAACTTGCACACCAATAAATGCACACCCTGATGATTCTTAGATAGGATAGTATGTACATCAAAATATCTTCCCTAAGATCCACAACTCAAAATGATAATAGGAAATTGTATGTGAATCGATGAACATAATTTTGTCGGATGCTCTGTTCTTGCTTGACAATAAATTATAGAACTTTGATCTGACTTCTGGTATGATCACCCTAACTAGGATTTCCATCAATGAAAACACCAAATAACATTGGTAGTTTATTTTTCCAACAATCATAATATAAGAACACAAAACAATGACAATTGCAAACTTGATACAATGGCTGAGAATGTACTGCCAAAACAATGATTTGTTCAATCACAGAACAATGATGCATTCAAGATAAATTTAGAGACATGTTGTAAGGATAGAAGACAATGAGCAATTATAAAGGACAACATTATGAGGACATGTAATAACAAAGGTATCAATGCTATGAAAAGAGAAAAGATCTTCAAACTCCACATGTGAACACTTAAGACAATGGTAATAGAATGGGGAAAACCAATGGTCTTCAATGCCTAAAGACATATTTAAATGGTGTATTAAAGACTATTTTTCATGTTGGAATAATGGTTTCTAAGGTCCTCAAATAGTGGAAAGGAATGAACAAGACAATGAAAGCTATTCAAAACACAGATCCACAAATGTAGAGCACAGACTTGTAAATGTCAAGGTTTTAAGTAATGTTTTCATGTATAAGGACAATCTTAGAGCTAAATGCAACTTCCTCATATGAATTTTCAAGTGTTCAATATAGAAGTGGATAGCATTATCAAAGTAGGGATCAACTATATTTCTAGAGAAGAGTAGCATAGTTTTCACAATGATAGTATCAACAGTGAAATGACTGCTATAAGTTCAAGGTAGAGGTTGTAATGTTCATGAAAGTGATTATGAATATGATGAGAAAAGAGTAGTAATAAGGTGTTTGAAACAAAAATTAGTATCATGAAGGAGACTATTGTTCTTATGCATTGACAATGATATCACACATGACAGAGTGGAAAATATGCTTTGTAATAGAAAAAAGAAGGCCCCAAGGTACTGTAAGAGATAGTGTTCATGGTAAAGTGAGTGATATATGATAGTTGATAATAGTGAAGTGGTCAAAGGTAGTGATCCTAAGGAAGGAATGTGAAGCTACTATTACCTATTTTCCACTCCATTTGAAAGTTAACCCTATAAATAAAGCTTAGGTATTCTAAGAAGGAAAGGGCTTAAGTTTAAATAATGAATATAAGACATAGACCTCACCATGCCAAAAGGAGTTAAATATCTGCAAATAAGATCAAAGGTTTTTTTAAGAAAAAAACGTTCCAAGTGGTTTTGAGGGAAAACAAAGGTCTAAGCCTTTACTCTGATCGGGTATTGAGGTTGAGACAGTTAACTCAATCATAGAGCTAAAGAAACTTTGAGTTAAGACCAAGAAATTCCCTAGCAAGCCCGTAAGGATGAATGGGCAGCAAGTTTCTCATAGAAAAAACAACGATATGAATGCAAACCAAGCATGAAGGATAAAAAGAGTTCTTCAAGAGTTTAACAATATTTTCCTAAGATGTAATGCCAAATCTAAATCATGAAACAAAATATTTATGAAAGAGGCACCCAGATTGTTAATATAGAATAGCAGTATCTACTCAAGAAGAAGCTTTTTTTAATTGAGAACAACACGTATTGATGGAAAACCATACTTTGCAAGATTGGATAACAATAGATAAGGAAAAGAAAGGGCTATAGATCGATTTTATAGATATAAACAAGTTACAAGGGAAAAATTCAGATTTCATGGTGAAAAGATCAGATGGGTAACTAAGAGATAGCAGATTGCAAGAAAAATGCCTAGATTTAATTAAATACAACAGATGTGATGGAATAGAGTAGTAGTTTCTTGGTAACAAGGAGAGGAGAAACAATTAAAAATCATTGGAAAGGTATCAGGCTTGAAAAGTGCCAAATCCAAAGTGGATAGCAGTGAAATCTTGGAATAACAACATCAAGATCAATTATAGAACAACGAGTTCACAAGAGTAAACATCAGTGCCATATATAATCAGTTTGAGTTCACGTTGAAGGTAGGTTTTCAAATTAAATAAACACTACCCTATAGAGTGATGTGTGTTTTCCATTATATTTTCATTGAATTCTCTTGGAAAATAAATAAAATTAGCTATGCTAGTTTTTTGTTTAGTATTGACAATTGATTCTAAGTTTTCTTTAAGAGGCTTGGGGTTGTAAGATCAAAGGGGTCTCTTTTAGTCAATAGAGAAATAAATTCAGTCCTTGAAGAGATTGTAACAAATATGTGATAATCACAAAGCACAAGGTTCACAGAAATGAGATCATAATGTAAAAACAAAAGATTTTTTTTTAACCAGAACAATGATTTTAAGGATTGACTATGAAGAAAAATCATCATAAGATAATAGTGAATACAAACAATGAAAGTTCCAATGAGTTATCAATATGGTGAATAAAGAGTTCCAATTTTCAATGCATTATAATAGTAGTCCACGACATGCAAGGAATAGGAATGAAAGACAATAGATAGAGGGAAAATAGTTGCAAATGATCAATGTTATATCAAAGCATATGAGTGTCATAGGATCATAGGATCATAGAAAAATGAAGGAGATAATAGCAATTGTTATGAATGCCATGTGACCCAATATTATGTAACAATAAGATGTAAAAGACCATGGAACAAAGTGAAAAATGGGTCAAAGTCAATGAGATTCATTGAATGGCAAATAGCATTATCATTATATCAATGAAATCATAAGATTGTAACAACAATGAAGCAATGGAAAGCAAGTACAATGATATGCAACATCAAGATCATTGTCATAAAGGATGAAGATCAGCTTGCCATGTAATATTAACACAATGGAGGGTCCAAAAATAGTGGCATTTATGTCACAAAGGGATAATGGTTGTTGAAGCCTAATAATAGTGATTTTCAATGAAAAAAATGAAGCTTGATAACAATGATATGAAAGAGTTGGAAACACTATTATAGTTAACTGTTACAATAATGCAGATCTAAGTGATTACATGATAAGGTGATTATGAGTACAAAAATGTTGTGAAAATGGTAAGACATGCCAAAACAATAATTTCTAAAGTACCATGGGCATCAAATGGAGCAGCAGTCCATAAGATCAAATGAATGTTAAAGTTTTTAAAGTCATGGGACTATTGTAGCAGCACTATCACAATAATATGAAATGATAAAACAATGATCTTATTGCATATAATAATGATTTTCACACAAAAAGCAGCTCATCCTACGGTTCATGATTCTTTCTTTGTCTAGACCTGAATGTATTTATCAAATAATACAAAGGATAGGGATCTTTAAAATGAGTAGAGTTCATGGTAAAGTACATAGATATATTCATAATCAAAATTAAGTGGTGTATTCAAGTGGGAAGTGAAAATCATGGTAGATAAATAAAGGTCACTGTCATAGAAGAAAATAAATATTATAACAGTGAGAAGACCTTCTTCAAGATTGGTGGAAGAGGGCACCGATAAAAGTGAATGCATCTCAAAAAAATAAAGGGAAGGATGAGGTTTTAGGATTCAAGATTTCCACTTGGAAACCCTACCTTTAGATTGTAACCTTATCTAATGTCCTTCCCTTTCTTGAATGATACTGGTGTTGCAACTCATAAAATGCTACTCAACAAGCTCTGGCATTACAAAAATGGAAACCACCACTATATGCATTCAATGGTTGTTTCCTTTGTCAGACTTGCAATGTAATCTCAGACTGAAGCTTTTTCTTGATATCTGTTGTTATGGGGTTTTTTCATCTTGAAAGTGTGAAGTTAATACTTATAAAACCCCAACTACAAAACTCTCTTGGTTTCTATGCATAATGCCCTCATGACAGTGCCTTGGTGGATGGATACCTTTGTTGTTCTTCATGAAAAAGAAACCACTCTCTGATCCTTTAATAGTGACATATTTGTCATTGCATCAATTTCAATGATCCTTTAATATTGATGGAGTCTTTCTTAAGCCAATTTTATGCTCTACAAACCAAGGGAAAACCTTAAAATGCGGGAGATGTAACACCAAATTGTTGATTAAACTTTCAAGCTTCCCTCCAATGTGCAATCACAATGTTTTAAGCCAAAAATAAACTACCTAAAATTCCCTCTAAATGCATACACGACCTGACCAAGGCACCAAAAATACCTATTTCTAAAATGCACCAAAACAAACAATTACGTGGAAGGCATGTGAAAATTAATCTTCATTTTTAGGGGAAATAAATTCATCTATCTACATGGTTATTTTAATATAGGTTGTGAAAATTAAGATAAGCATGATGCGCTCCTAGAATTACTAGAGTTCAAACTTGTATAAAAAGATAACATCTATAAAAATGATCAACACACAATTGATTTCATAGATAATTCTATTTTAAAAAAATAATTAACAATATAAATCCTGAAAGAGAAAATTTCTGCATACCAAAAATGATCATTGTTATTTCTATTTCACATTATTAAGATGGTCGAGTATACCAGAAAGCAAAGATAGAAGTGAATCAATCTTTATTTTTAGGGAAAAATATTATTTTTTAAAGGGAAAAATATTTGTTTTAAGTAGACTTGACCATTATGTTTCTATAATCCATGTAAATTGAATCTAATTACTTCTAGAAATAACTAATTGACCTCATGTTTCTACAATCCATGTAAATTGAATCTAATTGCTTCTAGAAATAACTATTTGACCTTCTAAAATGAAAGTGTCTACAAGATAGTCCTCAAAATGCAATTGGATTGTTTAAATCATATTTTATTAGTGAAATTGACCAAAATTGCTCTTTGATACATTTGACATGCTAAAAAAATAGGAAAAACAAATTGGCTTCAAATCATAGTTAAAAAAATTAATGATTCATTAACATAATGAGTAATAAAAGTTAAAAAAATGTAAATGTTAATTTTTTTAATAAAATATGTGAAGGCCTTAAAACTACACCGAGAGGCAATGCCTTCCATGCAATAGTTATTTTTGGTGCACCAAGCAACCTAGGTGGCCAAATGGCTCGCTTAGGTAGGGGTCCCATGAGTGGGGCTTAAGCTCTATGATTATGATCAAATTCGAAAGAAAAAGAATATACTAGTAATAGTCATTTATTTAGTTGTGATTTTACTCAATGACCAAAAAACTCATTTATATAGTCATTTATGCTTGTGAATTGAAAAAAATTAGTAGAATTTAGTAATTTTTAGTCACGTGACTAAAAGTTTTAGTCACATAGTCATTTATTTTCCAAATTCTACTACTGATATGATTAATCTTGTGGAAAGGTTGATGGGTTTTGAAGATTGTTGCAAGGTGTGACCCTTGATCTCTTCTTCCTATGGTAGGCATAGTCCAGCATGGTGCTTGGGCTTCGTTATATGGTTTAACTACCTCCTATGGATCTTGATCTTGTATAAATCTAGCGGTTGTATCGGGCATTAACAAGTTGATCTTTTGGTGCAATGACAGTCACCTGTGCAACAATTGGTATCAGATCCGAGGTCACAAGTTCAAACCCCGTGCTTGTGCTGGGGCAATTTTTGCAAGGTGTGACCCTTAGTCTCCTCTTCCTATGGTAGGCATAATCCAACGTGACACTTGGGTTTCGTGGCATGGTTTAACCACCTCCTGTGGATCTTGATCTTGTATAAATCGAGCAACTGTATTAGGAATTAATAGATCGATATTTTGGTACAAAGACAACTCCATGTGCAAAAAATATCTCATGTTTAGCTTTCTAAAACATTTTAACAAAATTGATCAAGATTTGAGAAATTTGTCCTTATCTCAAGTTGTTATAATCATCCCTCATTTTTTTTTTAGTCGAAAAGTGGTAAGCCACTTATAATTTTATATTAATTAATAATATGTATTTACAATCACTATTTTGATGGGCATACTGGCAGGAAGAACCAACAAGAAACCTCCAGTTATAGCCCCATTTTATGATTTTTACCAAAACAAATCCTTTGGAAGAAAGTGGCCATATACCACAGGTTTGAACTGTTGGACCTCCACAAAAATTGGAAAAACCCCGGATAATGTGGCTTCATACCACTGGTTAAAATATTTTGGCCCCCCACGAAACTTTTTGAAAACCCCAAACCCTGGATAATGTGGCTTCATACCACAAATTACAAACTTTAAGACCCCCACAAAATTGGAAATAACCCGAGGCATATGGCATTATACCACAGATGACAAAAATTTAAACCCCCACAAAAAATTGCACCATCACCTTTTTAAGGACCCACATTAACTGAATGTTCATCTTGACCTTCAAGTTCCTCTGCCAACTGAAGGCCCCTCTCAACGAATCTTTTGCTACGAGAAGGTATACTAATCTGGTTATTAAAATAGTTTGAATGTGGGGCAACCACCATTGTCAAACACGGCTAGGTACTTTCAAACCCCCGACTTGGGGCCCTTTGAACATGACTCTATGCTTGATTTTTTCTACGGGATGACAGACTTACCCCAAGCTGAAGGTCTAAACGAACACCATTATGCATAGGTGGCGAATTAAACGCACAGAGAAACACCAATGCATAATAATTTTCTTTAATTTCCAATTCCAGCAGCGAGCATGTATGCCTATGTTGTTTCCTTAAAGCCCTTAGTACAATATTATCATTACTATAGTGTATTGTTAGCTTAAAATCATAAAAAAATTCCTCAAAGAATTGCCTATTTTTCACCCAATCCCTTGGAAATAACCCTCCAATAAAACCCTCCCCAACAAAAAAGTTATATTGTTGGATGATACAGGGGATTACATTGTCCAAAGTATACTAAACTTGAACATATTTTCTAACCAAAACCTCCAATTCAACCAGTGACTGAATGAAATCCAAAGCATTGGAAAGAAATATAGAAATCACCTGAGACGGATAAATGAGCTGACGTGCCCTTGGACTGGTAATTTCCAAACCCAAAATGATTTGTATGCTATCTTCAACTTATGCATTGTCAATTATGAACATGGAATTCAGAGCATCCCTCGTAAGGTAATCTTCCAACGGCCTCTCCCATGGTATAACTAAAAGTAAGACCCTCAAATTCCAAGGGTGATACACCATCTTATTGTTAGCACACTGCTAATGAACCAGACCTCAACCAGAATCAACTTAAATTTTCTTTGTGCCTTACTGATGAAGAACTAGAGCTATGCAAAATGAGCCTTCACATGTCTATTTAAAAAAAAAATCAGCCTTCTTGAAATACGGTAACACGATGAGGAGTTATGTAAAAGCTAAGAAATTTATTCCTCTTTGTACCTCCATTAAACTTACTCGTGCCAACTGAATGTCCAAACCGAAGGCGGCTGATAGCACATTTGAAAACATAATATTGCCAACACACAATGCTTAATAAATGATTTTTTATTATACTTTGAAGGGATAGATACAGTTAGCATCCTTCACCACATCGACAATCTAGAATGTGCTCCTTTGTTGTTGATGCAAGTCATCTTTCCATCACTACTCACCAACATGAAACTTAACCTATCATCATTACCTTGATTCACACTAATACGTGTTGCAATGCCAGCTCAATTTAAGTAGTCCTTACTCAGAATAGGAAAAGCCTTCAATATTCCTGTTGGCACACATGTTTATGTCCAACTCATACCTTTATATGTGGCAACTAAGATTACATTTGATTTCAATTCTAATGACTTTAAACAATGCAATCTGATGAAACAAGACTACGTCTTTACCTCTTTTTGAATTAAATCAATTAATTGAGGAAATTATATTAACTGATTTATATCTTGCAAACCATGAAACTCTCTATTCTCACAACCCAGCTTTGCAAGATAATCTGCAACTCTGTTACCTTCCCTATATGTATGAGTAATTATAGAAGTACTAAACCTGTCTAATAAAGCCCAAGATTTCTCTAAAATGTACCTTAAATTCCAATTCTGTAGAATTTTTAACCGACATGCATTAATAATAATCATAGAGTCACCTTCAACATGAATATTTTTAATCCTCAACTTTAATGCCAATTCTAACCCAAGTAACAAAGCTTGTGCTTCTATGCTATTATTCGTACCATGCACTAAATTAATAGCAGAGGCCACCAAGACTTCACTTGACTCATTTCAAATACAAATCCTTTCTCTTGAATTTCCCATATCTGCCTTTGAGGCCCCATCAAAATTTAACTTTGCAAAACACTCTTATGGAGGAATCCAAACGACTGCCTTCCTATCAACTTTATTAGAATCAGGTACAAACGTACTACCATAAAAAGTTAGTTTAATATTTTTCCAACCCTTTAAGATAAAGTTGTCCCAGCTTGTAAATAATGAATTTATTCGTTTCTATTTTTGAACACAAGCATTAACCCCTTATGATATCACCTTTTCAATTTTCAACAACACTACCTCTATTGGAGATTTTACTTTCCGAAAAATCCTCATGTTCCTTTCCCACCATACATTCCAAATTACAATCGCAAGAACAATGTACCAAATACAAGCAAATAGAGATGTTTGATATAACAACAGCCAAATCTGGAAGAGGTCCCAAATATTATTTGGTAGAGGAATATGCATTTCTAACAATGCCTTAATAAAAATCCAACATTGGAAAGAAAAATTGCATTGAAGAAGTAGGTGATCAGTAGTTTCAAATTATTCTTCACATAAGGGGCATTTGAATGGATCAACAATGCTTAACTTAACCAATCAATCACTAGTTAGGATCCTATTTTGAATAGAAAGCCAAGAATATCCACCCACTTTCGGTAAAAATTTACTATTCCAATAGAAGACAAATGCACATTGTGGTTGAGATGCATTATTAAATTGACTTAAAACTGAATAACCTTCTTTAACCGAGTAAAAACCTATTTTTGAAGCTACCCAAATGATACGATCTGGTTTTGTAGATAAATATACTAATCTATCCTTCATGACACTAGTGAAAAGATCCAACTGTTGTGGGGACACGAGATTAGCTATGTGATTTTTTCACAATACCTTCCCATGAATGGACCCCGAAGAGTACACATAATCTAACAAATTTTCACCCCAAGCTTGAGATAAAATGGCTCTTACCTCATGCAAACCCTGAATTTCTACTAAAGATGGCTTTCCTTTCCACAAGTCCAACCAAAACTTAACACTCTGCCCATTATTCACTTCCCAAGATGCATACTTTGTTATAAGGTCCTACTCTTCACAATGAAGTTCCATATGGTAGAACCCTTTGGGGGATCTGCCACTATTAAGATTCATGTTGGGACAACATTATCTAGATATTTAGACTACAATATCTTAACCCATTTTGTCTCTCGGTTGGTGTATATTTTCCATGCCAACTTGGCTCCAAAAGCTTTATTTCTCCATTTAAGATTATGCAATCTAGCCCCCCCATGACGCTTTCCTCTTTCCAGATTTGCTAATGAAAGAAAAGGAACTTTTTTGTTTTCATCAATATTACCTTTCCAAAGAAAGGACCTGATTATTTTTTCAATTTCCAAAAGAACTGACGCAGGAGCTTTAAGAACAGTAAGCAAATAACTCGGTATGGATGACAAAACTGACTTAATTAGAAGGATTCTGCCTGGCAGAGATAACCATCTGGCTTTCCAAGAAATAATTCTAGCCTTAAGTCTACTTATTACTTTATCCCAGAAGTGTGCTCTATTAGATCCTTTAAAGAAAGGAATTCCTAGGTAGGTGTCGGGAAGCTCTACTTCTTGGAATCCAAGAATGCTGACAATATTCTTCTTAAGTTCCTCTGGCATATTAAAAATTTAGACCTTAGACTTGGTTGGATTTACTTTTTTCCCTGACACTGAAGAATATTTGGTCAAGACCTCTTTAACCTTCTTAGCTTCCAACAACGAAGATTTACTGAAGAGAAGGGTATCATCAGCAAATAGTGAATGCAAAAATGAGATATTTGAATCTTCTATTTGCACCCCCTACCATAAGCCTTCTCTGTGTTTCAAAATAATAAAACGACTTAAAGCTTCTATCATAATAATAAAAAGAAAAGGAAAAAGAGGGTCGCCTTGTCTGACCCCTTGAGAAGAACTAAAGAACCCTGTGGGATTACCATTTATAATTACTGAGAAGTTTGCTCCAAAAAGACAAGATCTTATCCATCTACGCCAATGAGAACAAAAGACAAATTTTTCTAGGCCCTTATCAAGAAACTGCCAATCAACCTTATCATAAGCTTTCATCATATCCAATTTAACTAATTTTGCTGTGTTTTTTTCTAAATTTTTGGGTTTAATCTCTTAAATGCATGATTTTCTTTCATTTTAATAAATTATATATGATTAATCTTGTAGAAATGTTGCTAGGTTTTGGAGATCTCATGTTTATCTTTCCAAAACACTTTACAATTTCCAAATTGATCAAGATTTGAGAAAGTTGTTGTTATGTCAAGTTGTTATAATCTAATTTTCTAAAAGTGTTTCTCAACACTTAGTGAAAGGAAAAGGTGAATTAGCTTTCAAATTTGGATAAAATTGAACCAAACAACCTCACATTTGCTTTAAATTTTGACATGTGATTTAAATTTTTTATTTCATCGGATTTCTAACATGTCACTGAATTCTAATTTTTTTTGAGGCTAACTAGTTTTGTAGGTTTAAGCAATAAAATTTGAAGTGGATCATATCATCATTTGATTATATATTGTAAAAAGTGTTTCAACACTTATGGGGCAATTATAACCCATTTATGATGCTTTACTTCATGTTTTAGTACCAACTAAATTTCCTTTTGGGTTTAAAATAAATGTTCAAAGTTGGTTAAAATTAAACCCTCATATCATCATTTCACAATGTTGGTTTAAAATTGAAAAATCTAAAACACTTCAAAATTGGTGCTTAAAACAAACTCATTATGCTTGTCAAGGTTAAAATGAACATGTGTATGATTTACTTGTGTGTGCTTGTTGTGCATATCCTCTCCCCTTGCGCTTCATGTGATCTTGGGTAAAGAAAAATACACAAGTATACTTTTTCTCTTGGAAGCACCTATCCTCTCACCTTGTGCCTTTTGGAAATCTTGGGTAACAAAACTCATTTTAAGCTTCAAAATCTATGTTACCTTTAGTGGGCATGCCTCCCAACTTGTGAGAGGGAATGACCCAAGCGACACTTTCATTTTTGTCCGCTATAGAAATAATTTGTTTGATGAAAGTCATTAACCAGCTATTGTAGTTAACTATACCGACGAGTCTCCTTTAGTATTTGTGTGATACATTAAAACCCTTAGATGTTTCTAAGGGCTGGGGGGAATCTTAATTCAGTGAATTCACCACATGTATAACACTAGTTTATCTTGAAAGTCCTAATTAAGAACCTTGTTTGTAGCAGCTCACCATTTCCTCCAAAGTGTGTTTTGAAGTAGTGCATTGGAATAACACCATTCAAAGAAGTTACTTACCATGTTCAATTTTTGGTTGAGGCAATAAATCAAATGGGGAAGGGACTCCTTTGCTTGGAATGCCAAGACATTACATTTCTTTGACATAGCCTATTTTTCCATTCCATCTTCATGGATTACTCATATCTTAAGGGATGATGGTAAGCCTACTAAGAAATACACACCTGAACTAGGATTGTTCATTCTTGTGAGTCAGTTTAATACTTGTTTGGTTCCGAAAAAATCGCAAACAGACATCAACAAGTTGAATAAAATTTAAAACCCTTTGGTTTAAAGCATGGATAACCTTTGAAAATATTTGATATTGATGCTTTTCTTGAGGATTTTATCCTTAGAGACTTCTAAATATTTTTTCTTATATCTCAACCCATACTTTCCAAAGTTAACATAGGTAACTATGCCCCTAACTTCATGATTTTCACATAATGGACTTTATGAAATGAATGATATTTTTGACATAGACATTTAGTTTGAAACTTAACCAAGACAAGTGTATATGGTAAAAATAACTTCTTGAATTCAAGATTAAATCAAATGAACACCCCACATTGATGTGTGTTCAAACTTTAACTCCCCAAAAAAAGTAATTTGAGACAAAGAAAATATTGTAAAAATTTAGTTCCATTATCCAAAATCATTGGATCCTATTTCCAAAAATTGCTTGGGTTCCTTTTTAACAAAATATTTCAGTCCTTAGGGTTTTATCACTTTAGAGGTATAGCATGTTTCTCACTATCTTGTTCTTGCCAAATCAAACAAAGGTTCACACTAGGTTAACATTATTGGGTCAAAAAAATTCATCCACCTTCATCATATTTGCATTCCATCTCACCAACAACTTTGGAAAACTTTTATACACATTAACACTTTGGACTTAGACAATCATCAAAACAATCCCCTAACTTAGCTACTTTATATGTGAAATGAATCCTTTTCCATGCAAATAGTTAAGTTAGTCATCATATTTTTTAACTAGTCTATCTTGAAGGTCACAAGTATACCTTAATGATTTTTGAATCCATTAGCACCTTTTATCCAAGACATCAAAACATCAAACATCTTTTCCTAAAAGTGTTCTCCAAAATTTTAGAAAGTTCATCCTCCACATCATACTGCTTTCATCATCCACTCACATCATTAGTCCTAAACACCTTAGAGTTTCACTTTTGCAACAAGGTCAAAAAAAAAAAGCAAAAAATATAAACTCGATTCATACATCATGAGTGATCTAAATCAAGGTAACACCATGAAAAATAAAGGTTACCTAAATCAAAGCAATGTGTTTCCCAACCATAAAAGTGTTCAATTCCAACATATAATGTAAAATATAAACATCATCTCAAATCATAACATTGTCCAAAATAAATTTGTGCATGATCCCATACAAATACCAAAAGTGTATATTCCAAATATGCTTGGCCAACAACCAAAATCAAAATCAAGATTAAATTTTACTTGATCAAATTGCTACACTTACCAAACTCGTTGACTCATATCACCAAGAAATATTTTCACCTCCAAATCAATACACTCTTCATAGAAATCATCAAAGAATTTATTTGTATCCACAACATCAACAACCAAATTTCCAACATCAAGATATTGGATATCAAGAACCACAACATCAACAACCGCATCTCCAACATCAATATATTGGATATCAAGAAGGACAACATCAACAAAAAGATCTATCCCTACAACAACGTGATCAATCACAACAAGATCAAACACAACCAACACAAGCTTCACAAGATAAAAACACCATCACTAAACATGAATACACTCCTTTGGGGGAGCTAATTGAATCAATATTAAACATCGCAGTCCTTGCTAAAATTATCAATATTCCAATATCATTAAATGGGGATGAACCAAGCATCAAGTTCCCATGGGATAATGATAATGATTATTGAAAATACCATAGTACAAAAGGTCATGACACATCATATTGTATCAAAATCAAAGATCTCATCCAAGAACTTGATCAAGGAAAAATGATTATTGAGGATAATGCTCAAGATTCAACCACTAATGATAGCAGTGACAATGTTTCCACCATAATTGCTGAAAGCAATGATCAAGATCTATCCATCAATGAGAACCTTGAAGATATTTCCACCACATTCAATGATCAAATCAACATACATCAAGAGTCAATTTTTAATCATGATCAAAACCCATTGAAAATACCCAAAAATGATCCATTTCAAGAAGCATTAACATAATTTTATCCTATGATTGAAAACATTGACAATATCCCCACCACTATTTTTTAGGAAAAAATTCAAGATCCACCCGCCAATGATCATGTTGACAAGGTCTCTAGCTCATTCAATGGGAAAATTAGCATACCTAAAGGTACACTTCATAATGATGATCAAAATCCCTCACCAATATCTCACAATGATCCATTTCAATAAATCTTAACATCATTTGATCTCATGGTTGAAGACATTGACAAGGTTTCTACCACAATCATTGAGGATAAAGGTCAAGATCCATCCACCAATGATCATGTTGATGATTCCTCTACAATATCCAATGAGTTAGATGACATACCTCAAGAATTTATTCCAAATCATGATCAAAAAATTTCACCAAAGTCTAGAAATGGTCCTTTCCAAGTCATATTGACATCATTTGACCTCATGGTGATAGATATAGAAGGAATCCTTATTTCAAAACTTGATCCAAATTCACTTGAAGATCAAGAAAATATTGAGCCAATACCCATGCATTATGAAGACATTCAAAAACCCTTTGTAAGAAATCCATCCTTTGAAATTGACCCATTTCATGAACTTGATCTAAAGCATGTCGAAAGAAATTCCAAAAGCAATCAAGAGCAAAGATCCATATCTCTGAGATACCACCATGATCTAATGGGTATTTTCTAATCCATACAATATGTCACAAATAATGATCATATCTATATATCACATACTCCTCCATCTACCCATGAGATGCTTACTCCTAATGGACAAGTAGATGATCTTCATCCAAAAAAAGAGTCTCATACTCTTGAAATCATTACCAAGGAACAAAAGTCTCCTACTCTTAATATCTTTACACATGATAAAGGTATAGAAGAATCCATAGGCATAGTAAAAATTGATCATGGAGAAGACCTCGACATGGATGGTAAATTAGAAATATCCTTTGAAGAGCAAGCAAAAATGGATCATGAGGAAGACTCCTATATGGATTGTAAAGAATCAACACTTTTTGAAGAAGCATCAAAATCAGACACATCCTCCATATAGATTGAATAGAGTATGAGGATATCAATCATTATCAAATATCAACAAAGCTAAACAATATTGAATAGTGGGGGAATGGTTTTTCAGCAGCAGAATCAAAGCATGTCAGTAATACTCCCATAGTATTGGGGTAAACTTTATCTAGTGCAAACACCAACATGGGGAGAACGAAGAGTCCTTATGATGAAATGGATATCAACACTCCAACCATTCATATTATGAATCATTTTCCATACATCATTCGATCCCCTAATTGGGACCAACCATAAGAAATAGGTCTATATCAAAGAAAAGAGAAAATTATTGAAGAAAAATAATCGAAAAAGAAAAATGGACAAGAAAAATTCAAATGGACACCAAAGAAAAATAAAGAAAATAATCCCTATAAAAATCCATTAGTCAAAGAAACTATGCGGAAAAATAAAAAAGGGAAGTTCATCCATCAAAATTGTCTATTTCCATGAAAGAAAGCTTCAAGAGTGACCAAAAAGGTATATCAAGAAGTTGGTCCCAATCGAATCTCCATATCCACCCATCATTGCCCATCATCCTAAGTTTGGAGAATGAAAGATTCCAATCTATTGACCAATCCATCTGCATCTTGTATCCCTCAAAGCATTCCAACATCCACTCCTACATCCATGGTATCCAAATCTTGTATTTACCATGTATTGATAGCAACTCTTTTTCATAAGGACTCTAAGGGTGCTCTATTGTGATGTGTGCATATAGGTAAGGTTAACTTTGATATCGACAAAAAAGATAAGAGAATCTAGGGGTTACATTCAAGAACTGATATCCTAACAAAGAAACTCCTCCAAGAAGGATATCATTGGCACATCATAACAACAACATATATATCAACACCAATAAAATCTACATTAGCACCACCAGGTGGTTCAACATGAGCATAAACTTTCAAAAAATCAAAAAAATAAGAAAATAGTTAAGAGAAAAATATTCCTCTAGTGAAAACCACTTTGGTGGCGCTTTGGACAAGTACCATGATGAAAACCTAGAAAATAGGCATGATGAGTAGAATCGAGCATCTATGTACACCATTTTAGGTGGAATTATCTCAATCCATTTATAATAAATCCCACATTCCATCCATCTTATCCATAATAATCTAGGAACCCTTCATTATCCAATCCATTTTCATCCCATCTAACTTATCTTGATCTTGGAAAAGGTTTGGTGTGTACTTTGTACTTGGTTATGGTAAACATATTGAAAAAGGTCATTGTCATTGATCATATCCTACCTAGCATTATCTAAGCCATGAAGCATTATCCAAATGATCATTCTTTAAATGAACACCTTATCTTGTCACAAGATAATCCTTGACATCCTTTACATGCTCTCCATATCCATCCATCTATTCATTTTGTTAGAGTAATGTTATTACACTTAATTAATTAAGTCACTTATTCCTTTAGTTACTTAAGCTAAACTTAGGCACATTAATAATTGATTAATTATTAAGTGTGCACACTAGGGTTTCTCTTTTAGGTTTCCTTTAGGGTTTCTTGATCTCCTTCAGAAGGATTGATCTCTTTGTAATAATTGATTCTCAATAATGCATTTTTACTTTGAGGTTTACAAAACATCTTCTTTGGTTCTGAATGTCTTTTGTATGTGATAGGTATTTGCATGCAGGTGATTCTTGGGGACTGTGAAGTTGGATTTCTCAACTTCTACATGGTATTAGAGCTCTAGACTTGCAGCTGCCTATTCATCTTCTGAAGATATGGCCTTTCAATAAGTTCTAAGTGCAAGGGTTTCCACAGGCATATTTTTTGCAAGATCTGGGAGTAGCCAATTTTTTGGGACACTTTGGGCTCAAATGGAGGTCACCATCGCATTTGCAGTGGCACAAAACCCTAGGAATGCTTGTCAAATCATCAATTTTGGAGCAATTGGTTTTTGAGGCAAAAAAAGTTTGCTAGGGAGGTCGTACGGCTTCCCAGCATGTTCCTCGAGGCACGAAAATTTAAAAAAATCAAAAAACATGGTTTCTTGGGATTCAGGCCTACACCTATAGTATAGATGAGATCTGTTGCTGGGCAGCCACCAGGTGGCCATTGGTCCACCACGACTATTGGTGGCTTCCCCATGCAGCGCCGCCAGCCCGCCCAGCCCCCGTAGGCTCCTTCAGGCTCTGCCCCGGTCACATGGAGGACCGGGGGCCCTTCGCCAGCCCCTGAGGGCTTCTATATGTGTGTCCTATGATCACATGGGGGACTAGGTGCTATGCACCCAACCCCCAACCAATCAAATCCCCCAGCAGCCGGTTATATGGGTGACAAGGGGCTTCGCCCCAACCCCCTGCTCTCGCCACCGGTCACATGGGTGACCAGGGGCCGAATATTTTTTGCAAGGGGGCCAATTTTTTGCAGCGACAACCAGATGACCATCAATTTTTTTCTCGTGAAGTGCTGACGTCATCAGTCTACGGCCCCTCTTTGCCCCCTCCTAATCCCAGTTTTCCCTAAAGGAGTACTTTTTTTTCTTTTTGGCATAACTAAGGGATACGGTATCGAAATTGGGAAAACAAGATATCGCCAAAAAGATGGTTCCAAGCACTATCTTGTACTATGATTTATTTTTCAGTATTTTTCTATTTAGCTTCATTTATCACTTCCGAGCTCATAATGTTTTGCCACGATCTTCGATTTTCGCTATCTTTGAGGCGTTGGAAAGGTATTGAGGAGCTCTATGTTGCTATCCATACACTTTTTTTGTATCTATCACAGGTTGATCACTTAGTCCTGATTTGGCCCGATGGGTTGTTTGGAGATTACTTGGATGTTTTGGCAGTTGGAATGGTGAAACTTGAATCTTTACACTTCATTTTCAGTAATACATCATTCAATAATTGACTGCTGCTTCATAGATTCCAAGGTTGTTCCTATTTTGAGTTTTTGAGTGTTTTGTGGCATCGGGTCTGCTATTTATTTTTCATGATTCCTTGAGTCAATCAGTGACTCTCATCTAGTTTTAGTAGTAAACATAAGTATCTTTCCTTGCTTTCCAGTTTTTTGGTTCTAGTGTTACTCCACAACGTTCTTCTAGTGCTTCTTTGTAGCATGTCATCTCATTGTAGGGGGATTTTTTCCCACTAGGTTTTTCTTCTCTACCTCTTTCTTGCATTTTTAAATGGGTACCTGATCATACCTAGTTGTCGGGACCCATCTTTTCTTTCATGCATCTTTTTTTCTAGTGTTTTAACTACTTCCCAAGTTCATCTTAGGGGGGTGTTAGAGTAATAAGTTATTACACTTAATTAATTATATCATATTGGTTAATTAATTAAGTCACTTATTCCTTTAGTTACTTAAGCTAAACTTAGGCACATTAATAATTGATTAATTATTAAGTGTGCACACTAGGGTTTCTCTTTTAGGTTTTCTTTAGGATTTCTTGATCTCCTTCATAAGGATTGATCTCTTTGTAATAATTGATTCGCAATAATGCATTTTTACTTTGAGGTTTACAAAAAGTCTTCTTTGGTTCTGAATTTCTTTTGTATGTGATAGGTATTTGCATGCAGGTGATTCTTAGGGACTGTGAAGTTGGATTTCTCAACTTCTACACAGTTATCCATGCATCCACCCATATCATTCCATACATTGCTAGATACTGGGGATAGATACTTACATCTTTCTTATGGAATAAATATTGAGCTATATCCTATAAATTATGTGGTGATCTAAAAATTTGCAAAAAGAAAAATCAAATTGGTCAAATCATTCATAAGCAGAAATCCAAATCTCTAGCCCATGACACATTTTGATGAGAAGATTTTCCTTATCAACCTTTATCTTTTATCAAGCATCCATCCAAATAATCAATATCAGTTGCATCTATCATTCCAATAGATTGTGTTTCAAACCGAGCTTCGAAATATTCATTAATAAAATCCAATCCTTCCATCATCATCTTGGGATATCCTTCCCAATCCTTGTGTTTCTTAACACTATCCTTGTATTTTTTTCTATCCTCAACAATGTTATCATCATCAATCCATCAATCACATCAATCAATCCTAGCTTGGTTTTCAAAAAAAATCCCAAAAAATAATTGAAATCATCACATATCCATATCCAACTTGTCAGAATTGTGTGAAAATAAAAAACATCCAAATCTCAGCTAAAATCCAAAACATCCAAACCACATCAAAATCCCTAAACATGTCAAAACATCAAAAATCCAAATAAAAAATGTTGCCTTGTCGAACTATGGGTCTCTGAGCTAGAACGTAGGCAAGTCCATCATTGATGAGCCCCAAAGACACGCTAGGTCAGTCTTTAACAGTCCATCATAATGTACTGGCAATTCATCAACTGGTCATCTCTCATTAGCAATAATTCAATTCAATCAAACTACATGCTATGTGTGTGTATAAAATAGGAAAGGATCATCTTTGATAAGACCCTGAGGCCCATAGGATAGTCTTTTAGGTTAGGTTCTTGGTCAAATGTTAGAAAACATAATATTTGAAAACTTAGAAAACCCCAAAAACATTTGAAAATGAAAAAACACAAAAAAAAATTGAAAATTAAAACCCAAAATAGTGAGAAACCTTAGAAAACCCTAAACAACCTCAAATAATAAAAAATCAAAACATTCACATTAACATTCAAAAAGACCAAAAACAACCTCAAAACATTGCAAAATATCAAAAATATTGAAATATTCTAGAAAAATCCAAAATCGTCCATCAAATCTCACCTGACAATAAACCTTCACCCATAATAAAATCAATAATCACCTTCAACCTTTAGTAAAACACATAGAAATAAAGTGTTGTAAGTCGTAAACTGAAAACCTAAGTGTCAAAATCTAAAGTCTAGATCATAGGTAAATAAATCGGTGGAGTTTATATCAATGGGTTATCACACACCTCATCCAAATCAAAACACCTGATCAACATGTCCTAGGATGAATCCTTCCTACAATGGACATCAACATCAAAAATCACCTTAGCTATGTTAAAATTGGCAAGAGATATAGATAAAACTAACTGTTTATCTTTTATATTTTCTTATGATTTATCCTATTGGCCCATTCCGAGGACCTCTCGATGATGTCTATCAAAATAATTTAGAGAGAAAGGAATGGGGCATAGATCATTATCTTTCATTTGTTGTGCTTGTTGGTAATCTTGTAAAATAATCTTGGTGCACACTTGCTTAGTTGTGCGAAGGGAAGTTGTTTGGAGTAGATTGTTGACTATTGTGTATGTTTTCATGTAATATATTCTAAGCAAGTGCATTCCGACAAGGTTTATGTATGCCAAGGTGTGAACAAGAACTATCCTATATGTTTGCAGAGTCAAATTACATTACAGTAGATAAAATTCCATCCTAGTTATCAATACATTGATGCATCGTGTCTATTGTTATATCAAACATAAGGAATGAAGAAGAGTCTTAATCCCAGAATATGAGAAAAATCATCCATATCATTACCATATCTAATAAAGTCTTGAAGACTCATGGACTTGTACTTATGAACCAATTTGAAAAACAATGGTTAATCCATCCATATTATTCTTCGTATTCTTATATCTTTACTAACATTTATATTTAAGTATCGATATGTGTGATATATAAAAATATACATGAGGCTACCCATGGCTGATGAGTGCCTATAAACCATCAAATCTATCTACATCAACATTTGAGCTTTCCAAGAACCATTTTTCATCCTCTTCACCAAAAATCCCTCTTCCATTGGGGCATCTATATAATCTTCAGCTCAACAATCTAAAAATGTTGTAGCTCTTTGATTCAAAAGAAACCTTAAATATCAAGCATCTCAAGCATAAATCTGATTTTCACCTATCGTGAGCCCAATTGAAACACTTTATTCTCCGATCGATCTCTCGAGGGGGCAACCAACCATATTTCGATCATATCAATATCAAATCATCTAACAAATTTTGTTCCTAGCCTTTCTAGCAAATATTGATCAATTTATCAAATCAATCATCATTGGGATATATCTTTCCCTATCAATCCTTGTGTTGTTCATATCTTGAAAAGACTATCCTTGCATTGTTGTGAATCCTCAACAATGTTATCAATCAATCAGTCATACCAATCAACTTTAGCTTGGCTATCAACATCTCAAAGAGATCATTGATATTTGGTTTTGTATTGTCATCAAGATCAAAATCAACATCAGTCTTTGAACCAATGCAATGAGTGCATTGCTTCAAAGAGGTGCAAAATGTAGACACTTATAAATGTCTAGAATGATATCATGCACTCAATTCAAATATACTAACATCATTTCATCCTAAAACCCATCCTCTTTTCCCTTTATTGATTAAATTAGCCTAGCTATTTAATTAATTGCATCACTTTCATCTATTAACCTAATTAACCTAATTAGGTGAACTCGTCCCCTTTCATGCTAACATTTTGTCTTAATAAATTGAATAAATCAAATTATTTAATTTAATCCCTAAAGTCCTCTTATTTAATTATATAACCCTAAGTTATTTAATTAAATATCATATCACATCCCCCTTTTTCATTGAATCATTTATTTAATGAATATCATTTAATTCCTCTAATTTGCATAATTAAAACCTTGTTTTAATTATAAAATTACTAATTAAACCTAATCTTCCCACTCACAAGGGAATATTCCAAGAGAATATTCCCTCCTTTACGTATTCTTCCAAAAAGGGAATATTCCTTTCCACAATTAAATTTCATTTTAATTAACTAAATATCTAATTTCCTCACCCATGAGAATATTCTCTTTCTTCACTCATTTGAAAAATAGAATATTCCTTTTGGTAACAAAATTTCTACAAGACTTGTAATGCCCTGCCATGAAACCCCAAAGGACAACACATCTAACTAACAATTATGAAACCATTTAAAAAAAAGAAAAGTGAATCAACATATAGACCATACTATCAATTACATAGAATGTAAACTACATGTACATACACACTAACTATATATTTTAGGGTATCATGGTTTCATTACAAATGAGTCACTTATCCAATCTAAACATACATTGTAAAAACCTAATAAAAAGAGTTTATTTACATCCACAACATTAAATGTATTTATATATATATATTTCCATAGGTACAACACCATTTAAGAGAATAGAGTACGAACAAATGAATATATAATTAATTTATCAAATATGCGGTAGATAACTACACAGTTTATAAATTATATCAAACTTCTCTTATAATAGTGGGAAGAATACATTAGATACATGATAAGATAAAACTGAAATGATTACATTACATAACATCTATGCTATCACAAGTCTGGTACAAGATCTAGAAACTCTGCATAAGGAACAACATCCATGCTCATGAACATCAACTAGGAACCCAATGGAGTGCATAGCACATTCCACCCGACCATGTGGAACCCTAAGGTCCACCCTTGGTGCTAGGAGATAATGATAAGGTCCCACAACCAAAGAAAACAAGAAAACAATAGCATGACACAAAAGGCTAACATGACACCGACATACAAATACCAAAAAACTTCACATTACAGTGACTCCGCTTTTATAGGTATGCAAACACCAAAGGGGAACACAAGACAATGGTATTATAGGTTGCTAAATGGGGGAGTGTCATCACATAACTTGCTATGGGTTACCCTGACGAATCTTCCTAGGCTATCGACCCCCATATTGAGTTACCTTGGTAGCCTCTAATGAATGTCGACCCCCATACAAACTCATGTGGGATCAACATACCTTTAAAAAGGACAAGGTAGTTGATCTCACCATTCTAGGCCTTCCCACTCATCTCAATCCTAAATGAGCACTTGAGCCATGAGTGGGGTATTACCATTATATTGATTATTGTGAACTACCCAACCCCTAATTCATTTTAGATTATCAATGATTAAAGAAACTCTCAATGAGTTACCTTGGACACCACTTTGAGTGTCAACCCCCATTGAGATCCACTCCCCCTACTAACAACTAGAAGACCCAAACATATCCAACCGGGCAAAGCCATTTTCACAAAATAACAAATCAAATGAAGGTACACATAAAGCGAGACTTGAACCCTCTCGCACACAAAAATCTACCATAATGATGACTAAGCAATGCATGGATAAAACCCTCATGTCCACATATCAAGCACATTACCAACCAATTTCAAGGAAAAAGCATAAAATTCAACCAATATAATACTCCCCTAAGCCCCTGGAAGCAACCCTTAGCCACATGGTACAATGACTCCCACATTGAACATTACCCCAATTCCTCCCAATTCCAAAACTCAAAGACATTACTCAATGCAAGGACACAAATGAACAAGGAAACCAATAATTTAAATGGGAGGAAACAACATTTAAAAATATCATCAATTCATTCATTTACATAAGCCCTTCCTTTATCTAAATATATTTAACCAATTTCCCCTATTTAATCTTCCAGTTCTTTTATCTACTAAATCAATTAAGCACCTAAACATAAATAACCTACTACAATAGCTATAGCTATAATATATATTTATTTATATAATAATAAAATTTACTTTCAATACAAGAATTCAAATTATAAAATGACAACATAAGGTTGGAAGTCAATAACTGATTCGTTTACATAAATCATTTTACTTTCATGAAATTCAGAGAAAATAGAATAAACAAGTAATCAAAGAAATAAAATACTTATTCTGCTAAAGTGAGGATAGTATTGATTTACATTCTCCATTTTGATCTAAATTATATCTTTTAATAAAGAGAGTAATTAGACATCTATCACATATATAACCTATAAGTACTATTTATCATAAATAATTTATAGAAGATGAGCAACCCAAAAGAATATATGACTTTCAAGATTTTTATTATATTCTCATAAAACAATCATAGTTGGTCATGACAATCTATTATACCTATGTCCCTAGATTCAATGCTCAAGATGTCTCTCAACTTGTAATAATGTTGGTCAAGAATCTTATGTAACTCTCTAATAACCATACTCTTACATGTCATATGTATCGATCATAAGTGATCCTCATATTACAATACCATAAGGTTCAGAGAAGGGTAATAAAACCTCTAATAAACCTATGTTCTTACATATATATTTTCACCAAAATACTTGACACTTATTATGAGTGGTTAACAACCTCTCCTAGGAGATCAAAGAAGAGTCTGTAACCCACAAATTACTACTGAGCTAAGTTAACGTAGATCAGTTATTCGAGGAAAATATTGAAGGCTAATAGTTATTTCTCTAATGAGACTGCCATAAAGAAGCATTTAGTAGATGACAATAATGAATGAATTTTTGTTATAGAATATTGATCATATTAATAGTTGTGATGATACTGAATCTAACTGAATTTTCTACTCAAATAGCTATTTTAAGACTCAAATTCCAGTTACAAGAATCATACTATCACTTATGAAGGTAGGGCATCCTTTGTTTGATAATTATTTTCAAACCTGAAACCAGAATAACGTTGTAAGATTTCAGGCATATGCTTGACATGACATCCGACCGAAGAACATTCTTTATAGTTCATTCACACTATTTCATAATCCAGTCCAGTATCTACTATCAAACCACAAGGCTCTACTTAAATAGGTCCACATTCATGCAGTGACAGTTTATTAAGGGAATTTTAGACCCTTCAAGAAGGCATTCACTTGAGGGATCAATTCTATAGCTTGTAAGTATAATGCCCTGCCACACAACCCTAGAGGAAGCTGCAACACTACAAAAGCGTACAATTTTTTCTTTCTTTAAAGGTACATTATTAGCAAGGAAGATGCACAACACTTTCGCTATAACCTCTAAGGCACATGACAATGATTACATATAAATCCATAACATAAACATTATTCACATAAAGAATTTAAATAATTACTAAACAAGAACAAAGTGCAATCATTCAAATCATTTAATTTACATTACAAATATTAAAAATACATCAAGATCCAGATTACTTTAAGTTACAACAAAGGTTACAACACTCATTCCTAGAATGAGGAAGATCATAACTAACTATTAAAAATTACAGGATTCCTCCTCGAATACAATTGAGGAGTACTTAAATACAAATGCCAACTGAAATATAATACATCAAGAGTACATAATGAAACAACTGGAATCCATGAGCTCTCCAACTAGAAATCTCGCCATCACGATCTAAAGTAAAGGGGACCCAACGGTGTAGGGTGCACGTTCCTCCCAACCAAGTGGTACCCGAAGGCCCACCCCCCATGCTAGGAGACAGTAACAAGGATTCAAGACAAACCCTACTAGCCCTAGACACAGGTTGACACAAAACAAAACAAAACAAACACAAAAACAATACTAACTCAAAGGATACAATGCTACTAGAGTTAAATAAAAAGTTACACCAGTGAACCATATATACTACTAATCTAGGAGAAGTGTCACCACAAAGGTGCATGGGTTAACTGACAGATCTTTCTAGACCCCGACCCCCATCGAGAATCACTCTCCTACTGTCAATACATGTAACAAAACCACTCCAAACTAAGGAGGAAAAACATTCTCGTTCGTGGAAACCAGGTAAACACTGACAATAGCCAAAGCACTAATCGAATTGTAACATACTGGGTTGACACCAAACTAATCACAACCCTCCCCAAATTACATATAATGTCTGAAAGGCTTAAACAATTCTAAACCAATTTCCCCAAATAAATAAATAGAGTAAATAACTTGAAAGGAAATCATAAAGGAATTACACTACTTTTGGATATACTAAATCCATTTCCCTTCCATAATGAATTTACAATAAAAACAATTACCCTAATAAAAAAAATTAATTAAAATAAACTAAAAGCCTTTTCAGATCTAGAGAAGGGAAATACTAAACTTTACAGATAGTCACATTCCTTGATTAGTTTTAAAAGCAATATAAATTTCCACTACAAAATAACTCAACCAATTTCTCCTACTTGTGCATATATAATGCATGCACCCATTACAAAAATACATTAAAACAATATAAAATTCCTTCCTTAAAATCTTCTATTATAAAATCATCAAATTGTGCATTTGCATGCATTTACTATAAAAATAAAACTTTTAGAAAGATATATTTAAATGTATACACATTACATATACCTATAATCATATATATATATATATATATATATATATATAACTATATAAATATACCAACATATAAACACTATATAGAAATATAAACTATTTATCAAAAAAGGTTTTAAATAAAAACATATTAAAGCAATATTAATTATATATACACACGAAATTCGAAATAGATTAAAGCTTTAGCAAACAACGAATTCAAATCAAAGTAAAGGGTTCGCTCTTAACAAAGAAGGTTTAATAAACCAATGTGGGGAGGGTTGTGTGGAAGCACAACCGAACCCCAATGATTGGGGGGTGGACTGTGGTGCATCCACCATCCTTCCCTTGGGGAAGTGGTAGTGGAAACACCACCATCCACCTCCCTTGGGGTGTGGCGGTTGTTCTCCACCTGCCTCCCCACTAATGCATGACCCCCAAAAATAAATAAATACATTCTTGAGAATTACAAAAATACAAAATTCGTCGTACGGCTATTTTGCCTTTTTTTTTAAGGGGTTTTTTCTTTAAATAAATAAAAAAAATTCACAAGATTTACCAATTACATACAATTAAAAATATATATATTCTTATATATATATATATATATATATATATATATATTCTACAAAATGATTAGCCAATTAGGTTAATTAATTTTCCAGGGAACAAAATTTAAAAATAGCTTCTGCATAGGATTGTTTTAACTTTAAAACATAGGTTTTCATATTCTTCCTAATAAGCAAATCTTACAAGAAGTAGAAATTCTAATTTTCCATAGGCAACATTTCAAAATTTCAACAGCGATATTTTCATATTCAACCAAACAAACGAATCTAAAGAGAAATAACAATAAATTTCCATGGAGAATATTACAAGGAAATTTTCCAGGTGATTTATATCCATAGAGAGTATATTCCCAGATCCCTAATAATTTACTTCTGGGTTTCACTAATTCCACTATATTACCAGATAGCCATTAACTAATGTTTTCCTCAAAGGATTTCAACCTACAAAAGAAATTGTCTCTAAAGAGAAATTTAATTATAGAGAAATTATCTACGACAATACAATCTTTCTTACACAAGACAATATTTTTATAGAGAAGATGTAATCTAAAACCCTTTCAATTAAAAACTTAACAAAACAAAGGAAAAAACCTGTAATCCAATGCTTGAGTATTTGAAGATCTGATGCAATGCCTCCTCCACATCTCCAAGCAAATGTTCCAGACAAACAATGGTTTCCTCCAAAGTAGTATGATTTCCAGGTCATAAGAGAAATCCCAACACAACAAGAATTTCTGAAACAAATTTCTAATGTTGCAAGAATACCAAAGTAATTTCTACAACAAATTCTTCCCAAAAATTAACCAGATCATAGCCAGAATTATTTTTCCAAAAATTTTCCAACCCCCAAAATATCTTGTGCCTCTACCATTAAGAAGCTTTCCACTTCCTCACTCAAAGCCAAAATTATCTCCCATGAATTAATTTTCCCAACCAATTCATTAATTTCTTCTAACACTTGTTGAAATTTACAAAATATCTCCAACAACCCTCTTGGCATAAAATCTTCCAATATTCAAAATTAAAATATTTTAATAATTACAAACATTTCCCTTTTAAAATATAAACTATTTAACTAATTTAATTAATCAATAAATTAAATAATCGAAGGATTAATCTTTTTATCAATTAAATTAAATTAATTTATTTATTAATTCAAAAACCTCTAACATTAAAATATGATTAATCTAATATTCAACTTTAAATAATTAAATTCACTAAATCCTCTTTAAATAAATTTAACATGATAATTCAAAACAATAATAAACACTTTAAACGTACAAAACTGACTAAACCCGATGACACACTGAGACTAGGGTGTAGACTTGACACAAGTATCCTAGCTACTATCTCCCAATCAACTTAACTATTGGGTCGACACGCTCAAACTTGTGAAACCAAGTCGAGTCGATGTCCTATACCTGCAAACTTGTAAATGAGGCATCAATAAAACATGTATATAAACATCATCATAAAACACACCGTGAAGAGGAAGTCATGAAATCATAGTGCGCTCGCAAACGAATGATGCAATTTTGTCCCCTTCACCAATACACTTATCACAAACTGACAATTTCAACATAAATAAAATACTCATGTGCAATAACCATGTTATACAAAACCATCATTATACTAATCAAGGACATGTCCACTAATAACATCACACCACCACAAATAGTCCACATCGCTCTATAAATAGCGATCAAAATATCAAAGCATCGTAATCTAAACATAAGAGAAAAACATAGGGGTGTTATAGTAAGTCAAGGAAGATTGACCTCATGGAACATTCTAAGCAAGGAGATAATAAGTAGCCTTAGTACATTAGGATTCAAAAGAAGGGGGAGTAAATATAAGTCGACTAAAAAATTAACAAAATCAGAGATCCTTCAAGATCTGACAATGAAAGAGGTATAAGTAAATGGTCATGGATGTTCATGAAAATAGCTTACTGCCATTATAAGTAATACAGGCATTAGAATAGGGCATACACATCCCTCATAAAAGATATAATTATACATGAAAAAGAGGAAAGCATAATCAAGGCACTTGAAAGTTTGATAATACTCCTCAGAGAATAGTGATCTCATGGAACACTAGCATGAACGGATAAGAAGAGCATTTATGAAGAGAGCGTGATAGTAGGATAGGAAGGGTGCAAACTGATTTGTTACAAGAGAAATTATTCTACGAGATGCGAGAATTTTCATCAGTTTAAACAACAACAATGTTTTTGTGAAGATTATTGGTGATGCTAAATGAAACAATCTGAAAAATAAGCATGCACTATAATATTTCCAAGTAAAGGAAATTGGCATGTGTATAGCTAGGTTTGCCACAATTTTCGGCAACCCCACTGTTGGTGCCATAATGGAAGCTTGGAACAAGGTATGAACAACTGTGCTGGTAGTCACAGATGCAAAATGTGAAAGGACGGACAAGCCATGCGATTTTTTTTACAAAATGCTACAAAGTTATGTCATCTCATGAATTGGAGTAATTGTAGGATATGTACAAAATGGATTTTCCAAAACAGCTATCAAAATCTTTGAATTAATGAAGTGCACAAGGATGTAACCTAATATTGCAAGCTTTTTTGTGTTCAATATGCATGCAATTCATGTGGGTTTAGTGGATGAGGGTTCTATATACATCGTACATTAGTAAAATTTATTACATTACAAATATAGTTGATCATAAGGTGGGCACGGTTGACCTTAATGCCCACACTGGGTATCTTGGTGACACCCTAGACCATGTTTCTAGAGGCCAGTTCAACCAGTGGTACCTGGTGCTCATAAACAAATATAGGTTGAGAATTTCCAACAACACAAATTTTATGACTTATATTCTTAACTGTCTCAAACTGGTAAAGAGGGAAAGTTATAGGCTATGGTGTTATGATAAACAAGGCAAAAGATGCAGACTTACAAGACCAAATGAAGATACAAATGCAAAGCCAAGAATATGGTTATGATGAAGGAATTTGGAAATAACTAGCCAAGGAAACATTTCAAAATATATAACACAAGTGTAGCGAACCAATTAAACACATGATGTCAAATATGCATATTGGAAGCACAACTATTCAATTTTGGGTAGAGATTCACAACCTAAACAATCATTATCGTGCCACTAATAAAATTTGATCATTTCATTGCTAACATAAGAAGGAAAGTGATAGAATAAATTCATTATCAATATTTCTTTAAAAATAGCATGCAATATGTATTATGAAATAAACATTACTCAACTGGTTCAAAAAGAGTATCAAACTTCTAATAGATGCATACCTCTTTTCAACTGCTATTTCTACTGAAACATATAAATAAGACAAACACCAGCATACCGGATTTAGTAGACAACCATGGTAAAACCTCATACAGGTCGAGGTCCCTTCGAAGATGTTGCAAACTCCATAGCTTTATTGGCACCCAAAATCATTGACAAATGCCTTGAGGAGTTGTCAAATCATGTAAAAATAACCATTGCAAGATATGCATAACTAGATTTTTATTGAACTACCAGAGATGCCCAAATGTATTTGTTTTTACAGATATTTTCTCCCCCAAGCTCTAAATTTAATTTTCTCCCAAATTTCTCATCTTTTTTTATAATCAACAACCATCCATGAAAATTTTGTAGACCACTTTTCTTCTTTTCCCCAAAATTGAATGCCTCCCTAAACTCACAAAAGGAAAAATATATATAAAAGAAAATCTATTCATTTTTTGAAAACAAAATGCTAATAAAACTCAAAACTCTCCAATAAAATAATCAGTTTCTTTTTGACAATCAGTTCAGAATTGTGCATGCACTTGCGTGGAAATATATCCATCTTTAGATTGCTTTTTTTACTATTTATTTATTAAAACACTCCATTATAATTCTATTTTATTTTACTTTAATTTATTATAACCATAATTACTAATAGATATATTTATATTTTATTTATCAAAATACTTATAAACTTAATAAATTAATTTAATCTAATTACCCAAGGAAACTTAAATACTATTTAATAACGACTTAAACTGAACAACCCAAAACATCATTTATCAGACATCATGAAAAGGGCCAATCAAGGAGGGGCACTACATCCTCCCCCCTAATATTCGACTTACTGCTGGAATTCGCAAGATTAAAATAAAACATATACACATTAATCCTAGAATTTGTTAAATATTACCACATTCAACTTTCTATACATAAATGCAACAAGATCAAATAATAAAGCAACCCAAATATCAACAAGGACAAAAAAAATTCAACTAACCATGAAAACAAACACGACTGATGGATGACCAACTGGGTAAGTATCCTCATCGAGGATGATGGCAAGGGTAGGGGACCTTTTGTCATCTCCATTTTCATCAACATTTCCATTGGGTTGTTAAGGGCACACTCAAACCTGAAAATTTAGGTGGATTCGATGCCTAGTACCTCCAATCTCCATCAAAAAAACTATCAAACAACATATATATATATTGAACAATCAAACACACCGCACAAGAATAAATCGTAGCATAGTAGGGTACACATGAATGAGTAATGCTACACTTTCCCTACCACCAAGACTCTTCAAACAATAATCCACATCAACAACTAGCAACAATTACATGGTAAACAACATAGATCAATCATGAATTAAATGCACAACAAAATAAATTATTTAACCAAAAGATACTCATAACTAAATTAGTCCAAACACATAGATGTATCCATATAACCATCATAGCATATGCATAAGTCAATAGTATCATAAACATAAAATTATGATCAACTACCATCCAAAACCAACCTAAAAAGTAAAACTAACACCAACAAGGTGTAATATTCATCATCTAACTTAGTAACATCATTTAAGAGATTGCATCCAAGATGATGAAACATACACTCCACACCATCTCTGACATTCAACAAAAACTACAAGAGAAAAAATATCACATAGCATTATGCAACAACCACTCACGTCGAAAGGTAGACACAAAATATAAAAAAACACAAATTCACATCATTTAGAGTCACATCACAAGGTTACACAAGGGTCCATAATGCATTCCTTGATAGAAATAATATCTATGCATTGTGCACTACACCGAGGGTCTTATCCTCTCCACTAGTTTTCTCCACCATTGGACAAACATCACCAAAGAACAAATCATAGGTTGCTAAGCGAGGATGACAAAAGGGAGAAAACATAGGCTCAAGAGTTTATGCACTAGGATAACATAATGGACTCAATTAAACCAGAGTACCTAGTGTATGAACCTAGGCTCTGATACTAGGTGTAATACCCTGCCAAGAAACTCCAAAGGACAACACATCTAACTAACAATTATGAAACATATTTTTTTTTAAATGAATCAATATATAGACCATACTATCAATTACATAGAGTGTAAAGTACATGTACATACACACTAACTATGTCCTTTAGGGTATCATGGCTCCATTATGAATACACTATTTATCTAATCTAAACATACATCATAAAAAGCTAATAACAAGAGTTCATTTATATCCACAACATTAAATGTATTAAATGTATATATATATATATATATATATATATATCCATAGATTCAACACCATTAAAGAGCATAGAATATGAAAAAATGAATACTTAATCAATTTCTCTTATATGGGAAAGATCATTACACTGTTTACAAATTACATCAAGCTTCCCTTATAACAGGTGGGAGAATACATTAGATACATGATAAGATATAACTGAAATGATTACATTGCATAGCATCTACGCTATAACAAGTCTAGTACAAGATCTAGAAACTCAGTATAAGGAACAACATCCATGCTCACAACAAACAACTAAGAACCCAATGGAGTGCATAACATGTTCCACCCAATCATGTGTAACCCTAAGGTCCACCCCTTGTTCTATGAGATAACGATAAGGTCCCACCACCAAAGCAGACAAGAAAATAGTAACATGACACAAAAGGCTAACAAGACACCGAGATACAAATACCACAAAACTTCACATAACAATGAATCCGCTTCCAAAGGTACGCAAACAAAAAATGAGAACACAATACAAGGGTATGGTAGGTTGCTAAAGGGAGGAGTTTCATCACATAGCTTGTTATGGGTTACCCTAGTGAATCTTCCTAGGCTACCGAACCCCATCCTGAGTTACTTTGGAAGCCTCTACCGAACACTGGCCCCCATACAAACTCATGTAGGATCAACATACCTTTCAAGAGGACAAGGCAATTGATCCTACCATTCCAGACCTTCCCACTCATCTCAATCCTAAACGAGCACTTGATCCATGAGTGGGGCATTCCCATTATCTTGATTAATGTGAACTACCAACCCCTAATTCATTTTAGATTATCAGTGATTAAAGAAAATCTCAATGAGTTACCCTTAGAGATACCACTTTGGGTGTTAGCCCCCATTGAGAGCCACTCCCCCTACTAACAACAAGAAGACCCAAGCATATCCAACCAGGTAAATCCATTTGCACAAAATAACAAATCACATGCACATAGACATAAAGTGAGACTTGACCCCTCTCACACACAAAAATCAACCATAATGATGACTAAGCAATGCATGGCTAAAACCATCATGTCCACATCTTAGGTATATTACCAACCAATTTCAAGGTCCAAGCATAAAATTCAACCATAGAATACTCCCCTAAGCCCTTGGAAGCAACCCTTAACCACATGGTACAATGAATCTCACATTGAACATTACCCCAATTCCTCCCAATTCCAAAACTCAAAGACATTACTCAATACAATCAAAAAAATGAATAAGGAAACCAATAATTTAGATGAGAGGAAACAACATTTAAAAATATAATCAATTCATTAATTTACATAAACCCTTCCTTTATCTAAATATCATTAATCAATTTCCCCTATTTAATCTTTTAATTCTTTTATCTACTAAATTGATTAATTCACCTAAACATAAATAACCATTTACAATAGTTATAATATATATATATATATATATATATATATATATTAATATAATAAAAAAATTTAGTTTAAATACAACATTTCAAATTATAAAATAGCAACATAAGGTTGGAAGTCAATAAGTGATCTATTTACATAAATCATTTCACTTACAGGAAATTCAGAGAAAATAGAATAAACAAGTAATCAAAGAAATAAAATACTTATTCTGCTAAAGTGAGGATAGTATTTGATTTACATTCTCCATTTTGATCTAAATTCTATCTTTTAATAAAGAGATTAATTAGAAATCTATCATATATATAACCTATAAGTACTATTTATCATAAACAATTTATAGAAGATGAGAAACCCGAAACAATATATGACTTTCAAGATTTTTAGTATATTCTCATAAAACTATCATAGATGATAATAAGAATATATGATACCCATGTGTAGAAGTTGAGAAAATAAAACTTCACAAACCCTGAAGATCACTTGCATGCAAATAACCTGTCACAAAAGAAGAGATGAAGACAAACAAGTAAGGGTTCTCTGAAAACTGAAAATGTATATATCAGAGAGAATGAGAGAATGAATTGATGTGATAATACAATGAGATCAATCCTTATAAAAGGAGATCGAGAAACCCTAAAGTGTAACCCTAAAAGAAACCCTAAAAGGGGAACATTTAATAATTAATATAATTATTAAATGTCACTTTATGCAAACTAAAGTGAAATCTTAAGAAGGGAATAAAGGTAACTTAATCAACATAATTAAGTTAAAAATTTTACTCTAACACCCCCCCTTAAGATGAGCAAGAGTGCAACTAAAAATAAATGCAAGAAAGCAAAGGTAACTACAATGCAAGAAGGCAAACATGGGTCCCGACAACTAGGCCAGATCAGGTACCCAAATACAATCAAATCTCTATAAAGTGGAGAAATAGAGAAAACGTCATGGGAAAATCTCTACTCCAAAAAGAGATGCAGAAAGCCAAGGAGAACATCACTGAAGCAGAAGAAGCTGCAAACAACTGTCAAAAGATGACTATTATGGTGTTGAAGAACCTCTGTTGAAGATAGGATGATTGGGATCAAGAAGACAACAATTTGCATGAGTGCCCCAAACGACACTACTCGAATCAGATGACAAACAAAGCCAAACACCTGGAACGAAGATATAGATGACACAAGAACCAATAGTCTGAAGTATTGATCAACTGAGAATCGAAGATTCCTTCCAAGATGAAACCAACGAATCATTAGCACGAACAGTATAACACCCCCCATAATGCTGAACTGGGAGAGCCAAACAGATCCACTGAAATGGTGTGTAACACCCTGTAGTGCATGAAGGAGAAGATACAACATCTGAAAGTGCACAAAAAAGCACCTGCAACTGAAAAAGTGGTGTGCAAAATAAAACACACATGCATGAGGCTGGAATCATATGGATCCACTATCGTCGTGGAGGGACATTCACCAGACAAAGGTGTGATGGCAAACAAAGGCAAACTACACAACCCCCCATGGCACTTTATAACACAGTGCGAGTACAAAATATGGCACAACCTTATGTGCAAAATCCCCAAAAATGCATGTACAATAGTGTGGCAGTTTATCTCAGTGCGTTTACATAAAACATTGCTTACAAATGATGCTTAAAATGGCCACAAAGGACAAAAAAGATGGAAATACATGAAGGACAGCCAAAATACTGACTGTAGAATGCACCAATAGAAAAAGGAAGTGATGAGACCCACACCACTAGAAATTTGATAGAACTAGCTTTCCGACGATATCTCATTTGCCAAAAAACGATATCGTATGCCCAAGTTACAACCTTTGGAAGAAAATAGCTCCAAAGGGGAAAAAAGCCAGTACTGGATTAAATTTGATGGTCATATGGCCGTCAAAGCAAAAATAATGGCTTAAATTTGATGGCCAAATGGCCGTCACCGTATAAGCACAATAGGGCTTATTATAGAAAATTTTGTTTTTTTAAAGGAAAAAAATATTACAAAATAAATTTAAAAATATTACAATGGGGTACGGTGGGGGAGGCACGTGGCCCACCCCCACCGTACCCCTGTATAGCTGCGGGTATGCTGCGTAGGTCTACACAGGGTACACTGCGCAGGTTCTGCATAGGGTACACTGTGCAGGGTATGGCCTAAGCAAGCCGTAAAAAGGCTTTAAAAAAAAATTATTATTTGATTTTTTTTTAAATAATAAAAAAAAACCTTACAAAATTTTTTTAAACCCTAAAAATTTCGGACAAAAAAAATGCAAAAAATAAATTTTTACTAGGGCATTTTTTCTCCAATCCGCGCGCAGACGGACGACCGTACTTGCAAAATTTTTTTTCCCCAAAATTCAATTTTGTTCAAAATGGATGAATGAATAGTCGATTTAGGGGTTTTGGACTGTTGCAAACGTAATGGCAAGGTCCGTTTGGGCTCAAAATGCTTTGAAATTGTAGGTATGCCTTGGATTAGAAAAGCAAACCCTAAACCCTTGAAGCTCCAAAACCTTCAAAACAAGAACAGGAAGTAGTAGGTCTAGAGCTCTGATACCATGTAGAAGTTGAGAAAATGCAACTTCACAAACCTTGAAGATCACCTGCATCCAAATAACCTGTTACAAAAGAGGAGATGAAGACAAACAAGCAAAGGTTCTCTAAAAACTGAAAATGTATATATCAGAGAGAATGAGAGAATGAATTGATGTGATAATATAATGAGATCAATCCTTATAAAAGGAGATCGAGAAACCCTAAAGTGTAACCCTAAAAGAAACCCTGAAAGGAGAACATTTAATAATTAATATAATTATTAAATGTCACTTTATGTAAACTAAAGTGAAATCTTAAGAAGGGAATAAAGGTAACTTAATCAACATAATTAAGTTAAAACTTTTACTCTAACACCATGTCCCTAGATTCAATGCTCAAGATGTCTCTCAAATTGTAATGATATTGGTCAAGAATCTTATTTAACTCTCTAATAACCATACTCTTAGATGTCATATGTATCGATCATAAGTGATCCCCATCTTACAATACCATAAGGTTTAGAAAAGGGTAGTAAAACCTCTAATAAGCCTATGTTCTTACATATATTTATTTTCACCAAAATACTCGACTCTTATTATGAGTGGTTAACAACCTTTCCTAGGAGATTGAAGAAGAGTTTGTAACCCACACATTACTACCGAGCTAAGTTAAGGTAGATAAGTTATTCAAGGAATACATTGAAGGCTAATAGTTATTTCTCTGATGAGACAGTCATAAAGAAGCATTTAGTAGATGACAATCACAAATGAATTTTTGTTATAGGATATTGGTTATATTAATAGTTGTGATGATAGTGAATCTAACTAAATTTGTGACTCAAATAGTTATTTTAAAACTCAAATGCTAGTTACGAGAATCATAATATCACTTATTAAGGCAGGGGATCCTTTGTTTGATAATGATTTTCAAACCGGAAACCAGAATAACGTTGTAAGATTTCAAGAATATGCTCGACATGACATTTAACAAAACAAAATTCTTTATGGTTCACTCACACCATTTCAAAATCTAGTGGTATCTACTATCAAGCCATAAGTCTCTACTTAAATAGGTCCACATTCATGGAGTGACAGTTTATTAAGGGACTTTCATACCCTTCAAGAAGACATTCACTTGAGGGATTAAATCCATAGCTTGTAAGTCAAGGAAGATAGAACTCATGGAACATTCTAAGCAAGAAGACAATAGTAGCCTTAGCACATTATGAGTTGAAACAAGGGGGAGTAAATATAAGCCGATTAAATAACTAATAAAATTAGAGATCCTTCAAGATATCATAGTGAAAGAGGTATAAGTAAATGGTCATGGATGTTCACGAAAATTGCTTACTACCGTAATAAGTAATGCAGACATTAGAATAGGGCATGCACATCCCTCATAAAAGATATAATTATACATGCAAAAGAGGAAAGCATAAACAAGGCACTTGAAAGTTTGATAATACTCCTCAGAGGATAGTGATTTCATGGAACGCCAGCATGAACAGATAAGAAGAGCATTTACGAAGACAACATGATAGGAGGATAGGAGGGGTGCGTACTGACTTGTTACAAGAGAAATTGTTCTAAAAGATGTGAGCCTTTTCATCATTTTAAACAACAAAAATGTTTTTATTGAGATTATTGGTGACGCTGAATGAAACAATCTGAAAAATAGGCCTGGACTATAATATTTCCAAGTAAAGTAAATTGGAAGGTCTATAGCCAAGTTTGCCACCTTTTTTGGCATCCCCATTGCTCATGCCATAATGGAAGCTTGGGACAAGCTATGTGCAACTACGCTGGTAGTCACATATGAAAAATTTATAAGTATGGACAAGGCATGCAATATTTTTGACAGAATGCTACAAAGTGATGTCATCTCATGGATTGCAGTGATCATAGGATATGCACAAAATGGATTTTGCAAAATAGCTCTCAAAATCTTTGAATTAATGAATCACGTAGGGATGTAACCTAACATTGCAAGCTCTGTTGTGTTGAAGATGCATGCAGGTCACACGGGTTTAGTGGATGAGGGTTGCATATACATCACACATCAGTAAAATTTATTACATTAGAAATATATTTGATCATAAGGTGGGCATGGTTGACCTTCATGCCCACACTGGCTATCTTGGGGATGCCCTAAACCATGTTGCTATAGGCTAGTTAAACCAACGGTGCTTGGGGCTCATAAATGAATATAGCTTGAGTATTTCCAGCAACACAAAATGCTACAACTTATATTCTTAACCGTCTCAAACTGGTAAAGAGGGCAAGTTATAGGCTATGGTGTTATGATAACTGAGGCAAAAAGATGTAGATTCACAAGACTAAATGAAGATACAAATGCAAAGACAAGAATGTGGTTATGATGAAGGAATTTGGAAATAAATGGCCAAGAAAATGTTGAAATACATAACACAAGGGTAGTGAGCCAATTAAACACAAATGGTCAGATATTCATATTGGAAGCACGAATATTCAGTTTTTGGTAGAGATTCATAGCCTAAACAATCATTATCATTCCAACAATAAACGTTTCATTTCTAAAATAATAAGGAAAATGATAGAATAAATCCATTATCAATCTTTCTTTAGAAATACCATGCAATACGTATTCTAAAATAAAACTTACTCAACTGGTTCAAAAAAAGTATCGAACTTCTAATAGATGCATACCTCTCTTTAACTTCTATTTCGACTAAAACATATAAATAACACAAACACCAGCATACCGGCTTTAGCAGACAACCACGGTAAAACCACATATAGGTCGAGGCCCCTCCAAAGACGTTGTAGCCTCCATAGCTTTATTGGCACCCAAACTCATTGATAGAATGCCTCGAGGAGTTGTCAAATAATGGAAAAAAAACTATTGCAAGATATGCACAAATGGATTTATTGAACTACCGGAGATGCTCGAATGAATTTGTTTTTACAGAAATTTTCTCCCCCAAGCTCTAAATTTAATTTTCTCCCAGATTTCCCCTTTTTCTTACAATCAACAACCATCAATGAATTTCAGACCTCTTTTCTTCTTTTCCCCAAAACTAGATGCCTCCCCAAACTCACAAAAGGAAAAATTTATACAAAAGAAAAGGATTTCATTTTTCAAAAAAAAAAAGCTAATAAAACTCAAAAATCTCCAATAAAACAATCAGTTTATTTTGGACAATCACTTCAAAATTATGCATGCACTTGCATGAAAATATTTTCATCTTTATATTTCTTTTCTATACAATTTTTTATTAAAACACTCCATTATAATTCTATTTTATTTTACATTAATTTATTATAACCATCATTACTACCTAATAGATATATTTATATTTTAGTTATCAAAATAATTTTAAACTTAATAATTTAGTTTAATATTATTACCCCAAGGCAACTTAAATACTATTTAATAATGACTTAAACTAAATAACCCAAAACAACATTTATCAAACATCATGAAAAAGGCCAGTCACGGAGGGGCACTACAAGACTTCATGAGCAAATTTTGAAAGTGTTTTTTTATATGAATGTAGACCCTTGATTAAATATCATCTTGAATTTTCAACCCTTGATGGGAATCCATGATCCATGCCTCCATCTTCTTTCCATCTTGACCATTGATTGTTCTTTTCAATCTAAGCCCTTGATTTCTCATTCAAATTTAGTTTTAATTAACTAAATTGCTAATTATCCTCATCCTCCCACTTGCAAGGGAATATTCTTGGAATATTCCCTCTTTTACACATTCCTCCAAAAAGAGAATATTCCTATGGATTATCCCCTTTATGCACTCATTCCTCCAAAATATCTCTTAACCTCTTCCTAATTCTTAGGTAGTGTGTCTGTTGAAATCTAATTTGGACCATTGATTAAATTATTTGATCCTTGTCAACTTTCAACCTTGACCATGGATTGGAATCCTCAATCCATGTTTCATCCTCCTTTCATTTGTGACCATTGATAGATCAAATCAATCTCATTCATTTCTTTTTCATTTTCTCTCCTATAAATAGATCACTATTTCAAGATAAATGGATCTATATTTTAATAGTAAACTTATGTTGTTAAAATCACTCTTAGTTGCATCCACATTTAGCACATATTTAGATTTTTTTAGTTTAAATCTTGATCATAGTAGCTTAACGCATCCATTAATAATTCCATAGTAACTTAGTTGAATCCATTTAGCATATTTTAGAATTAGGACTTGCACCTTTAACTCTTGCACACATTTAGAATAGCTTTGCATATATTTACATCGATCATCTTAGCTTTTATCATATTAATTTAGCTTTAATTATGTTTCACGTACATCTTTCATCGGTTTCATCATTTTTCTTCAATAAAACTAATTGAAACAAGCTCATTATCCAAGGGATTGAGAAAGGATTGTCATTACACATCAATGAGACACCACCCCCCCAATAGGATAGGTTTCAATGTCTTAGAATAAAAGTTTTTCAAACTTTCATGTTTTAGAATGTTAGTTTAATGGATTCTTCATTTTTAATGATATTGAATATCTTATTGGGACTGATGCATAATGGATTAAATATGCCTCGAATTCGTATGGATCAAGTGTAGTTAGCCTATTCTATGTCATTGGTCACACAACCCAATATATTTACAAACTATTTTTACCATAATAAAGGAAAACATATGTGAGTATGAACCATGTAATAATAAACTAGCCAAAAATTCCAATCTATTTCTTCTTTCAACCTCCTTCCCCACCCCTTTCAACCCTTTATTTCTCCTCTTTTCTTTTCTATACTTTTTTCCTCCATTTTCATCTCCCCACAAACTTCCACTAATTCCCACTTTCTTCCTTCTTCAGTGCTAGTGGAGTGTGTATTAACTTTATATTGTAAGAGTTCTCCCTCCATGCTAAGTTAAATACTTCTCTCATAAATTCATACTAATACATGCATGTCTCCACTTTGTGAAGTTCACAATATCTCATTCAAAATTTTAAATACATACTTATTTAACAAAAATATTTCTATAACAAGTATATGTGTGTGTGTATGGAAACTATTCTTTCCATCTATATATGCATCCATGTATTCATACATACAAACATATATACATATACATGTATACACACATAGAGACACACAGATAAATACACACACACACACACACACACACACATATATATATATAATGAACGTACATATATGTTTATATGTAGAAAATTTATCATCATACCAAGGTATAATTATGCATCAAATATATTTTCCTATTCTCCTTTTAATAGAAGGTTTCCCAACAAGAATATACCCATATGAAAATATGCTAGAAAAAAATTGATAACTAATGAGATAACATGGCCAATCAAGAGATGAAAATAACTAATAAAAAATTACACTGATACAATGATTCATCACAACTATGACTTAGCAATAAAACCAAACATTAAAATGCAACAAGATGATATCTTATGTGTGTGTATGTTCTCAAAAACAATGGTACTTAACTTGATTGTACTCTAGATAATTCATATTCTTCTTCTTTGAGTTCTATCAAGATCAAGATGGTATTTCCAAGATATCTCATATGGTATACAACAATTAACTCTACTTCTCTAATAAATGCATATTAATGAATGTATGTCTCCACTTCATGAAGTTCACAATATTTCAATCAGAATTTTAAATAAATACTTTTTTTTTTTAAAAGATGTTTATAACAACTATATATGCGTGTGCGTGTATAGGCACTATTCTTTCAATCTATATATGCATGCATTCCTTCTTACATAAATACACACACAACCACACACACACATAATGAATGCAAAAACATATATATATATCATACCAAGGTATAATTAGGTGTTAAATATATTTTCCTATTCTCATTTTAATAGAAGGATGACCAAAAAGAATATACCCATATGAAAGTATGTAAGAAAAAAATTGATAACTAATGAGATAACATGGCTAGTCAAGAGATGGAGAATAACTAATAAAAAACTACATTGATACAAATATTCATCACAACTATGACATAGGAAGAAAACCAAACATTAAAATGCAACAAGATGATATCTTGTATGTGTGTGTTCTCATAAACAATGGTACTCAACTTGATAGTATAACAGATAATTGATATTCTTCTTCTTTGAGTTCTATCAAGATCAATATGGTATATCCAAAATATCTCGTACAATATCTACAATAATTGACTCAACAAGAAAATCTCTAAATAGGTAGTTAGGATAAATGATGTAATAAAAAAGAAAACATTAGTTAATAATCCCTATATATGTTTGTGTTTGGTTTCTCACAACATCATTCACAAAAATAATCCTCATCATACACAAATCCTTTTGAATATACACAACAATTACAATTTCTCCATAGAGCAATGAATTTATAAATGATGGAAGAGAACCTAATAACCTAAAGTATAACACTAAAGTGTAAATACACAATTTTAAGTAATTTTTATGGCATGAGAATGCTAAAATAGATCAAAGTCTATCCTTGGGAATTTAGTGTCTAAAATCATCACAATATAATATTTTAACAATATTTAATCTCTTGGGTTTACCATCAACACATAATTTCCTTACAATGAATTAAACACACATCAATAATTTGACAAAAATATGATTTAATTACTAATCTCTTCCAATAATTTTTATCCCATTTTCGATTTATAAATATTTATCATTGTCATTGAAAATGTACTAACTCAATTGATAAATCTTCAACTATTTGTGGTATTGCTCTCCCATTTTTCTATAAATTATATTCATGGAGTAAACAAATTATAAGTTTATATTGTAGGTATATAGGTGATTTTAGCTTCTTATTAGAGTGAAGAGAGTGTTAAGTTTTTTTATGTCCCTTTATTGAAGATTAATACATACTTGACATATTTCTGGTGTGTATTTGTCCTATAAAGGTTTTTCCTTATGAATCTTGTGTTCATATGGTTTGCTAATTTTATTTTTATTAATAATTTAATTCAACTGCATAGTCATAATATGCTATTCCTTGGATAAGTAATTATATTTTAAATTTACACACATGTAAATAATTTTATTATAGCAGTTTTAACTTATTTCTCAACAAATCACTTCTTAGGTTATATTATACACCCTCCTTATATTAAATTTTAATCATATTTTATATTATCCATTACACATCCCCTAATACCAATACTTTGAAACTTACATGAGAATAATTAAATATGGATTGATTTCAAATATTATATTTTGAATTGTGATCCAATATTTTTTATAAAATAAGAAATATTTAAAAGATAATGTACCCATACACAAAAGGCTCGAGGGTAGAGAGTTTAAAGAAAAAATAAAACTAGCGTCATAGATCATAAATAGACTAGTGATAGCGAAAAAATTGTTGGCAAAACAAGGATAGACAACTGAGAGGGGGGGTGAATCAATTGTCACAGATTATTGAAACTTATTAAACCTTACTTAACTTATTCTCAGATTTGATGAAATAACATTAAGCATAAACAATCACCACATCAGAAACACAAAGAACACCAATATTTTATACGTGGAAACCTTGTTAGGGGAAAAACCATGGTGGATGTCAGTCCACAATATTATACCCTATTAAAAGTATAGAGATGAATAATGGGAATGCACATGCATTCAAGCACACTGCCTAGAGCTCACTGCTCAAAGAAGACACACTGTCTTACAGAGACATTCAGAAAAAAACCATATGAAGGATTTGAACAAGGAAATTAGCTTCTTCAAAAGCCTGATTATAGTTCCGATTAAGCACATAAACACTTCTTCACTCTTTGCTCAATATTCTTCACACTCGTCTCTGCAATCAAATGATTTGATCTTTATTCACACATAGCACTTGTATACTTCGAATTACACACACATATCTACTTCTCAAATGAAGAAGAAAATAAATCTTATATATCCGCTACATGGAATTACATCAACAACTTTGTCAACCAAAAATAAAATGATAAATGAATACTGTTGACACAAGAATTTGCAAGGGCAACAGCCTTATGGGAAACTTAGCTACTAGGGGACTTATGCACTTAGCTAAGTGACCTCCAGAATTTTATCGAAGCTGACTCTTCATTTTTAATGGGGGAGGTAAGGGGTTAGAAAGATAGCATGTAATAGTAAAAAATAAACTAAGGTAATGCGCCAAAATCATGAGAGAAATTACTTGAGCACAGTGTTGAAAGCAGAGGCCCGAACAAGAAATGTCATCTATCAAATAGATTATCTTAGAAGCACTTCAAACATAAGAACATCATTTTTATTGCATAGCATAATATAATACAACCTCATCCAACACAAAAGAGTAAAACATGGTCTTTATTCTATTAAATTTATGAGATTACAAAAGCTGAAGAATAGACATTCATACGCTATAGGAAAATAAAAGCACAATCTTAATATTCTATCAAATGCATAAAAAACGGAGAGGCCGAATTGATTGGCACAGTCTACAAACTTCAAGTCCAATAGAAAATATTATAAAAGGCCAAATCCCAATGCTCGAGAAGTTTTAATCTATCTAACAACAACCTAATAAAAGAGAATCAAGGCTACTTATATAAGCTAGCCCACCGCCTGAAAGCCACAGAGAGAAAGATGCCTCAACAAACATCGACGTCCTAGATCTCCTCAAGCCGACACCAAACAAGAATATCACCCAAAAACATGCCAGCAAACTCATCCATAGAGAACACAAGGCCATGCAGCAGTAGCAGCAAACACATGGCAACAAAGAAGAAAATGTGGCAGCAAAGGAAGGAAAATGGCACAGGCGGCAACTCCCAGATAATCGGTGCACAGAAACATGACACGCATCGAACACACAGATTCTGGAAAAAGAAAGAGGGATGCCCTAGCAAAAATCTCTGAGAGGAAGCCACATGGAAGACACCGAGGAAAAGAAACTGTTGAGTGGGCCCAACTCGGAAAGTAGTGAGAGAAAGCCACACGTTGAATGCACGAAACTCGATAGAGGCAAAGCGATACAGATTGGCAGGAAGCTCTGATAGGAGGTCACATGGCAGATGCCAAAAAGATGCTAGTGATAACGATCAAGGTGAAGCTATGAAGGAAAAGATAACCGTGAAGAATAGCAATTCGTGAATAAAAGTTCACAGTTTGGTGACTCACAGGGACATTTCACCTACGGAATGAAGAACCCCAGAAACTTTGGTTGAACACCACTATTATTGCTCAAAGCTAAGAGAGGGCAGCCTATAGGATGACTCAGACTTCATTTGATGGCACGAAGAGGGCTCACAAATTTTCGTGCACCAACTTAAGATCGATGATCGCCTTGAAAGGCAATCTGCTAGATACTTTCACCTCCAATTCAAGATGGAAAAAGAGTTGCGCCAGCTGATGCACAATACCTTCCATATTTTTGGTAGTCGGAGACTGATCAAAGGATTGGAAAATAGAAAGATACTACCTTTTTTCCTCGATCCTTGCAATTATATGCTTGACACCTACTACCACCTACTCTGCGATGAAGGGCGAAGGGAGGCCTCACTAAGTCAAGTGGGAAAACTTTTCCCACATGTCATTGGTAATTTGATTCAATTTGGGTCTGCACTCTGCTACATGTTGGACGACTTCATGCATGGAAATGAGAATGTTTATTCCAATAGCCGCCGTTGTCTGATCTTCAATACCTACACCACTCAAAGCCTCATCAAAATTTGTATACAGCTTGCCCAACAAATGCCTGGCCTCTGGAACTTTATCAGAAGTCATCTCCTGCACCTGCTGTATTGTTTCACTAACCGTCCCGCATAGGTTGGCCGCTTGCGCCATAAAATTTAGAGTGGGCTGTAAAGTAAGGAATAATTCCTTGAACTTATCCCAGTATGACGCATATAATTCTTTGGCAATCTCCAGCGAGCTCATTTGTGGTGCAGGAGGTTGGGCCCTCACAAGGTTTAATTCTACAGCTTTGTTGCCTAGTTCTGCCTGAAGCTCCAATAGACTTCCATCCAATATGAACAATTGACTCCTCATAGTAGAAATTTATTTCTCCCGCTCTTCCAAGGCCAATTCGGCCTACCTTCTCTTCTCAATCTCTAATTCCAAAGTGACATTCATCTCATTTACTTCATCATTCATACTCTCTCAGAATTGCTTCATGCCATCATCTCTCTGCCTCAAATCAGCATAGAGGGTTGCCTCAATCGCCCGACATTTCTCAATTTCATTTCGCAGGGCTGAAACGACATCCACACCCAAAGCTTGAAGCTCACTCACCTTTCCCTCCAAGGAATTTCTCCCATTCAACAGGCAATTAATCTCATTTTCCTGGGCCTTATGCTTGTTTTCCCAAATATCAACCTTGCTTCTCAACTCTGTTAATTGCTCCTCCTTTTTCTTTGTTTGGAGACTGAGCTTGAGGAAGTCGGTGGTCACCACCCTTTGAGTCTTTATCATCAACTCGACTTTATCTTGTGGATGACCATGCTACAAGTCCAGCCCAACAACATTGACATAATAGTCACTCGGCAACATTTCTCCAACCGGTTTGATCACGTTGGGGTTGATTTTTGCAAACATCAATGAATTCTAACTCTCATGGAATACCATTTACAAAAGAGGCTCCATGTGTTTATCCGCATCCTTTTCTCTTTTTTCTGAATTTGGCTTGCTTGGGCGCTCTTATTTGCATCCACTTGTGAAAAATATTCTTGGGAAGGAATACCCAACCCACCAGCAAAAGGAAACTCCTAAGGGATTGCTAGTGGGTAGAAAAGCATGATCAAAGCATCGATGGACTTGCTAGGCCTTGTGATAACTACTAGGGAGAAGGGTGGAATAAATTGGCCACCTGGAGATGATGGAAGCATGCTATGAGGAAAGGCCAGGCAAGCACCAACTGACACGCTGGGCCTCGGGGACAAAAATTGTTGGCTCAAAAGGTCAAGACGAGCCACCATTTGTGTTTCATGGGCGAAAGGGAAAGAAGGAGATGGAAAGGGAAACCCAGGAGGAAAAATATTTGACTGCCCTAGATATCTAGCGATAAGAATAGCTAGTGCAATGAAATAGCAGGGGAAAACAAGGAGGAGACTAGCAACATAGAAGAGAGAGAAGAGGGAGGAAATAATATCTAAGGTTCTTGAAGAACTAAAGCCGATACCACCACTTCTTCATGTTGTGACTCCTTCTCTCTGGTGGACTCTCTCGTTAGCGAGCACTTGTCCTCTGAAGAATTGTCAAGCTCCATAATAACTTTTGGCTTTGGCCTCTTCATACCTGATCTAGAGGAGCTAGAAGGCTCCAACATCTACACATTTCAAGAGTCCTCCTACTATAAATTTTGTCCACTAAATGTCGCCTCTTGTGTAGGATCCCCTTCACAAGTTGGGGCATTTTGGGTTACCTCCTCTCTAGGTTTTGTGGAAGCACTTATTTTCACATAGAACTTCTTAGAACCCAAAGGGTTTGGGGAGTTCTCACTTTCTGAATGCTCATGCATCCAGATGTCATCAAACCGGTTGTCTGACTCCACCTCTTGGAAAAGCCCGTTTGTTGTCTTTATCTCCTCTCTATACATCCAGAAGTCCCTAATTCTTTCAGGCTTCCATCTAAGCCTATTTAACTAGCTACATAGAAACTGACTCATCTTATGCTTGGGATTGGGCTTTGCCACAACATGGTAAAATTTCAGCCATGGCGGTCGACTTGTTTCAGTAGGAAAATACTCCAGGCCAATGTATAATTTCAAATTCCCCTCATCAACATTTCTCCTAAGGTCCCAGAATGACCGAGGATGGTGTGCAATTTTTATGCCAACCTCTGATAGATTATTCTTCAGGTTGTATTGCCATGTGTCATTGATAACCACCAGCCCAAGATTACCCAACTTAGAGTACAAAACCTCCAAGGTGTTAACCTTCGATGTCATTTTCTTTACTAGCGATACAAAGCCGAACATGATCGGAAACGTCGAATAGGAAGTCAAATTCCTTTCTCCCTAGTAGTCATTCTTGATATTACACAACTATTTAAATGCCTCCAGGGCCAGCACTCTGTTGGAAAAAAAAATGCAGGAGCCAGAAGGGCTCCTAGACAAAAAGTTGCATACAGAGCATAGTGAAATCTCTACCAAAAAACCAATCACAAGGTGGAAAGAGACCTCTCATCCATGATTTCTACCTTGGCGATAATCGCATAGACATGCTGCTTCCAGATCCATCCAAAGCCCGCAAAGTTGAGCTAGGAATGAGTCTGAAAATGTATAATAATAAAAAAAAATAAACATGATGGGAGTCCATGTCGAAATCGGCTTTCTCACGCCACTTTCATCAAATACGACCAGGGCCATGAACTACTTGAACTAATTGGGATTCTGGTGCAAAATCATGTATACCAGGAAAGAAGAATACAAGAACCTAGAACTTGGCTCAAATTCCCTCAACTATTGGCTCATCCCATCAATTATAACCTTCGCGAAGTCCATAAGTGGAGGTGTGTGATTCTTCTTCAACATAAAGTTGAGACTCATTTGGAATTCAAAGACCCCTTTATCTGTATCCAACCCACAAACCAATGCCAACATAGAGCAGACAGAAGCGGAACCTGACTTTAAAGTTCCCAGAGAAATTGGGAATCTGGGAGGTGCTGAAACATCTATCAGCTGAGCAGTCTCAGTGTGATAAAACTATTATGCCATTCAGAGCGTTCTCTAGTAGTCCTGCATTCTGTGAATCTCGAAATTCTCAACATTATCAAGTGAGAGGAACATAATGCATAACATATCATGCAGGGCCTGAGGACTGATAACTACCCTCAAATTAGGGCCACTTATGACTCCGATCTAGGGGTCGACACTTGCTTCACATTCCGCCACAATTTCTAGACAATAATGCACTAGAGGAACCATGTACTGGGGAATCCCACAGCTCCATAAATGTTTGTGGAAAGGGTCTAACATCTTCATTTTCTCCTATGCAGCCTCCCTTAGGCTTTTGGGGTTCTGAGATAACTCAGGATCCAAAATATTGTCCCAATCCTCTGATACTAGGGCTTGATTTCTAGGAGAAATCGTGCCAATCACTTTCTGGTCCACTTGACTGCTAAAGGGATAGGATGACTTTGTTGGAATACCCAAGGTAGCATAAGACTCTTGGTCATATATGTTCACACAGGGTGTCATCAACCTTTGCTCATCAATGCTTTCCATAACCACAGCCTCTGTTGAACTTCTTGCAATTTCAGCCATTTCTCTGTATTTGCAAGAGACTTCACAAACTCTACAATTTTTAGCTTCTGAAAATTCTTTCTCTTCTTTGCAAATGACTTGAACAGTTACACACTTTGATAAATTTTCATAATAAATGCCTTCCACGCACTTAACCTACTTTTTTGATTTTTGCTAAAAATGGCTTGGCAAGTGTACGTGCCAGCTTTTCACATTAGTTACCTCATGCACCACCCTCATTTTTCACGCGTGCGAAGAGATCACCAACCTACCAAAATACTCTTCATATTTAAGAGACATGACTTCACATAAGGTGGCGCTTGAATTTCTTAGACAATGCACCAAGACAGCCTTGCGATATCTTTCGCAAGCCCTTTTGTATTTACTGATTTCATGATCGTTCTTGGGTGCATCACCCAATAGCCTTACCAAATGATTTTCCTTCATTCAAACAGGATGGCAACACATCATGTTGACAACTGGCCTATCCTCATTCAATTCAGCAACTTGAAAATAGCAAGTTGCAACCGTACTTGATTACTCACATCACTTCACACACTATAGCACTAAATAACAAGGCTCTCTAGCATCATTTGCTTCTGATGTAATCATAGCTTGCCTCAGTAGGCTGACCCTGACTATCTATAAATACGAACCTTGACAACCTTGCTAATCATAATTACTTTTAGCATTCTCACTGATTCGGCCTTAGTTTATCTTAGCAATTTTATCATTTAGCTAGATTAGAAAGCAACTATGGAGATGCCAATTAGATTAGTTTGCAAAAAAATCCACGCCGCATTTCTAGGAAAGGTTAGGTGCAGGTGCTTGAAGCACATGACAGGTGTTAAAAACTTGTTATATGTAAAGGCAATCAAATGGGTCATAGGCCGAGACTGTGTTGAGTATGAGGACCAATATAGGGTAAATACCAACATTTTCTCTCACTTTGTCGCTTCGCTCCTGGACATCAATGTTTCCAAATGCAAAATTCTGAAGTTGACCAAGTGAGTCTTCCCTCAACACTACCTCGGAGGATTGGAGCATATAGTGCGGGCTGCTGAATTTGATCATGGGATTCCATCTATCTACAACCTACATCAGCTACTGTTGCATGGAGAACTCGTGCCAACTAGGCCCTTTTTGTTCGGCTTTGAGCTGGAAACCCATGAAGAACATTGCTCCAAGGCTCGCACTGGCTACTACTTCCTGATGCGGATACATAATATTGAACCCTTCTAAAACATTCAGTGGTACGAGGACTTCGAGAGGATGGTGTTTCCCCACCTTGGACCACTTCTTGTTGTTGTTGTTGGTCCTTCTTCTATTTGAGAATTGAGAAAATATAATCCCAATTTTTCTTTTTGCTTCTTTTTGCTAACCTCTGGCCCCCATAGCGGATATATATGTATATTTTGATACATGGCCACCGGCCTATACCAGATATAATGTAAATGTTCCAAAAATAATATAATATACAAGTTTTTCATATCTGGGCTCATTGCTCATTCTATCTCAATTTTTCAATACTGTTGTTGTTATTCAAAAAGCACTGAGAAAACCCAAAATTTAAAGCAGGAAAAATATTTACATATTTACAAATTTACAAACTTATTGCATAAGTAGAACTAATTGAACTTTTTAAGGTGTATTCTATTAACTGGAATACCCAAAGCATCACCTTCCATAGTTTCTAACTCAAAAGAGTTATACTATTTGCACTGGGTGATTTTGAAAGACCCTTCCCAGAGACTATCGAATTTACCATGTTGTTCGGGATTTGCTCCGTGTTCATTGAACTTGAGCACCAAATCTCCACATTGTAACCCCTGGTCAGATGCCTTTTTATCAAACCACTTCTTCACCACCTGTTGGCGACTATTCATGGCCTCAAGAGCATGCTCTATTTTCTCTTGTACCTCCAGTAACTTAGAAAATCGTACCTCCATAGCTCCATTCTGCTCGATTTCAAGAGATTTGATCAATTGGAGGGCAGGGATTTCCATATTAATAGGCAACAATGCCTCTTTCCTGTAGACTATCTCATAAGGGGATGTCTTTAATATCTGCTTGGGAATGATACAGTCTACCCATAGCATTGTTCGAAGGTTTTTATGCCACTCCCTCTGGTCTTCCGAGCCTATCCTTTTGATTAACCTAATGAAGTTTTTATTTGTGGATTTTGAAAGGCCATTCCCTAAGGGTAATAATTAGAAGAGGTTTTCAAGAAAACCCCATATTTCAATGCAAATTGGCTCATCTTAGAGCCAAGGAAAGCTTTAGCATTGTCGGAAATAAAAAAATTTGGCGGGCCAAATCTGGCTACCAACTCCTCTAGGAAGTTAACAATTTCTACTTCCATTGCATTTTTTAATAGGACAACCTCTACCCATCTGGTGAAGTAATCAGTCGATGTCAAAATCCACCTCTGTCTAGCTAATGAAAAAGGGTTAATCATCCCAATGAAGTCCAGACCCCATTGAGAAAAAGGTTCCTCGACTACTATGGGTCTTAGTGGCATAGCAACATTCTTTCTTTTTCCAACATAAAATTGACACTCACTGCAAGACTTTACTTATGAAAATGAGTCATTGAATAGTGTTGGCTAGAAATAACCAGCACATATTATTTTAATTGCAGTAGTTCTTATGGAAAAGTGCCCTCCGATAGGGCCACTGTGATATTGATCTAATATCCTTTTGGCTTGTTCCTCATTCACACCTATTAACAGGACACCATTAAAATTTCTTTTAGAAAGCACTCCTTCTAAGAGAACATAACTACTATTTTGCAATCGATAGAAACATCTCTTAAATGAAGGGAGATTCGTTGGGTACCTTCCTGTTTGCATGAAATTTATCCTCTCTTCCAGTCAATCACTCTCAGAGCTTTCCTCATTCAGCAGCATAGGTTCTGAGACTTCGAACTCTGCTACTGGTTTATTATTTTCAGCTAGGTACTCACACAATCCTTTTCCCTTAACAGTCTTGACAGGCCTAATCTCAATATCATACTCTAGGATCTTAGTGATCCAATTAGCTCTTTTATTAGTGATTTCCCCTTCCATTATATGTTCCCCCACACTAGGATGCGGCACACAAAAAATCACTTTATTGCATGATATCAGGTGTTGGAACTTCTTCATCCCTTTTACAATAGCAAAGGCCTACTTTTCTACAAAATTATAATTTACCTCATACTCCTTTAGGGTGCATGAGTGAAAAGAAGTGATTCCTTATTATCTTTATCATCTTTTTGCATTAGTACTATGGCAATACTATTTCCACCACTAAAAACATACATAATAAAATCCTTAGACAAGTCTGGATTAATCAATACATGAGCGAAAGAAATAACCTCTTTTATTAGCTCAAAATATTTTCTGGCTATTGTCGTCCACTTGAAATTCTAGTCCTTTTTCAGCATCTGGGTAATTGGTCGAATGATCCCTACAAAGTTTGCAATGAACCGACTGATGAAATTGACCTTACCCAAAAAATATTGCACTCCTTTCTTGTTTATGGGTAGAGGAAGCTCCCTGATTGCATCAATTCTTTCTGAATCGATGGCAATGCCCTCCTTTGAGACAACATATCCCAATAGCTTCCCCTAAGGGACTGCGAACAGACATTTCTTCAGGTTTAGAGAAATCGTGAATTCCTGGCATTTCTGGAAGACAAGCTCAAGATGATCAAAATGATCATCAATAGATTTGGAAAACATTGTCAAGTCATCCAAATAGATAAGTATAATCTTATGTATTAAATCCCTAAAGGCAATATCCATAGATCTTTGAAAGGTGGCTCTGACATTTGAAAGTCCAAAGGGCATCTTAGCATATGCATATGTTCCCCACTTAGTGGTGAATGTTGTTTTGTTCTCGTCTTCCTCCTTTACCCGAATCTGATTGTAGCCCAAAAAATCATCTAGCATAGAAAAAATTTCAGAACCAACAATGATTTGTAGAATTACCTCCATAGAAGGCAAGGGGTAATGATCCTTCAAGGATGTCCAATTCAATTCTCAGAAGTCCACACACAACCGTATATCACCATTCTTCTTCCGGACTAGCACTAGGTTAGATACCCAAGTGCTATGGTTGATAGGAAACACTATTCGGGATGCAATCAATTTATTCAACTCCTATGACATGAGTGATTCAATCTTCGGATTCACTGGCCTCTGTCTTTGATGAACCGGCTTTGCTCCTTCCAATTGCTCAATTGTATGTTGAATAATCTCAGGATCATATCCCTTAAGATCATCATATGATCAGGCTACTATGCTCGGATATTCCTCATAGAAGTGCTTTAGCTTGTCTTTATTCTTCTCAGATACTCATTTACTGAGCTTGAGCTTTCTATCTTCTCCAATATGCAAATCGGTGTAGTCACCTTTGTCAGCTACAAGCTTTCTTTTATCTTTCCTTGCATCATCAGAATCAAAAAGACTCTCCAGAGTAACTAGGCCTCTAGGAAGCTTATTGGATTTCATTGGATTACTCGATCCCCATAGGCTTCGACGATCTTTGGTTGCAATTGGTTAGAAAATTCCCCAGATGACTAGAGAAATGACACAATATGAGCATCACTATCGAACACTTGCTAGTCCTGGTCATTGTTTGGAACAAAAGGTTGTGCAATTACTCTCACTACATGTTTATTTTTTAACAACTTAGAAGCTGGCTCAAACTAAGCCCCAACAGTTGCCATCCAGTCAACTTCGTAGTTATGCTCTCTTGGTATGGCCTAAATGTTGAATGCCTCGAAGCTTTCAATGAGATCCCAAACCCTATGCTGGTATGATCGCATACAAACATTCTTTGCTGCAGATAGCCCTCGGATTTGGTTGAACACCAATTTTGAATCTCTGAACACTTTTATTTGCTTTGTGCCCATTTGTTCTGCAAGGCTCAAACCATGTACAAGGGCTTCATACTCTAATTAATTATTCGAGCATGCAAACTAGAAGCGATAAGACCTCAAGGTCTTTTCTTCGGGTGAAGATGGAAAACATATTCCTGCTTGAGCTCCTACTTTGTATCTTGCTCCATCAAAGTGCAAAGTCCATAACTCTGAGGATGTTTCACCTCCAGACTCTTTAGTAACTCTTGGCATAATCTATCCTTCCTCATGTATGACATAGGTTCCGAGCCCAGTTGTATGATAATTTCCAAAAGGGTCCGTGTCTATAAACTCATTCAATAGAGCTTCTTCACTCTCCATCTGAAAGCTACTTGCTTCCTCTTCCTCCAAAAATTCAACATTGAACCTCTCTTCTCGGGTGATTGAAGTATGTGCCACTTCAAAGTTGATCAGGGCTTCGTCAGCAACATGTTCGGAATGCAAAGTTTCCAACAATAGTTTCATCTTCGCTCCATGCTTGGTTCTCAAGATCAAGTGTGACTAGTCTAGTGCTAGATAGCCTCCAACATTTGCAATGAACTCTCAGGAAAAACATATCCCCAATAGAGGAGGAATATCAATGAGTATAGTGTCCTGGTTCACAGTAATACTAGGGCAGGCAAACAATGTCATAGGCAATCCTTTGATTACCTTGATAGTATCAACTTTATTTACGTTGAGTTGCATGACTCCCTTGTTAAGAGGTTCATATTTTAGCCCCAAAGCATCGTCCTCTTGCTTAGGCATGACAGTGGTGCTAGCACTAGAGTCGATCATACAATTATGCAATAACTTATCGCCAATGATAAGCGTTAGAAAGAAAGGCTTAGGTTTAGGCTTACTCTCTTTTTTGGCTTTGAGGTTTTCTTCTGGTTGATTCATTAACACTTTATCTAGGTCCGGCTTGGATGTCTTTTCTTCACTGGGTTGACTAGGCATCTTCAAATCTTCTTCTCTCGACGATGCTTTTTGTAATAGCACCTTTTGCTCTGGAATAGCCAGGATATCCCACAAAGAAACATTGGCAAAGCATTTCTTTAGTTGTTCCACCACATTGAACTGCGTTCATGACTAATGAGTCATGGTTGCTTTCTCCTCCAGCTTTGTAGTTGGTTTATCTAGATGTTTGACAATAGCTGGGATGATCATAGGAGATTTTGCTTTCGGAGGAGGCAGATTTAGAGAACTGGGAGCAGCCACCTTGGACTGTTGTGGAGCTAAGGACAGATTTGCTGATGGACTAGGCGTTGACTTGGATGGACCATCAGTCGGTAGAGATGTGAATTCTCTGGTGATTCTCCACTTTGAACACATGTTATAGTCTAGTTGCACTTGGGGCACTTGAGTTATAGGAATATCATTCAGAAATGTTGACTCTTCTCCTTCCATCCATGAAAAGAGCGCTTGGTCTGGAACTATATCTAACTCTTGCTCTATGGACATCCCTTGCATTTGAGCAGTGAGGATTGCATTATCCATATGTTGAGAGGCATATGAATAGTTTCCAAGGTTAGGTACGTTGCCTTGGCTACATTGCTCTACAATCTTTTGTTGCAAATTCCCTCCTGGACAATTATGGGGCATGTGTGCATCATTACAAGGAAAGTACCATGAATTAGTATCTTTGGCAAGGTTATTTTGTCTTGCTACTAGCTCTTTTCTTGAGCTAGGATGGATAGTCTATATCAGCAAAGTCACTAGAATAACTTGATTGTTCGGTTGAGCTTGGGTATTGCCGCATGATCTATCCTTCCACTGATTTGACTGGTAAGGAGCTTTTCTACCTTGATAATTTTGGTAAGCTGGCTTTTGGTACATATACTACTGTCGCTTCATAGTTGTCAATTCATTTGTCATAGTTTGCATCTGCTCCTTCATCTCATTCATTTCAAATATCAGGGAGTTAGGCACTAGAGCTACACTCAACGTCATTCCCGAGTACACCTACATAGACTAGGGAGGAGTTACAAGAGCGTTGTTTGAAGCTGCTTCAGCTTCCATGACATTGAATTCTAGGAACAATGGCATAATGGGTCTTGGCACCAACTTTGCAATAGAAATAAGGTTATTCTCTACAGTGATAGCAAGACCGTAAGCATCAAGTAAAGTATTTCCACCAAGATCTTGTAGCATCATGGAAATATCAGCATTAATGGACTTCAAATAGAACATGAATGCCAAATCTAGAGGAGGCGGAATACCCACAGGAACTCTCTGCCAAGTTGACTGAAACTATGCATTGAAATTAGGTAGAGCTTCATGAGGAGCTCACTTTATGCTAGCCAGCTAATGATATAGCAAAGACCTGTCACCAACATTTGAAAAACGCTCGTAGAACTGATCTCCAAGGCCATCCCAAGTAGCAATTGAATTAGGTGGAAGAGTGCAATACCAGTTCAAAGCCTTGCATCGGAAAGAGGCGGTGAGCAATCTTAGAGATACATTTTCATTAGAAACACCATGCACCGGACACACATTTGCCACATCCTACAAGTGCTTTGTCGATGTCTTTGATTTATCCCCAGAAAACTTAGGGATAGCTTTTAAAGAAGAAGCCGAAATCGGAGCCCATACTGCAGGAGGCACAGGCGCTACTAAAGGACTACCAGCATCCCAAGATACATAATTTCTAGCGGTCATTAATGCAGGAGATGGAGGAGAAGGGGGAGGTGAAGGACTACCTTGTCGACCTATTGGATGCACATAAACTAATGGTGGTACGAGTAGGCCAGGGAATCTTGCAGTTTGTGACCTATTTACAAGCCTATGGCTCATACACTCTTATATCAAGTGAACGTGCTAGTTCGCGTCCCACCAGGCATGCCAGAAAAAGAACTATTGATGCAAGAATTTGTGGGGGCAGCAGCCTAATGGGAAACTTAGCTACTAGGGGACTTGTGCGCTTAGCTAAGTGACCTCTAGAATTTTATCGAAGCCGACTCTTCATTTTTAATGGGGGAGGTAAAGGGTTAGAAAGATAGCATGTAATAGTAAAAACTAAACTAAGTCAATGTGCCAAAATCATGAGAGAAATCACTTGAGCACAGTGCTGAAAGCAGAGGCCTGAACAAGAAACTGTCGTCTATCAAATAGATTATCTCAGAAGCACTTCAAACATAAGAAAATCATTTTTATTGCATAGCATAATCTAATACAACCTCAACCAACATAGAAGAGTAAAACATGGTCTGTATTTTATTAAGATCTATGAGATTACAAAAGCTGAAGAACAAACATTCATATGCTATAGGAAAATAAAAGGAGTCTTAATATTCTATCAAATGCATGAAAAAAAGAGAGGCCGAATTGATTGGCACAGTCTGCAAACTCCAAGTCAAATAGAAAATATTACAAGAGGCCAAATCCCAGTGCTCGAGAAGTTTTAATCTATCTAACAACAACCTAATAAAAGAGAAGCAAGGTTGCTTATATGATCCAACCCACCGCCTGAAAGCCACAAAGAGAAAGATTCCTCGAAAAAACATCGACATCCTAGATCTCCTCAAGCCGGCACCGAACATGAAGATCGCCCAATAGTGTGCCAGCAAACCTGTCCATAGACAACACAAGGCCATACAGTAGCAAAAACAAATACGTGAGAATGAAGAAGAAAATGCAAAAACAAAGGAGGAAAAATGGAGTAGGCTGCAACTCCCAGATAACCAACGCACAGAAACAAGCCACACATTGAACACACAGAGCCTGGCAAAAGAAATCGTTGAGTGGATCTAACATAGAAACTAGTGAGAGAAAGCCAGGCATTGAATGCACAAAACTCAGTAGAGGAAAAGTGATATGGATCGGTAGGAAGCTCCGATAGGAGGCCACATGGCAGACACTGAAAAGCTTCTAGTGATAATGGTCAAGGCGAAGCTATGAAGGATAGTGGTTCATGAATAAAAGTTCACAAATACAAACTATCGGCCCAATTCATGAACAAATCTCTATGCGCACCAACCGAAATTAGTCACAACATAATGAAGACCTAAAAAAACATCCTCGAATACGCCAAACATTCAGAAATTAATCCACAAGGATCCACAACATGCTACAACCATCATGCTGGCCAAGAACATGAAAATCTGAACATGCAAAGGAAAAATATTTGATCATAAGCACACTGATCAATGAAGACGTGCAACAAAGATAGAGAATGATCTGGAAAAATCAACACAAATCATAGGAGCATACACAAAAACTCAAATTACCAGAGTCACGTTCTCTTCTTCCAAAAACACTAGCTATAATAATAGAATAACTCTAGGAACACAGAAACTCATAACTTGCTCAAATCTTGATGTGCACCTCTAAAAATTTCTATATATAAACTAGATAGGCTCAGCAACAAACCCTTTAATCCACAACTTTTGAATACCAACATACTGAACTATCCAACACGCTAAACTTCACAGCTTAACAAACAACCTTCAACATATTTATTATAATTTTCTCAATATCCTCGATATATATAGCCTTCAAGACACCAATGCTAATAGTTTTGACATCAGTGACAACCAATATCAGAAAATTAACCACAACATCCAACAATCTCCCCCTTTGGCATTGATGGCAACACATGATGTGAAAAAACCACCATCAATGCAACTAACTCTTCTTTCAACAATCTCCCCTTTACACATTTCTCTTCTCATACTATTCTTCTCCCCCTTTGACATCAATGGAAAAGGTACACAAGCTCTGAACCACATATCTGAATCATCTGACTACTCCCCTTGAGTAGCAACCACCACAATATCAATTCGGATCAAGATATGACTATGAATGCCAGACTGATGCAAAGAATATGCATCTTAGTTCTGATTAGGAGGGTTAATCACCACTAACTTCCCTCTGAGATACTCAAAATTATCTTTAGGAAAAGGCTTAGTAAAGATGCCTGCAATTTGTTCCTTAGTAGGGACATACTCTAGTCTGACTTCTTTGTCACTCACTTTCTCTCTCAAAAAGTGATATTTGATAAATATATGCTTTATATTTGAATGCAACATCATATTCTTAGAAATTTTTATTGCACTTGAATTATCACAAAATATAGCAATAGGCTCATCATACTCATTTCTAACATCTCTCAACATCTGCTTCATCCATATTACTTGAGTACAATTATTTGCAGCAACAATATATTCTACCTCAGTAGTAGATAAGGAAATGGAATTATGCTTTTTACTTAACCAAGATACCAACTTCTTCCCTAAGAAGAAGGAACCACCACTAGTACTTTTCCTGTCATCCACATCACCTGCCCAATCTGCATCAATAAAGGCACTTAAGTTAAGATCATCATCTTTAGGATACCATAGGCCAAAATCAACTATCCCTTTCAAGTATCTGAAAATTCTCTTTATAGTAGTCACATGGGATTACTTTGGATCAACTTGATATCTAGCAATCATACATACAAAATTCGTGATGTCAGGTCTAGTCTGATTCAAATAAACTAATCCACTAATCATTGACTTGTATCTTTTCTGATTTTCCTTAGGAGAATCATCATTTTGTGTTAACTTGCATCTGGTTACCACGGGTGTACCAACAGGCTTTGAGTCTTCCATGCAAAACTTTTTCAGTAGCTCTCTTACATATTTGGATTGAGATATAAAAATTCCATTATCTAACTAAGTGATTTTCAATCCCAAAAATAACTTCATCTCTCTGATCATAGACATTTCAAATTCACTTTTCATTTCATCAACAAACTTCATGCACAAATCATCACCACCTATAAAAATGATTTCATCAACAAAGACTTCAATAATCAATTTTTTATCATGATCCATCTTAAATACAAATTACTCTTAGCAATACCTTTATTAAATCCAAGCTTCAACAAGTATTTATCTAATCTGGCATACCAGGCTCTAAGGGCTTGCTTGAGTCCATACAATGCTTTCTTCAATTGGAAAACCATATCTCCTTTATCATTAAGTTGAAATCCATCTGGTTTCTCAAAATATACTTCTTCTTCTAGCTCACCATTCAAAAATGTTGACTTTATATCCATTTGATAGAATTTGTAGTTCTTAAAAGTAGCATAAGTAAGAAACAATCTTACAGCTTCAATTCTAGCAACAGTGGCAAAGGTTTCTTCAAAATCAATACCTTCCATCTATGAGTACCCTTTACATACCATTCTTGCTTTATTCTTGACCACTTTACCTTGTTCATTCAGCTTATTCCGAAAGACCCATTTAGTTCCAATCACATTTTTGTTCTCAAGTTTGGGAACAAGAATCCATGTATCATTTTTCTCTATCTACATCAGTTCTTCCTTCATTTCTTCCATCCAATGTTCATCTTTACATGCTTCATTGACATTGTTGGGCTCAGTCTTGGAAAATAGACAATACTCTTTTCCAATTCTTCTTCTAGTATGCACACCTTTGTTCTTATCTCCTACAATCTAGTCTTAAGAATGATTTAGCTTTACATACCTCATAACTTTAGGATTCTCTTGAACGTTTGGTTCTTTTGTTCTCTCTTTTGCACTTCCACTAGCCTCTTCTTCTTGATTCTCTGTCTAAAAGTTTTCCTTTTATCAGTACTATCAATTTGTTCATCTGAATCATATACACAATATCTGGATGATCTAGTAGTGTCTTCATCAACTCTGACATTTGTACTTTCAACCATTTTCCTCAATGTTGTATTATAACACTGGTAGGCCTTGCTATAGTAGAATAACCTAGAAAGATTCCTTCATCACTCCTAGCAACAAACTTCCCTATATATTCATCTCTCTTGATATAACATCTACTTCCAAAGATTTTGAAATATTTAACAGTAGGCTTATAACCAAACCACAACTCAAAAGGAGTCTTACAGAATTACCATTGACATTTACCTGGTTAAGATTATACAAAAAAATTCTTACAACTTCTCTCCAATAGATATGAGGTACATTACCTTCCAACATCATAGATCTAGCAACATCTATAATTGTACTATTATTTCTCTCCAAAACTCCATTTTGTTCAGGAGTTCGGGGAGCAGATAACTGTCTTTTGATTCCATGCTCTTCATAGAAAGAATTGAACTCCTAGGAAGTTAACTCACCACTTCTGTCTACCCTTAAGCATTTGATCTTCAAACCTGTCTCATTCTCGACTATAGCTTTCAAAATTTTGAACTTTTCTAATGCTTCAATTTTTTCTCTCAAGAAAGAAACCCATGTCATCCTAGAGTAACCATCAATAAGCAACATAAAGTACCTTTCTCCTTGTAGACTTATGATTCTAGAGGGACCACATACATCAATATGCACCGGCTCTAGTACTCCATTTAAATGATGTTGTTTAATTTGAAAAGAAACTCTAGTCTTCTTTCCCATCTGACATTACTTGCATATGGTGTTATTAGTATTCACTAGCTTAGGAAGATCTCTTACTACTTGAGTGGAGCTTATCTCGACAATTTTATCAAAATTCACATGACACAACCTTTTATGCCATAACCAACTTTCATCAACATGAGCAATTAAACAACTTTCACTAGCAGCATTCAGGTGAAAAATATTACCTCTTGTCTTTGTACCTGAAGCAATTACATATCCAGAACTTCCCAACATCCTACACTTACCATCTTTGAGTTGAAGATTGTATCTTTTGTCGACCATCTATCCAACACTCAATAGATTATGCTTCAATCCTTCTACATAAAGGACATCATCATAATTATGTTTACCACCAAGAGAAATAGTGCCTCTGCCACAAATCACACCACCATCGTACTTCTCCAATCTTACAAACTTTCTTTTGTCACCAGTCATATGATGTGAGAATCTGTTGTCAATCACCTACTCATCCTTTTCTTCAATTTTGGTTGCAAGAGCTTTCTCAACATTCTTAATATTAGTAGATTCAGTGGACATTGGACCATTTTCGTTGATAGCAATGAATACCCATCCATCCTCATTTCTATTTTCTTTATCGGATTCTTTATCAGTAACACATTCTTCAGCATAATAACATTTCTTTTGAAATATATGCTTGTCTAGTTTGAATCTAGGAACTCTTTCAAGACATTTTGATGCAAAATGACCTATCTTATTGCAAGAGAAACATTTAATAGGCAATTTTCCTTTGTACTTACCTTGTCCTCTGGCTTCTCTTTTCACAATCAATGCTTCCAACTCTTCTAACTCTCTTTCTTCATCTTCAATCTGTTTCATCTCATCTTCGTACTTGAATGTCTTTCTGGAACTTCCTCCTGGATAATATCTCTGATTGTTTCTTTTGGATATAGTAGCTTTAAATGCATATTCTATCTTACGGGTAGAGTCACCAAATTCACTCAACTCAAAGGCAACAAGCTTACCAATCAACATATTTCTTGTCACATGTGTTACTGTCCTGAGCTCTTCAATAGCATAAGATTTCATTTTGTAAGAAGTAGGCAATGATTTGAGCACTTTAGATACAATCTCTTATTCATCCAAGATTCTACCAGCACATCTAATACCCATCATTAGTTCATTTACTTTTTGTATGAAAGAAACAATGTTTTCATCTTCACCAATTTTCAAGTTTTCCCACTTGCCTTTCAAACTTTATAGCTTAGAAAATTTCACTTGAGCATCTCCTTCATACAAAGTTTCCAGCTTCTTCCAGATGTCATGTGCTATTTTTAGATCCATCACATTTGTCATCTTTGAATTTGTTAGAGCACTCAACATTGCTTCTATAGCCTTGATATTTGTTTTAGCTTCTTTGATCTCATCAAGAGTAGAGGGACCATTCTGAGGAATAACATATATGTTATTTGTAATCTTCCAGAAGGGTTCACTAATGCACTTCAAATGACATTCCATTCTAGCCTTCCACAGAGATTTTTTTATTCCATCAAATCTAGGACTATCCTTCTTATATGATGCCATCTCGGATCACCTCAAGCTATTAAACTTCTTCAAAGGAACCCGCTTTGATACCAATTGTTGGAAAAAAAGGGATAGACAATTGAGAGGGGGGGTGAATCATTGATCATAGATTATTCAAACTTATTAAACCTTACTTAACTTATTCTCAAATTCGATGAAAGAAAATTAAGCATAAACAATCACCACATCAGAAACACAAAGAACACCAAGATTTTATACATGGAAACCCTATTAGGGGAAAAACCATGGTGGATGTCAATCCACAACATTATACCCTGTTAAAAGTATAGAGATGAATAATGAGAATGCACATGCATTCAGGCACACTGCCTAGAGATCACTTCTCAAAGAAGACAAATTGTCTTACAGAGACATTCATATTAAAACCATTTGAAGGATTTGAATGAGAAGTTAGCTTCTTCAATATCCTAATTACAGTTTCGATTAAGCACAAAAACACTTCTTCACTCTTTGCTCAATATTCTTCACACTCTGCTATGCAATCGAATGATTTGATATTTGTTCACACATAGCACTTGTATACTTCACATTAAACACACATATATACTTCTCAAATGAAGAATATTATCACTCTTATATATCCGCTACATGGAATTACATCAACAAATTTGTCGACCAAAAATAAAATGATAAATGAATACAAAATATCGGCCCAATTCATGAATAAATCTCAATGCGCACCAACCGAAGTTGGTCACAACATAATGAAGACCTAAAACAACATCCTTGAATGTGCCAAACATTCAAAAATTAATCCAAAAGGATCCACAACACACTACAACCATCATGTCAGTGAAGAACATGAAAAACCAAACATGCAAAGGAAAAATATTCGATCATGAGCACACCGATCAATGCGGACGTGCAACAAAGATAGAGCATGATCTAGAAACATCAATGAACATCACATGAGCATACACAACTCAAGTTACTAGAGTCATGTTCTCTTCTTCTAGAAACACCAGCTACAGTAATAGAATAACTGTAGGAACACAAAAGCTCACAACCTGATCAAATCTTGATGTGCACCTCTGAAACTTCTGATATATAAACTAGATAGGCTCAGCAAAAAACCTTTTAATTTGCAACTTCTAAATACCAACATACTGAACTATCCAACACGTTGAACTTCACAGCTTCACAGACAACCTTCATGTTCATATTTATTATAATTTTCTCAGTATCCTCGACATATACAACCTCCAAGACACCAATGCTAATAGTGTTGACATCAATGAAAACCACATACCAGCAACTTAACCACAACATCTAACAAAAACATAAAAAATATAACATAGTAAAAACTATATTAAAAATAAAAGGGACACACTACTTGAGAATCTTTTCCCATTCCTACACGAGGAACTTGAAGGCATCCTTCTTCTACTGGCTTGAGAGGGGGTCTTTTATTTTATCACGCTTCTTTATCTCATCTTGTAGCACAAAGGTGAGAGTGACAATTGAATGGTGTATGACTTTGAGTGTGCAAATAGGAAAGGAAATTTATTTTCCTTTCTAATGTTTCAACCCTATTCATGTGATCTAATGTTAGATCATGTGATAAAAAATAAGCCAAGGAGATGATTCCTATAAATTAATCACATAACTTGAAATATAGAATGATTATATTATATGATTACATTATTAGTTTAAAATTTACATAATATCACACATACATGGGCCTTAGATGATAAAATAACATGACATGTGTTAAAGAGGTCACAAATGAACTCCTAGTAATGAAATTAGTTAGCTTAGTTATTTGATATGGAGGTATCCCTTGATTAGATAGAGATGGTGCCTAATTTCCATCATTAGGTAGTGGAAGCACTTGATGATCTTAACTCAAGGATAACACTTGTCAATATTATATATGTAGGTGATAAAAAAATTATTGATTTTATTCCTAGAGACTTAGGCAATTTTTTTATAGATTACTTGATAATGGAATAAGATTATGTAATATATTCAAGAAAATAAAGATAAAAACTAAAAAATATATAATTTGAAAGGATTTTGGAAAGTATTTCCACTTAAATTAAGAATAATTAGGATAAAAGTTAGAAATGAAATATGATAATATTTTTATGAATATTCTACTCTATAGAATATATGAAACACATATTTATATAAGTAGGCTATATGTTATGTTGCAAATATATGCTAGCAATTGTAACATAGTTATAGTGCACTAGCTATAGGGATGGTTTATATCATATGTCAAACTTGTATGGTGCTAGTTATTTTATAGGGATATGTGGAATGGATGTCACCATGTGAGATATGAATATCAATCCAATAACATGATTACGATTTATTTAATAGAGGCTAATAAGTGATGTGGATGTACAAAATCATAATATATAAAAGTGGATGCTTTATCTGCTATACATGTATGGTTAAATGAATAAACACTATCATGTTAATCCATTTGTAACATTACAAGATATACATAAAAAATGGTGTGTATTGAGAACTGATAACTATACATAGATGCACAAGCACAATATTTATTTTGAATGTACGGGTATTATGTTGCACATGTTGAATGAATATGGGTGTATAGATGATGTTACTAAAGTAAACATAGGTGGATTTTTTATTCTCCCCCCCCCCTTATGGAAGAATGGTCCCTATCATCTAAATAGTGATTTGATGAAATTACACATGAAGTTATTGAAGAGTGTACCACTTAGCTTGATATTCATATTTCTTATCCTTGATATCTTAAATTATTTTATGGTTATTTTTGTGATTATAATTAGTAATGGCATCAATTATATATCATGTCTCATATGTGGTTATGAAAATGGTAGGTTAGATGACTCCATATGATGTTAGGAATTCATAAGATCTAGTAGATGAAGAGAGTACCACTTAAGGAGTTTCATGTTTAATTTTTTGCGTAAGACCAAGTACTATAAATGCTCAAAAAATAATTTTCCCAATGGTCATGTGAAGAATGATATAAGTACCATATCTTAGAGGATTAATCTTTCATTATGGCCCCTTAAAGAATTCCTTATGGATATGACACAAAAATTTGTCATTGTAGACACATAAAATTGACCTAGGCCTACGAACTCAATTTTCTCATCAATTCCTCTAAACATAATCTGATTATGTCACCCTAGCCAAATTCAACTATTAATTAAATAATGACCAATTATTTAATTAATTCATCTATCTTATTCTTCTTGACTATTTAAATAAATCACATTTATTTAAATATGCCACTAATGTCTAAAGTCCTCTTTTAATTAAATAAATTATTAAATTTATTTAATCCATTATTCCCTCTTGATTACTTAAATAAATTAATTTTATGTAGATATGTCTCTAATATTAAAGTTCTCTCATAATTAAATAAATCCCCCACAATTTATTTAATTATTAACCCACCTCTTCCACAATTAAATAATTTAAAATTAATTATTTAATTGTCTCATTTAATTCATTTCCAAGTTTAAATGAAAATCATTTATTTAAAATTCTCTCTCTTCAAGTAAATAATTTAATTATTATTTACTATCACATGACTTCACCATTTTGAATTAAATTAAAATATTAAATTCATAATAGCATTTCCATCCACAAATTAAGTAATTTCTAAAATTACTTGACTTTCTAACTCATCCTTTTTCTACTTACTAAATCTCATCTCAGTGTCACACATATTCTCATTCCTTGATTTAATTTCTTAAATTAAATCTCGTCCACTCATTTTGAAAGTTGCCCTAACCCTAATTGAGAGGTTGTTATTTTGAATCTTGACCATTGATTCTAGGGCATTTCTCAATCTTTAATCTCATCCATCCATCTAAAATTGCATTTTCTATAAAATGGCAATTTTTTCCTCATTTTGTCATCTCTTAATATCTCAAAAACTCTAGCGAATCTTATTCTTGCATTTGAGTCTTGCATTTTGTTATCATTTTTCATTTAGTTAATTAGTCTTGCATATAGGATTTTACATTCTCGTGCACAATCATTTGAATCCTTCAACACTTGTTTAGGACTAGTCATAATCTAGATTGCTCATCATAATTTGAGGGAAATCTCATATTGCAGCAAGTTAGAAGGTGTAATGGAGGTCAGCCATGGAGGATGAAGAACTTGGGTGAGATCGTTTTATTCATTTCTTCATTTATTCCTTTGCACTACATTATTTATTGTGGGTTTTTATATGTTTTGCATTTAATCTGCTAACAGGAGATAACCAAAATTACCCTCAGTTACAGTCACCAACATAAACTTTGAGGTGTATAGTTAGCATCATGGGATTATTATATTCCTATTGTTGGCCTATGAGTTTATACTTAGCCTACTGGTGGAAGCTGTGAATGTGCAACAACAAAAAAATTCCTTGTTGACATTTCTATAAAGGACACTAGCCCATAGAGCTATAAAAATCCCTATTATAAGTATATCAAACATAGATATTAGTTTGCTACAATTTACACGTATAATATTTTTTTTTTTTTTTTGTCACAACTAATCTAGCACTTCACATAAAAAGATGCATAATTATGTTATGGGGTGTAATGGAAAACCAAGGCTACTAACCTATAAGATTACCTCCATTATGTATGAGTAATGTAAAATGATCACCAAAAAGTTTTGAAAGTGATCTACATCTTATCACTCAATCTCTAGCTTGAATTTTGATTATGCATGTAATTAATCATTTTTCGGGAACCCCATGCCCTATAATTGTACTTCTCTAGTACAAATTTCTACTAAATTTTCCTTGGGTAACCCTCATTAACCTATGATTCATATTTGGATTTGAATCTCAATTCCTAGAAGAATGTTCTTTAGGGTGAGATTATAGGTGAACATGTGAATATAATTTCTATCTCAGAGCCTCTTGAATCTAATGAAGGAACTAATATTAAGCTCCCTAAATTTACTATGGAAGGATATTCTCTTCTATCAAAAATACCTTGTTTGGGAAATTTTTCTCTTTCTTCCCTACCATTTATATAATTAGGTGATGGACTATTGGAAAATGATAGTTGAAAGGGAATGTGACTACTAGTGTGAGGGTTGGTGGTATTTTTCTTTTCAAGTTCACTTCAAAGGAATATCTCCTTTCAGTTATTACTATTGATCAATGGATCTATGATAAAGACAATCTTTCTCTTTGTATATGGAAGATAGGATTTGACCCTATGGTAGATCTAAACAAAAAAACCTTGTTTGGGTTAGTTTGTTAGACCACCCATTACAATTTTGGGACAAAGAAGCCTTCTCTTGGATTGAAAACTCTTTTGAGAACTTCATCCTTGTGGATATTCTCACCAAGGCTAAATCTAGGTTATTTTCCCTTTTTTTGTGTTAGTATTGACATTCATAAAACCTTTCCAAATTTTATCATTCTTAATTCAAATTTTAGAAAATGGACACAACAAATCTTATATAAAAATTCTATACTCTTTTTCCAAAATTTCTTGAAATCATGTCAATTAATCACCCAATGAAAAGTCTCCAAGAAGCAAGCCCAAAAGCTTAAGGAAATTATTGTAGAAAAGGTTAATGTTTTAAAGCTTACCTCTTTAAAGAGGATATTCTCAATATTTAAAGCTTAATATTTTTTTTTGTTGTTTAATATTTTCACAATTTTAAGCTCAATATTCTCAATATTTTGCTTTGGTTGCTCATTATTTCTAGTTATATGTGTAAGAAACTACATGATAAATTGTTTGTTGCAACACATATTGGCACACATGATTACTTTGTGTGATTTATTTTGTAATGTTTAGGATATGTGCATGAGGTTTTGGAGGTCCTCTAATGAGAGGAGGTTCAAAGGGAGGTCTAATAATAAATAATTGGTTTATAACTTCAACTTAGTTAAGTACTTGTTGTTGATCTATTAATGGAGAACCTAATGTAAATTTTGAACCTTCATTTATGCAAGCCACTTTACTATCATTTGAAGGAGAACATGTATCAATGATTTCATCATCTTGCATCACGATATCTTCCCAAGTAGGAGAGGTATTGTGAGAAGAGAAAAAAATAATCATGATCTTCAATTATTTCAACCTCTTGCACTAAGATACCCTCACAAGTAGGGGAGATATTAGGAGAGGGGTCAACTAAAAATTAAAAAAGAGGAGAGAGAAAATCATTTTCATGCGTGTACGAAAAATTATTTAAATTTCTTAATAAAGTTTGATGATAAGATATCAATTATGGTAAAACAAGATTTTAGCAAGGAAAAAATTATGCTATGTCTTATGGATCAAAGGAGTGATGCATAGCATAAACCGATAGTTGTAGGACCATTTTTTAGAAAACTAAAACCATATTTGGGTAGAGACCACAAGCAAGGTTCTACATAAAAACTTTAGGATCAAATTGCCTATATAGGGATGTTAGGCACCCTAGTCTATAGAGGTTAAATTTACTAATTTCAAATCTTGAAGCCAACTATATTGTCTAAGGGTCCTATATTTCAGTGGTTCATGTCTAGATGCAAATTTTATTTTATCTTTTGGTGAAAGTGGCAAGCCACTATAATATATTATATAAATAAATAGGATATTACAAAATCTGGTTCTAGGGAGCATATCAAAAGGAAAGAACCAGTAATAAAACCTCCAATTATAGCTCTAAGCATGTAAAGATGAGATACTTGCAAAATCCAATTTTATCATTTGTACAAAATTTAGCTAATAATTAAAAATTCAACATTTTCCCAAACTAATCCTATATAGACTCATCTGGAACACTATCAACAAGAGTCACATTGAACATAGCCTGTCTTCCAGACCAACACTGTCGGTTGAAGAACCACAAGTCCCATCCAAGACCAAAGTCACCCCGAAACATATTATCGGCTAGAGTCACCCCAATGATATCCCAAAAAGAACATCAAGACCATGCATTGCCAAGAATCACACTGAAGTTCAATAGAACAGATCCATTGGCTAGAACAACACCATCAAACAAGGATAAAAAACTCTCACCAAAGTCTGATGTCACCTCGATGACCTTGAGCCCAACTATAGTTCAGAACACCTCATCAGCAAGAGTCATACCTAACAAAGCCCATTGGCTAGACCAACACTGTCGGTTCAAAAACCACAAGTCCCACCGAAGACCAGAGTCACCCCGATAGTATCCCAAAAAGGACATCAAGACCACATGTCACCAAGAGTAACACCAAAGTTCAATAGAATAGATCAATCAGCTAGAACAACACCATCAGACAAGGATCAAAAAGTCTCACCAAAGTCTGATGTCACCCAGATGACCTTAAGCCCAATTACAGTTCAGAACACATCACCGACAAGAGTCACACCGAACATAGCCCGTCGGCCAGACCAACATTGTCGGTTCAACAACCACAAGTTTGGTGCAAAAGCACCTACACCTTGTGAAGTCTAAGTTGATACCTAGGTGTTTCTTGTGTTCATTTATGCTTAATAAGGTCTAAAGGACCAGTCATAATGTAATTTGAAAAGGTTTTGAATCATTTAGTTGAATTTGTCAGTTTGATTCATAATGCAAAAGCCATGTGAAATCATGAGTTTTAAGGGATATGGGGAGTAGGGTCTTATTCCATGTTAAATAAGGTCTCAATGACCATTTTAAATGTATTGGAGGGCTTAATAGGTCAGTTAGGTGGTATTTGCAAAATCAAGTTGATCAAATTGTAATGGGATAGTGATTAAGAGCAAAATTGGCAAAAATTGTCATCTTAGACTCTAACAAAAGGTGGTTATGGTAGTTGGTCGGTTCAAGGGGTGGTTTGGATGTGATTACATGATATATTGTTGTAATATCTCAAAGGGAGGCTGTTGAAGAAGTTTGGAATGAGTTTCTAATAAGAAGTTTGCTGTTTTTTTGTGTTTTCATTAAGAAATTGCTGATCCTGTTCATTGTATGACCTATACATATTTGTTTACACTACAATCCTATTATGGTTGGATAGATAATTGAATAAAATTTCTTTTGGCGTTGGAATGGTGTGATTTCATTAAAAATTGAGAGAGATATCCTTGTTTTACTGTCGGGTGGTCTCAAACCCCATGTTTTTCCTATTTTCCTGAACTTTGCAGGCTTGGTATGGATCCGTACATTATCTTTTGGCTCTAAAAAACATTTGGAATGTGTATAAATATGAGTTAGTTTTCAAATTCATTTTATTTGAGGATTTGAACGTTCATATTGAGGGAGAAATCATTATTTTTCTGAAACTGCCTATTTACACTATTTTGGGGGTTGTGAGAGGAGTCAAAATGCCATTCTAAGCCTTCCACCCACTATGAAGACCTGTAACTCGGTGGATAGGCTTATATAGGCATAATAAACATGTTAATACTTTTTTTTGTGCAGGTTAAGTGATTTTCATAACTTCGTGAGAGCCTCTGGGGTGGATTCCATTGGAAAGGTGCATGGTTTGATGGGTATAGTCTTGAATTGGACAATGGGAAGTTAGGGATGGCTATTCTATGAACTTTTGAGCATATTGGGGATAAAATATGAGTGTCTGAGTGGGTGGAATGGTTTGGGAGGCTTTGTAAGTGTCATTTTCAATAAACCCTCATGAATTGTGCCTAAAACAAGGTTTTTCAAGTTTGACATGTGTTTTTGCATACCAATGGAATATTTTTGTGATTTTGGAGGTTTGAAGGCATATGAATTGCTGCCTCAGGGTTTCATGGTCCTATGATAGGTTTAAAGACATGTTACTTTGGAAAATAGGCCTAATCGGCATAATTGAGCCTCCTGGGTCTACATCAAAGTCCCATTGAAGACCAGAGTCACCCCAATACAAATCATTAGCTAGATTCACCCTAACTATATCCCAAAAAGAACATCAATACCACACATCACCAAGTGTCACACCGAATTTCAATAGAACAGATCCATCGGCTAGAAAAACACCATCAGACAAGGATCAGAAAGTTTCATCAAAGTCTAATGTCACCCCGATGACCTTAAGCCCAACTGTAGTTCGAAACACCTCATCAGCAAGATTCACACCAAACATATCCCATCGGGCAGACCAACACTGTGGATTCAAAAACCACAAGTCCCACTGAAGACCAGAGTCACCTCGACGATACTACCAATGTAACCCTAATGATTTGTTCATCGGAAAGAGTTTCCATGCATTACACTTATCTTAGCTAGATACGTTCTACCATTAAGACTCTTTCTGAACCTCCATGTCAACTCGACAAAGTATCATCGACGAGATTTACACCGATATAACTTTTTGATTGGACTTCTATCATTAACAAGAGCTAGAAAACTTGTGTCGATAGTTCAGGTCATGCCGAAAACCTTCATCGTCAGGACACACCAAAGGTCTCACCGATATGTTCAAAGAAGGAACTTCACAAGGACAACTCAAATCGGGCTAAGTCACACTGATCTCAGAGAGTTGGAGATAAACTGCCCACCAGAAAGACAACCCAGTTGTCTCTCCATTTTTTCTCTTTCACACCTCATCAGAAGGAGTCACACCGATGAACTCTTCAGCCATACTTTTAGCCTCGCAAAGAGATAAAACACTCACACTGATAGTTCCAAAGAAAAATATTTCTAGAAATGTATGAAAACCTAATTTTTTGATGTGAAGCCCACTCATGCATGTAATTTTTTAGATTTTCAAAATAATGCAATATATTTAAATAATGATTTTTAGATTTTTAAATATTTTATTTGACTAAATTTTTCAAAAAAATGTAAAAAAGTAAATACCTTTTGATCTTTTGAAATGAAAATAATATGTAATTATTAACTTTTTCAATGTTTTTCAATAAAATACACATGTGATTTTGACAAATTTCAATAAGATTATATATATATTTTGAATTGATGTAACTCAGATCAAAGCCCTAAACAAGGAAAAATCTGATTTTGAATATGCTACCATAGAGAGTGAATTTCTATTACAATGAATCAATCCTTATGAAAAGGATGAAACCTAACCCTAGATCAAGATTAGATTAGATCATGACAAGCGTCCTCATAAGAATGAATGATACAACATGATCTAATATTAGAAGCTTTAATCATGCAAAAAACAACTAATTAATAATAGATAATAATAAAATAAAAGCACTCCTAAGTTTAGCTTAAGTGTAATAAAGCATAAAGTGACCCAATTAATTAATGATTAATTAATTAATTAGGTAATGACTTTATGACTCTAACATATTCCTTCCCCTTTTTCACATTAAAACTTTGTTTTAATTTGCTAAATATCTAATTTTCCTCACCCATTAGGATATTCTAAGGAATATTATTCCTTATAACAAACTTACAAGACTTCATGTGCAAGTTAACTAAGAAGACTTCTTGTGCAAGTCTTGTAAGTTCGTTTGTTTGGATTAATGTGAGCCCTTGATTAAATATCATCTTGCATTTTCAACCCTTGATGAGAATCCATGATCCATGACTTCATCTTCTTTCCTTTTTGACAATTAATTAACCTTTTTGATCTTAACCCTTCATTTCTCATTTGCTCTCCTATAAATAGGTCACTACTTGGAGACAAATGGATACATCTTTTAACATAAAACTTATGTTGTTAAAATCACTTGCATTTTCACTCACATTTAACCTCATTTTAGCTTATTTTAATTGAATCATATTAGCTTAGTTTCCATTAATGGATTCCATGATAATATAAATGCATCCATTTAGTATTATGTAATTAGGGTTTGAATCTTGTTTAATGTAAACTTCATTTAGATTAGATTTTCATATACCATATCAATCATCTTACCCTACATCATGTTAAAATATCTTGCATCATGTTCATTTAGCTTTAAATCATGTTTCATCACACATCTTTCATCAATTTCATCGATTCTTTTCAACAGAATTGATCGAAACAAGCTCGTTATCCAAGGGACTGGGAAAGGGTCACCATTCCACATCAATGCGACACCACTCCCCCAATAGGATAAGTTTCAATGTCTTATATTAGAAGTTTGTCAAGATTTCATGATTCAGAATGTTAGTTTTAATAGCTTCTTTGTCTTTGTTTACAATGAATGATCTTAGTGGGATTGATGCTTAGTGGGTTAAATATGCCTCACATTCATATGGATCGGGTGTAGTTAACCTATACTGTGTCATTGGTCACATTTGGGTGCTAGAAGGAGGGAAAATTTTAATGTTTTGAGTGTTTTTTGGAGAAATTTAGGTTACACCCTAGAATTTTGCTTGAAACCTGTCACTTTTTTACTCATAAAAGATTGGGTGAATTAAAACTTGAAAAATCGCTATCTATGTTTTTTAGATATCGGTCTTACCTTTTCGTAGCTTTTTACGACACTCAATTTCATCAAGAATTGAAAAAGATATCAAATTTTTAATTCTGCTATGTTTTTTTTTAATTTTGCATTTAATCTCTTAAATTCATGATTTTCTTTCATTTTTAGTAAATTCTATATTATTAATCTTGCAGAAAGGTTATTAATCTTGCAGAAAGGTTGATGGGTTTTGGAGATCTCATGTTTATCTTTATAAAACACTTCAAATTTTAAAATTGATCAAGATTTGAGAAAGTTGTCATCTCAAGTTGTTATAATCGTGTTTTTTTAAAATTTTGGGTTTAATCTCTTAAATGCATGATTTTCTTTCATTTTTAATAAATTCTATATGATTAATCTTGTAGAAAACTTGTTGGGTTTTGAAGATCTCGTGTTTAGCATTCCAAAACACTTTACGATTTCAAAATTGATCAATATTTGGGAAATTTGTCATTATCTCAAGTTGTTATTATAATCTAATTTTCTAGAAATGTTTCTCAACACTTAAAAGGATAAAATGAATTAGCTTTCAAAGTTGGATAAAATTGAACCAAACAACCTCACATTTGCTTTAAATTTTGACATGTGCTTTTAATTTTTGGCTTTATTTGATCACTAAAATGTCTCTAAATTCTTTTTTTGGGTTTTAGACTAATCAAGTTTTGTAGGTTTGGACAATACAACTTGAAGAAAAGAAGAAAACTATTATCATTTAAATTATAATTGTAACAAGTGTTGCGACACTTTTGCGGCAATTATAACCCATTTATGGTGATTTTTATTTCAGGCTTTAGGAACACACTAGATTTCAATGCGGTTTTAAAATGAGCGTTCAAATTGGTTAAAATTGAACGCTCGCATAATTTTTGCTTGTTGGCTTAAAATTGAACAATACAACTTTCATACTTCATTTGGTGCTTAAAATGAACTTACCTATGACTTGAGGGTTAAAATTAACAAGTGTTTTCCATGTCTTGTGGTTTGCATATTTGTCATTGAATTGTATGCTCTTCTCTCATGCGGCTCGACAATGTAGAGAATCAAAAGCATTTCTTTGACATTGTGTATAACCACTCACATATTTTAATTTGGATTTAAAATGAACCCCATGCTAGTGTAAGGAAAAGGCATTGTGTATGCTCTCTCCTTGTATCATACAATCTGTGAGATCGAACAAAAAACATACTTCCTTGATTTTGTATATCTTTAGAGGCCCTACCTCCCTACTTCGAAAGGAGGGAACAACCCAAGCAGTAACAAGCTAAAGTAAGCTATTTTGAACAACAATATAAGAAATGTGTTTGTGATGAAAGTTATAAACAATAGGTGCAGATGTGTCATATAGACAAATTCCACCCTTAATGTCTATGTGACACATCAAAATCCTTTCTTAGGAAGGGACTGAGAGGCCTCAAGATTGAAATAATCTTGAGCTAATATTGTCATTTGTATGGACACCTTGAATGAAAGTCCTTACTAAGAACCAATTTTTTAGAAGCCAAAAACCTTTATGCTTGCTAGTGTAGGAATAACCATTCTAAAGCCACCCCACATTTTACTATTCATTGTTGAAACAAAAAATTCCTTAGGATCTTCAATATTTGAGATTTGATGGTCTTGAGAAGTGTGTGTCATGGAGGGGAGCCAGTATCACCAAATCTCTAGTTGTTCACAATGTCTTAGTGTTTGGAGAAATCCAAGTGTGGATTTAACAAGTAGTATCTTTTGAACCTAGGTGGTAAATGCTTATGATTCAATGTAATACTTTTCTTGGTGTATAAGCATGAATTTTCACCCCTAATGCAAATCCCCCTTTTACCCCTTTCCACTTTACAAAACCAATCTCGAAGGCGAAATTCCACATAAGCCTGTTGCCTTCATTACACTTGGCACCCATGTTGAGTGTCGGTGGAGGTGTTTCTATTTAGGACGCCTATGCGACATGCTAACGTCCCTAAAAAATTCCCACATATGGATCTTGTAGAGGCATTACAATTCCCATTGGGAGTCGACTTGTAATGCCCTCTTCGGCCGACTGACCCGAATATGGCCATTTTCTTCCCTCTTTCCTTCATATTCACTATTCTGGCTTCCATTTGGCCTCTCTTGGATCTCTGGACCATCTTGGGACCTCTCCATCCTTTCTAGCTCTCTCTTCACTCTCTAGCTCTTCACAAGCTCCAAGTAGCTTCCTCACCATCTCCTCACAACACTTTACACTTGACAACAACAAGATCAATACCCCATCACTTCAGTAGATCAAGTGTGGAATGAAACACCACAGCAACAAAGGTTTGATTTCCTCTCATTTTCTCCCTTATTAGCCCTGAGTGCTTTGGGCGGAGGTGGTAAGATTTCAATCCTCTCCTCTATTATTTGGTTGAGTAGAATAACACTATTTTGTAGTGCTTTTGCATTTACTTCATTTCCTACATTTCTCTCTATCTATCTGGCTGTCTGTGGAGGTGGGAACACCAAAATAGGGGTTTGACTGAGGCAAACCCCTATACAACCCCAACACTCTCTCTCTCTCTCTCTCTCTCTCTCTCTCTCTCTCTCTCTCTCTCTTTTGTGCAGGTATTGAAGATGTTCACAAGCTGGAGGCTTCATCATTCCAACGATTGTAAGAATTTCCTTTCCCTTCTTCTCCTTATCTCTATCACTTCTATTTCAATCTATTTCAGCATTATCGCACTCAATTTTTTTTCAGTACTCTCAAAGTTCTCAGTAATCGGATTGCTAGTAGTCGCTTAGCTGTTTTATGAGATAAACCTATTTTCTGGTCCATACGAGATGCTAGCACACCTCGAGGATTCCAGCACACCGCATTGTCATCTGAATTATGCGCTGACGTCCTTTGGCCGAGAGCTGGTCAGTTTGTCCATAGAATCTCTATGACCTTCTCTTTCTAGTTCTAGAACTCTCGTCATTGTCCTTTGTGGTAGTTTAGGGAAGTTTTCCTGGTGAGGCTCTCTGAGTGAAGAGAAATCATGAGTATCGAATCCCCTTTCTCTAGATTTTGGTGAACCTAACATGAAGAACAGTGTTCTTCGAAAAACTAGGAATTTATCTACCCCTACTTGGTGGGGTCATAAATTTTGACTCGATGCTCAAAATTCAGAACCGTTTGCACCGTTTTAAAGGTCTCCTAAAGAACTAGTTCAATCCCTAAAATATTAGTGCCTTTGACAGTTGAATTTTAGGGACCGATGCAAGTTCTGAACCCAAATTCTACCCAAAAGACCTCTGAAAATGCAAATTACTAGAACATAGGAAATATCGAAAAAATCATAATGAATTTAATATCTTCTTTTATTAGTTCTATATCTAATTTTGTTCAAAATATTAATGATATCCCATTTCATGCATGTGATGGTGACTTGGCTTTACCCATGTCACTTGATATCTTTGATCCTTCTCATGAGAGTCCTCTTGCTTCAGAGGATATCTTGTCGCAAGAAGATGAAATCATTGATACCTTTCTAAATGTCACTCTACCTTATTTTCATTCCAATGCACTCTCTTCTAGAGATGATGCATTTATGAATGATGAATATTCTACTCATTCCAATGCACTCTCTTCTAGGGATTTTGCATTTATGAATGATGAATTTCTTATCTATTCTAATGTACTCTCCTTTAGAGATGATGCATTAGCGCATAACGAATCTCCTATTCATCCCAATGAACCCTCTTCTAGAGATGATACATTGGTGCACAATGAATCTTCTACTCCTTCCGATGCACTCTCTTCTAGAGATGATGAATTAGTGAATGATGAATTTCTTATCTATTCTAATGCACTCTCCTCTAGAGATGATGCATTAGTGCATGATGAATCTCCTTCTATATTTGATCTTATTTGGATCGATGTTGGGAATATGTCTTCAAGTAATTGTTCTACTAGTTGTGATGATTTTGTTAATGTAATCTATGTCTCTATTACCCCTACAAGGCCTAAGAGATCGGTCATTTATGTGACTCTAGCTATTCCTTCTCTTGAAAGGGTTTGTTCTATTGATGGTGTTCCATTTGATAATAATTCCCTTGATCTTTCTAAGGCTCCCTCTTATAGAGTGGTAGCCCGTACTTATGATACTAGAATGAATAAACAACTAAGTCTTCCTTCAGCTCCTGAACCTAGTGATTGTGATCTTATCAAGCAACTTCAAGTTACTCTGGCTAAGATCTCACTGTGGGACTTGCTTTAGTCTACTCTGGTTTATCAAGGTATGCTTTAGGAAGCCTTGGAAAAGATCATCTTTCCTTCTTTTGTTAGATTGAAAGATGATAATGTGTTGTTAGCATATATTCATGTGGATTTGTTGAATATTATGTTCTAACCATAGGAACTCCCACCTTCGGAAGTACAGAAGCAAGAAGATCCTCTATTGATTATAGTAAATATTAATAAGATTAGTATTAGATGTACTTTCATTGATGTTGGTTCAGAACTTAATGTATGTAGCATTGATCTATTACCTAAGATTAATATTGATCCATCTTTTATTAATGATTCCTCTATTGACATTCGTGGGTTCGATAATGTTGGTTGGCAAGCCCTAGGCATGACAGTCTTTCCTTTGAGGTTGGGACCCGTTATTGTACCTACCCTTGTATATGTTATGTCAGAGAAGTTACCATATAACCTTCTTCTTGGTAGACTATGGATTCATGCTAAGGGCGCAGTCCCATCTACCTTGCATAAATCAATTAATTTCATTTATAATAATAAATTAGTCACACTTAAGGCTGACCCTGATGCTAAGCACTTATGCGAAATGGCAGCTGTTGGTCAGGCTTCAATTATGCCTACTCTTATCCCTTCAGTATCTTCTAATGTGTATATTTAGTCCAATAGTATCTACTCCAAAGGATCCTCTTAAAGTAGATATCCCTGAAGAAGATTCTTCTGAAGCGAGAAATCCTAAGTCTTCTCCTTCTACCTCTTCTCAAAGAATGCATGTCTTGGTGATGATTGGGGTCCTTTAGACTTTACAGATTCCTTCATTTAGGAATATAAATTTGACCCGATCTGCTTAGACCTTTCGACAACATCATTCACACCCGCTATCAAAGATGATTGTTCTTCTTTATCGCAAGATAATGTGAATACAAATTGTAATGTTCTTAGTGTTGATCCTCATTCTGAGGAAGAGGATTATGCCTCTTCCAAAGAGGATAATGATGATATTCCTATCAATAAGGATGATGATGATCTCGTAGAAGAGTATGTTCCCCCTTACTAGGATAATTCTCTCTATGAGGATCCCCCCTCTTCTCTTGATTTGCAAACACATTATGGCCTTAGCTTTAAGCTCATCTCTAATGGCTATGAGCGTAAAGTTTGTGGACCTAATTAACAAGGCATACAGGTCCTTATAGAATTTGTACCTCATAAGCATAACTTGGGGCTTGGTTTCTTGAATAAACAATTTGAGCAGAAACCATGGTTGAATGTTGACATAATTCCCTCTCAACCTCTTTCTCATGGATTGGTATATCATCCTTTATCTTTTGTCTTCATATCTTCTTCTTGTGAGAATTCAAACTTTTCTCCACAAGAGAAAGGGTTGCTTCCCGCTCCTCATCCTTTATTTGAACAAGAGCGTATTTTGTTGTGGCTTCTTAAAGCCCGATTAATTACTCTTCCTCCTCCTACATGCAAGAAATTTCATAAACATGATAAAGAAAAACATTCTTTCTATGCATACCATCGAGTGTCTGGCCATTTCACTAGTGAATGTAAGGCCTTGAAGGATAAAATACAACAACTTCATGATTCAAGTGCATGTTGATGCACCTACCTTTTCTTTCAAATGACAAGTGATATCGAGGTTTACCTCTATCCTGTTCTAAGTATCTTGCATGGTTCTCCTCCCTGGTAAGTTGGGGATAGTGATAACTTGTTCTGGAGGTGTGTGTCCTTCTAAGGACCTCCTCTCTTCTCTATATCTTTTTAATGTAGCATCCCTTGAGTGGACCTTCTTTCTTTTCAAGGGTTCCCATGGGACCTCTTTGAAATATTTTCTCTTAAATGAATTATGTGGCGTCTAGCTTGGGGGCAGCCCAACTAGACCGTTCTTACTTCTTCGTGACTAGTTTGGGGGCAGCCCAACTAGACCTACTTCCTATCTTGGTGTCCAGGTCAGGGGCAACCTGACTAGACCTATCTTTGCATCTAGCTTGGGGGTAGCCTGACTAGACTTTACTTTTCAAACAGTGTGTCCCTTGAGTGGACCCCTTTTCCTTTTGAAGGGTTCTCGAGCGACCCCTTTGAAAGTCTTCCAGCTTAACGATGGTTTGTGTGACTATCTGATTAATGGTACGGGTTTTTCCTCCTTGAGCAGGGATTGTTTTTATCACTTTTACTCTATGATATAGGTTCTCTTCCTTGAGCGGGGTTTGATTTTATCACTCCTATTGTGTGGTGTGGGTTCTACTTCGAAGAGGGTTTTTCTTTCACCATACGTCTTGTTTACTTTGTAATACGGGCTCTACTCTAAAGCGGGTTTTGTTTTTATCACTTTTACTTTATGATATGGGCTCTACTCTGAAGCGGGTTTTTTTTTATCACTTTTACTCTGCGATACAGGCTCTACCCCAAAGCGGGTTTTACTTTTATCACTTTTACTTTGTGATACGGTTTTTTCATCCTCAAGCGGGGATTGCTTTTATCACTCTTACTCGGTGGTACAGGTTTTCCTCCTTGAGCGGGGATTTATTTTATCACTCTTTCATTCTTAAACTCTTTTATATACTAGATCGAATATTTTTGTCTTCTTCATCCTAAGTATATACCCTTTCTTTCCTCATCTCAAAATTCTTCTATGTGTTACTATCTTTAATTTGGGCATGACGCATAGTACTGAGACAAACTTTTACATCAAGGTCTAATTTACTTTGTTGACTAAAATATTTTGGCTTGTTATTTCCTAACAATCTCGTCTTTTGCAGGTCTTGCTTACTCTACTACTTCTTCACTCTACTTTACCAAAGAACTCACTAGTATTCTTGCTCGCCAAAGTGGGGCAAAAATGTATAACCGTGAATTTTCACCCCTAATGCAAATTCCCCTTTTACCCTGTTCCACTTTAGAAAACAAATCTTGAAGGTTAAATTCCACATAAGCCCACTACCTTTGTGACACTTGGCACCCATTTTGAGTGTTGGTGGAGGCATTTCTGTCTAGGACACCCGCACGACGCACAAATGTTTGTGTGGTGTGCTAACATCCCTGATAGATTCCCATGTCTAAAGCCTATATAGGCATTACAATTCCCATTGGAATTCACCTTGTAATGGCCTCTTCGGTTGACTGACCTGAATATGACCATTTTCTTCCTTCTTTCCTTCATATTCACTATTTTGGCTTCCATTTGGCTCTCTTGGATCTCTAGACCATCCTTTTAGCTCTCTCTTCACTCTCTAGCTCTTCACAAGCTCCAAGAAAATTCCTCACCATCTCCTCACAACAACACTTGATAGCAGCAATGTCAACACTCCATCACTTCAGTAGAGCAAGTGTGGAATGAAACACCATGACAACAGAGGCTTGAGTTCCTCTCTTTTTTCTCCCCTATTAGCCTTGAGCGCTTTGGGCAGAGGTGGTAAGCTTTCACTCCTCTCCTCTATTATTTGGTTGAGTAGAATAACACTATTTTGTAGTGCTTTTGTGTTTACTTCATTTCCTACATTTCTCTCTATCTATTTGGTTGTCTGTGGAGGTGGGAACACCAAAATGGGGGTTTGACTGAGGAAAACCTCTATACAACCCCAACACTCTCTCTCTCTCTCTCCCTCTCTCTCTTGTGTCTAGGTATTGAAGACATTCACAAGATGGAGGCTTCATCATTCGCATGGTTGTACGCATTTCCTTTCCCTTCTTCTCCTTATCTCTATCACTTCTATTTCAATCTATTTCAGCATTAATGCACTCTCTTATTTTAAAGTACTCTTGAAGTTCTCAGTAATTGGATTGCTAGTAGTTGCTTAGCTATTTTATGAGATAAACCTTGTTTTTGGTCCAGACAAGATTCCAGCGCGCCTCGGGGATGTTAGCACATCACACTTTCATCTAAATTCTACGTTGACGTCCTTTGGCTGAGAGTTGGTTGGTTTGTCCAAAGAATCTCTATGACCTACTCTTTCTGGTTGTAGGACTCTCACTGCTATCCTTTGAGGTAGTTTAGGGAAATTCACCTCGTGAGACTCTCTGAGTGAAGAGAATTCATGAGTAGCGAATCCCCCTTCTCTACACTTGGTTCCAAAACATTACGAACAAACATTAACAAGTACTTTCAAAATTTCAAACCCTTTGGTCTAAGTATGGATGCCCTTTGACAAAACCTTGATATTAATGCTTGTCCTAAGAATTTATTCTTAGCGACTACTAAATAATTTTTTACATCTCAATTCATACTTCCCAAAGTAAACCTAGGTAACTATGCCCTTAACTTCATCATTTTCACAAAATGGACCTTGTGAAATTTATGATGTTTTTGAGGGTATGTGCAGGATCATGATGGGCCAAAACGTGGTCACATGTACGTGATATGATGGCCCATGTCACTGATGACCTTTCTTTACCCAAAATTGATGAAACGAAAAGGATTTTTAAAGGAGATTATCATCTTTCCGCCAATATAAATTATCTTTACTTTGAATTTAATAAATAATTATTATTCATTTTCTATTTGAATTATGAATAAAGTCTTGATTGATAGGTTGATTGAAAAACATCTATAGCTTTCAAATGGTATCACATATTTTGAATCTGAAACATGTGTCACATTCTATGCTTCACATACTATAGGATTAAAAAAAATGAATTTCATGAAGTTTTGACCAAGTTAAGGTGGTTAGACATACGAGTTTTTATATTTTTTAAAAGTTGAAATAAAAAATTCATAATTAATTAGTTACTTAGAAAAAAATTACAAAAAAATATGCATCACATTGGGATAAGCCCTCTACTTATATCTAAAATATTATAAAAAAAATATCATCATTTTATTGTGGTTAGGTTGGTCAGACAGACACCTACTTCTTATTTTTCCCCTAAAATTTAAGTACTACTACATTGAAATTTTAAATTTTCACAACATAGATTTAAAAAATAAAATAAACCTAGTATTCTATAAACTACATTCAATTTTCTACAGATTATATTCTTACATATTTTTGAAATAATATAGATAACTTATTCAATTTTTTACGTCAAGTTTCCTAACTCTTATTTTCTGAATTTTCATAGCCACTTAAGGGCCTATTTTTTCCATGATGATCTTGCACATACCCTTGACATAGAAATTTATTTTTAAAATTAATCAAGAGAAGTATTTGTGGCAAAAATAAACTTGTTTAAGCAAGATAAATTGAAAAATTGAACCCCACATGACCATTTGGCATCTGATCACTCTAGTGGAATAGCCAAACCTTACGCCCACTATCATACAAGGAAAACATTGCAAAACATAGAGTCAGAATTCTATTGTCAAAATAATTGGGTCCCATTTCCAAAATCATTTGAATTATATTTTACCAAAATCATTGAGTCCTTAGGGTTTGATCACTTTAGAGGTATAGCATGTTTCTCACTACCTTGGTCTTGGAAAATAAATTTTTATTCTAGGTCAACATTAGGTCAAACATTCCATCCTTCACTTCAACAAACTTTGCAAAATTTTGAACACACCAACACTTTGGACTTAGACATCTATCAATCTGAACCCTAACATAGCTACTTTTTCTATGAAATGAATCTTTTTCCATGAATCTAGTTAAGTTAGTTATCATTTGTGGACTAGTATATCTTGAAGGTCACAAGTCTACCTTAAAGATTCACAAGTTCATTAACATATTTTATCCAAACATCAAAACAACAAACTTCTAGTCAAAAGTGTTTTCCCAAAACGTTTGCAAAAATCACTCTCCATATCATTCACCCTTTTAATCACCCACTCAAATAATTGGTCCAAATCACCTTAGAGGTTCACTTTTTCAATAGGGTCAAAACAAAATAAAAACATGGGATTTAAACTCGATTCATACATGATGATTGATCTAAATCAACCAAACTATCAAAACCTTACAATACCAATTGATTAACAAAACTAACATTTATACAATCCACAAATGGGATCATTATATCCTACAAACCTTAAATGCTACAACAAATTTGAGTATACCCAATCTAAATTTTATAACACCTTTCCCTATGGTACATCTAAATCAAAGTCAAAACCTACAAATCTATCAGTCAAATGATCAATACATGAGTCTTCAACAAGACAACATTATCCCATCCAATCAATACATGCCAATTATGAATATACCAAATAAAAACTTACCAAACATGAACATATAAAATCCACACCTAGTGAACTATGGGATAGATATGTTTGTAAATCACACCAATATTGTTCAAAATCAAAACAATATACCGAAAAATAAATGTATTGATCCAAATAAATGTAAAACCATGCAAAATCAAGGTTAGCTAAATCAAAGAAATGTGTTTCCCAACCACAACAATGTTCAATGCCAACCTATGATGCAAAATCTAAATACCATCCCAAATTAAAGCATGGTCCAAAATAAATTGTGCATAGTCCCATACAAGTACCACAAGTGTATATTCCAAATATGCTTGACCAACAACCAAATCCATTACACCAAGGGTATGAAAATTAAAATCAAGATCAAATTATATGAAATAAAATTGCCATACTTAGAAAAATTGTTGATTCATACTACTAGGAGGAATCTACACCCCAAAATAAACACACTCCCCCATTGGTTAAACCATGTCATCAAAATATTGAGTTGTGTCTGCAATCATCTCAAGAACAACATCTTCAATATCAAGAAGTTGGATATCAAAATCAACAACCTCAACAACAAGATCAATCACCACATCTCCAAGATGAATCACAACTAGATAAATATCAACAAACAAAAATCTCACAAGATGAAAAGCATGAATACACTCCTTTATGGGAGCCAATTGAATCAACATTCAACATGTTAGTCCATGCTAAACTTATCAAACTTCCAGATTCATTAAATGGGGGTGAACTTAGCATCAAGTTTCTATGGTATGATGATAATACTTATTGTGTATAACATAGCACAAAAGGTCATGAAACACCTAATTGTATTGAACTCAAAGATCTCATCCAAGAGCTTCTTGATCAAGAAAAAATAATTGTTAAAGACAATGATCAAGATTCAACCATTAATGATGGCAGTGACAATCTCTCCACCATAATTTTTAAAAACAATGATCAGGATCTATCCATCAATGAGCACATTGAAGATGTTTCTACCACATATGATGATCAAACCAACATACATCAAGAGTCACTTTTTAATACTAATCAAAACCCATCAATAGTATCTGAAAAGGATCCATTTCAAGAAATCTTAACATCATTTGATCTCATGGTTGAAGACATTGACAAGGTTTCTACTTCAATTGTTGAGGATAAAATTCAAGATCCATCTACCAATGATCATGTTGATGATGTCTCTACATCACCTAATTAGTTAGAGGGAATATCTCAAGAATTTATTCCAAAGAATGATCAACATCTTTCACCAAAGTCTAGTAATGATCCTTTCCAAGATATATTGACATCCTTTGACCTCATGGTTGTAGATATAGAGGGAATCCTCAACTGAACACTTGATCCGAACTCACTTGAAGATCAAAAAAATATTAAGCTGATTCCCAGGCCTAATGAAGACATTCACAAACCCTTTGTAATCAATCCATCCTTTCAAATTGACCCATGTCAAGTACTTGATCCAAAGCATTCCAAAATTGATCAAGATCAATGATCCATATCTCCAAGATACTACCACGATCTAATGGGTATTTTCCAATCCATATAATATGTCATAAATAACAATCATATCCATATATCACATACCCCTCCTACCCATGAGATGCTTACTTTTAATGGACATGTAGATGTTCCTCATCAAAAACAAGAGTCTCATACTCTTGATATCATTACCAAGGAACATGAGTCTCCTAATCTTAATATCTTTACAAATAATCAAGGCATAGAAAAATCCAAAGATATATAAAAAATTGATCATGAAGAACACCTCTACATAGATGGTAAATCAAAAACATCCTTTAAAGAGAAAGAAGAAATGGATCATGAGGAAGAATCCTATATGGATTGTAGAGCATCAACACCTTTTGAAGAAGCATCAAAATCAAGCACACCCTCCATACAAATTGAAGAAAGTAAGTACAAGGATACCAAGCATTATGAAAAAATAGAAAAGCTAAAGAATGTTGAACAACAGAAAAATGGTTTGTCAATAGTAGAATCAAAGCATGTTAGTAATAATCCCATAATACTCGGGGTAACTTTATCTAGTGCAAGCACCATCATGGGGATCATGAAGATTCCTTATGATGAAATGGCTACCAACAATCCACCCATTCATATCATGAATCATCGTCCATGCATCTTTCCACCCACTAATTGGGACCAACAATAAGAAAGAAGTCTTTCTCAAAGAAAAGAGAAAAATATTAAAGCAAAAGAATCAAAAAATAAAAATGGACAAGAAAATTTTGAATGGATACCAATGAAAATAAAGAAAATCATCCCTATCAAACTCCATTAGTCAAAGAAACCATGGGGCAAAGTCAAAAAGGGAAGTTCATCCACCAAAACTATCCACCAATACAAAAGAAAGCTTCAAAAGTGACCTACAAAGTATATGAAGAAGTTGATCCCAATCGAATCTCCATATCCACCCATCGTTTCACATCATCCCAAGTTTTGAGAATCAAATATTCCAAACTATCGACCAATCCATCTACATCTCGTGTACCTCAACACATTTCACCATCCACTTCAATATACATGATATCCAACACTCATATTGACCATGTATTGGTAGAAAATATTTATCATAAGGAATCTAAGGGAACTCTATTACAATATGCGCATCTAAGTAAGGTTAACTCTGGCATCGATAAAGAAGACAAAGAAATCCAGGGGTTATATTCAAGTTCCCATATCTTAGTGAAACAACTCCTCCAAGAAAGATATTGTTAGCACATCATGATAGAAAAAAATCAATATCAGCATCAACAGTGTCTACATCAACACTACCAGGTGGTTCAACATGGGCATAAACCTTTAAAATCAAAAAAATCAAGAAAATAGTCAAGAAAAAAATTGTCCTCTAGTGAAAACCACTTTGGTGGTGCTTTAGACAAGTGCCATGATGAAAACATGGAAAAAAAGCATCATGAGTAGAATCAAGCATCTACGTGTACCATTTGAATTTTAAGCATCTCATCCAATCCATAATAATTCTTACATTCCATCCATATTACCCATAATAAATCCAAAAACCCTTCATTATCCAATCCATTTTCATCCATATTCTAAATTATCTTGATCTTGACAAAGGTTTGGTATGTACTTCACACTTGCTTATGGTAAACATATTGACATGGGTCACTATCATTTATCCTATCCTAACTATAATTATTTGAGCCATGATGCATTATACAAAGAGGCATACTCTATCCAAACATGTTATCCTATCGCAAGATAATCCATATCCATCAATCCATTCATTACATTGCTAGACCCTAGGGGTAGATACTTACATCTTGCTTCGAAAATAAATCTTGAGCTATATCATATAGCTTATGTGGTGATATAAAAATTTTAAAAACAAAAAGTGAAATTGGTCAAATCATTCATAAGAATAAATCTAAATCACTATCCCATGGCACATTTTGACGAGAAGATGTTCCTTATCAAGATTTATCTTTTATCAAACATCAATCCAAACAATCAATATCAGTTGAATCTACCTTGCAATTCAATGTCACATCAAAACATTCCAATAGATTTTTTTCCAAGCTTAGCTTCAAAATCTTGATCTATCTTATCCAATCAATTCATCATCATCTCAGAATATATCATTTCCCAATACTCGTGTTTCTTAACACAATCCTTGCATTGTTCTGTATCCTCAATAATGTTATTATCATGAATCCATCAATTAGATCAAACAATCCTAGCTTTATTTTCAAAAAAATCCCAAAATAGATCACTAAAATTATCACATATCCATATCCAACTTCTCAAAACCGTGTGAAAATCACAAAACATCCAAAACACATTAAAATCCCTAAAAAGGTCAAAACATCAAAAAATTCAAAAATAGTACCCTTGTCAAACTACGGGTCTCTAAGCTTGAACGTAGGCAAGGCCATCATTGATGTGCCCTTGAGACACCCTAGGTCAGTCCTTTAGGAGTCTAGCATAATAAACTGACATTCCACCAACTGTTAATATCTCATTGTTAAATAAGTCAAGTCAGTCAAACTATGTGGTCTCTTCGTGTATAGCGTAGGCAAGGATAATCTTTGATCAGCCCCGAGGACCCTAGGATAGGTCTTTTAGGTTAGGTTCTTGGTTGGAAAATCTTAGAAAGCACAAGAACAACCTCAAATAAGCAAAAACCAAAAACAGTCACATAAACAACTCAAAAATACCAAAATCAACCTCAAAACATTTTCAAAAATACCAAAAACATTGAAATAGTATAGAAAATCCCAAAACCATCCACTCATTTCACTTTCACCTGAAATAAACATTCACCCATAATAAATCAATTATCACCTTCAACCTTTGGTAAAAGAAGTAGAAAACAACTGTCGCAAGTTGTAAAGTGGAAACCTAAGTATCAAAATCTAAAGTCTAGATCATAGGTAAGCGAGTCAGTGGAGGTTTTATCAATAGATTATCACACACCTCATCTTAAGGGTATGTGCAGGATCATGATGGACCAAAAAGTGGTGATATGTAAGTGATATGATGGCCCATGTGTTGGATGTTGAGGTTTTCATTGATGTCAACACTATTAGCATTGGTGATGCTTAAAGCTATATATATCGAGGAGATTGAGAAAATTGTAAAAAAAGAAATATTGCAAACAACCAGTGAGGCTAAGAAGGTTAGAGTGGTGGTAAGTTTTGTAAGTTGATAATTAGGTGGTATGCACTAAAGGGTTTGTTTCTCAATCTATCTATTATGGTGTCTGAAAGTTTCAGTGGTATGCATCAAGATTTAAGAAAGTTATGAAGTTCTATGTTCCTACAGTCATTCTGTTACTGTAGCAAGTGTTATTGGATGAAGAGGATGAAATTTTAGTTGTTGTGCATGTTCCTATGATGTTCATTGATGAGTCTAGATCATGATCTATCAGTTTTGTACGTTTGCATTGATCAGAGTGTTTGTGATCGGAGATTTTTCCAATGTCTTCTCGAGTTTTCATGTTCTTGGCCGACATGTTGGTGGTAGTGTGTTGCAGATCCATGAGGATTAATCTTTTGTTGTTTGGCATGTTCAAAGGTGTTTATTTGAGTCCTCACTATGTTGTGACCGACTTGTGTTGCTATGCATTAAGATTTATTTATGTATTGAGGCCGATAGTTGTAATTTATTATTTATTTCTGGCTGACAGAGTAGTTCATGTAAATCTATGTGGCGGATATATAGAAGCAGTTTTTTTCCTCATTTTGATGTATGATCGATGTGTGTATGTGATATACATGTGCGAATAAAGGTCAAATCATTCAGGAGTAGAGAAGAGTGTGAAGAATGTTGAGCAAAGTGTATTTGTGCCTAATCGGAACTGTAATCAAGCTTGCGAAGAAGCTAATTTCTTAGTTCATGTTCATCAAATGGATTTAATCTTATTATTGTATATAAGGCAGTGAGCCTTCCTCTAAGAAGTAAGCTCTAGGTAGTGTGCCTAAATATAAGTGCATTCCTTATTCATTCTTTATTATACTTCTAACAGGGTATAATCTTGTGGACTAACATCCACTGTGGTTTTTACCCTAACAGGATTTCCACGTATAAAATCTTGTTGTTCATGTGTCTCTGATATGTTATTGATTGATGCTTGCACTATTAATTATCAGATCTGAGACTAAAGGTTGATTAAATTAGAATAAGTTTGATTTTGGTGACAACTGATTCACCTGCCCCCTCGCAGTTGTTTATCCTTGTTTTGCCAAAAATTGGTATCAGAGCTAGTTCCTCAGAAGAAGAAGCCTAACAACTTGAGGTGATCTGAGATTGCATCATACAAGAAGGACAATCCTAGATTCGCTGGTACAAACTACTCTTTATGGAAATTCATAATGGAGTTTCATTTGAAGTGCATTGGAGAACCTTTCTAGAAGATCACACAGAGTGCATATACTATTCCTCAGAATGGTTCATCCTTTGAAGATGAGATCAAGCAAGTAGAAGCTAATACCAGGGCTATTAAAGCATTGTTGAGTACTTTGATAGATTCAAAGATGACAAATGTGATAGGATTGAAGACTGCACATGAGATATGGAAAAATTTGGAGACATTTTATGAAGGAGATGCACTAGTGAAAAGTTCTAAGCTACAAAGTTTAAAAGGCAAGTGGGAAGACATGAAAATGAGTGAAGATGAGAACATCGTCTCTTTTTCTCAAAAGATAAATGAACTGGTGATGATCGTTAGATGTGCTAGTGGAACCTTGGATGAAAAAGAAATTGTGGCTAAGATACTTAGATTTGTGCCTCCATCCTACAAAACAAGATCTCATTCTATTGATGAACTTAGGATAGTGACAAATGTGACAAGAGACATGATGATTGGAAAACTTGCCTCCTTTGAGTTAAGTGAATTTGGTGAATCTACTCCTAAGACCGAGTTTTCATTCAAAGCTATTGTATCCAGGAAAATCCAACAAAGATACAATTCAGGAGAAAGCTCTAAAAGGACATATAAGTATGAAGATGAGATGAAAAATATTGAAGACGAGGAAAAAAAGTTAGAAGAACTAGAAGCATTGATTGTGAAAAGAGAAACTAGAGGTCATGGTAAGTACAAATGAAAGTTACCTATCAAATGTTTTTCTTGCAGTAAAATAGGTCATTTTGCATCAAGATGTCCTGAAAGAGTTTTTAAGTACAAACTTGGGAATACTAGATTTCAAAATAAATGCTATTATGCTAAAGAAGGTGTTACTGATGATGAATCTGATAAAGAAATTGGAAATGAAGATGAATGGGTATTCATTGCTATCAAAGAAAATGGTCAGGTGTCCACTAAATCTGTTAGTAATGTGAATGTTGAGAAAGATCTTGTAGAAAAAATTGAAGAAAAGGATGAGAGGGTTAATGACAATGGATGCTCACATCATATGACTAGTGACAAAAGCAAGTTTTTAAGATTGGAAGACTATGATGGTGGTGTTGTAAGATTTGGAGACAACACTTCTGGTGTGATTCATGGTAGAGGCACTATTTCTTTTGGTGGTAAGCACAATACTAATGATGTTATTTATGTAGAAGGCTTAAAGCATAGCTTGTTGAGTGTTGGACAGATGGTAGACAAGGGTTACAATCTTCAGTTCAAGGATGGTAAGTGCAGAATAAGGGGAAGTTCTGGAAATATGATTGCTTCAGGTACAAAGACAAGAGGTAATATTTTTCACTTGAGTGTTGCTAGTGAAAGTTGTTTAATTGCTCAAATTGATGTAAGTTGGTTATGGAATAGGAGGTTGTGTCATGTGAACTTTGATAACATTGTCAAGATAATCTCTACTCAAGTAGTCAGAGATCTTCCTAAGTTAGTGAAGCCTACTAACACTATGTGCAAAGAATGTCAGATGGGAAAATAGACTAGAAATTATTTTCGGAGCAAACAGTACAACTCTAATGGAATACTGGACTTGATACATACTAATCTATGTGGTCCATCCAAAATCATAAGTCTACAAGGTGAAAGGTAATTTATGTTGCTTATTGATGATTACTCTAGAATGCTATGGGTTGGTTTCTTAAGAGAAAAACATGAAGCATTAGAAAAGTTCAAAAGCTTCAAAGCTATAGTAGAAAATGAGACAGGTTAGAAGATCAAATGCCTAAGGTCAGATAGAGATGGTGAATTCACTTCTCAGGAATTCAATTCTTTCTATGAAGAGCATGGAATCCAAAGACAACTATTTGCACCCCGAACCCCTCAACAAAATGGAGTCATTGAAAGAAAGAACAAAACCATTCTAGACATTGCTAGAACCATGATGCTGGAAGAAATTATTCCTCATTTCTACTAGAGAGAAGTTGTAAGTATTGTTGTGTATACCATTAAATGGGTGAATGTCAATAGTAATTCTAGTAAGACTCCTTTTGAGCTATGGTTTGGTTATAAGCCTACTATCAAATATTTCAAATTTTTTGGAAGCAAATGCTACATCAAGTGAGATGATGATATAGGCAAGTTTGATGCTAGAAGTGATGAAGGAATATTTTTAGGTTACTCTACTAAGAGAAAAGCTTACCGGTGCTTTAATAAAAGATTGAAGAAAATGGTTGAAAGTGAAAATGTCAAAGTTGATGAAGATATTGTTAGACCATCTAGATGTAGTGGATATGATTCAAATGATCAACATGATAGTACTAACAATGGAAATAATTTGAAGACACAGAATCAACTTCAGATTGTTTGGGTGAACCAAGAGAATCAAGAAGCAGAAACTAGCATAAGTGCAAAAGAAAGAACACAAGAACAAGAAGTCAGAGAAAATATTAAAACTCCCAAGTATGTAAGGTGAAATCATTTTGACAGTCAGATCATAGGAGATAAGAGAAAAGGTGTGCAAACTAGAAGAAGAATTTTAGAAGAGTATTGTCTAATTTACAAAACTAAGCCTAGCAATATCAACGAAGCATGTAAAGATGAATATTGGATGGAAGCCATGAAAGAAGAAATAATGCAGATAGAGAAAAATGATACATGGGATCTCTTTCCTAGACCTCAGAACAAAATTGTGATTGGAACCAAATGGGTGTTTCAGAATAAGTTGAATGAACAAGGTGAAGTGGTCAGAAATAAAGCAAGACTGGTTTGCAAAGGATATTCACTAATGGAAGGTATTGATTTTGAATAAACTTTTGGTCATGTTGCTAGAATTGAAGCTGTAAGATTATTTCTTGCTTATGCTACTTTCAAGAATTACAAAGTCTATCAGATGGATGTAAAGTTAGCATTTCTAAATGGTGAGCTAGAAGAGGAAGTCTATGTTGAACAACCAGATGGATTTCAATTGAATGAAAAAGAAAACATGGTATGTCGATTGAAGAAATATCTATATGGACTTAAGCAAGCCCCTAGAGCTTGGTATGCTAGATTGGATAAATACTTGTTGAAACTTGGATTCAAGAAAGGTACTGCTAACAACAATTTGTATTACAAGTTGGATCAGAATAGAGAATTGATCATTGAAGTCTTTGTTGTTGACATTATTTTTAAAGGTAATGATGATTTGTGTATGAATTTTTTTGATGAAATCAAAAGTGAGTTTGAAATGTCAATGATAGGAGAGTTGAAATTCTTTTTAGGACTGAAAATCACTCAGCTAGATGATGGGAGTTTTGTATCTCAGTCTAAATATGTAAAAGAGTTAATGAAAAAGTTTGGCATGGAAGATTCAAAGCCAGTTGGTACACCTGTGGTAACCGGATGAAAAATTACATAGAATGATGATTCTCCTAAAGTAAATCAAACAAGATATAGGTCAATTATTCATGGATTACTCTATTTGACTCAAACCAGGCCAGATATAATGAATTTTGTATGCATGGTTGCTAGATATCAAGTTGATCCTAAAGAGTCTCATGTGACTACTATAAAAATAATCTTCAGATATTTGAAAGGGACAATTGATCTTGGTCTTCGGTATCCTAGGGATGATGATCTTATCCTGAGTGCTTTCATTGATGTTGATTGGGTAGGAGATGTGGATGATAGGAAGAGTGCCAGTGGCATTGTGTTCTTCTTAGGGAAGATGTTGGTATCTTGGCTAAGAAAAAAGTAGAATTTCATTCCATTATCTACTACTGAGGCGGAATATATTGTTGTTGTTTATAGTTGTACTCAAGTACTATGGATGAAGCAAATGCTGAGAGATGTCATAATTGAATATGAAGAACCCATTGCCATAAAAATTTCTAAGAATCCAGTGCTTCATTCAAAGACAAAGCATATATCCATCAAATATCACTTCTTGAGAGACAAAGTAAGTGACAAAGAAGTTAGACTAGAGTATATGCCTACCAAGGAGAAAATTGAAGACATCTTAACTAATCCATTGACTTACTTTTGAGTATCTCAGAAGCAAGTTAGAGGTGATTTCCCCTCCTGATCAGAACTAAGTGATGTAGGTCCTTGCATTAGTCTATGAATTCGTAGCCATATCCTATTTTGAATTGATGTTGTTGTGGCTGCTACTTAGGCAGAGTAGTCAAATGTGCTAAATATGAGGATCAGAGCATGTGTACCTTTTCCATTTATGTCAAAGGAGGAGAGAACGAATGTGAAAAATATGAGAGAAGAATAAAGTGGAAGGAGCTAACAAGAAAAGAGTGCACAATCTAAGGGGGAGATTGTTGGAAGACCTAGTTGGGTTGATGGAATTTTTCACATCATGTGTTGTCATAAATTCCAAAGGGGGAGATTTTTGGATGTTGTTGTTGTATTGATGATATGTGGTTGTCATTGATGTCAACACTATTAGCATTGGTGATTCTTAAGGATGTATATACCGAGGAGATTGAGAAAATTGTAAAAATAATATATTGTAGACAACTAGTGAAGCTGAGAAGGTCAGAGTGGTGGTAAGTGTTGTAAGTTGATAATCAGGTGGTGCACACTAAAGGGTTTGTTGCTCAATCTATCTATTATATTGTCTAAAAATTTTAGTGGTACGCATCAATATTTGAGAAAGTTATGAAGTTTTATGTTCCTACAGTCATTCTATTACTGTAGCAGGTGTTCTTCGATGAAGAGGATGAAATTATAGAAATTTTAGTTGTTGCACATGTTCTTGTGACATTTATTGATGAGTCTAGATCATGATCTATCAGTTTTGTATGTCTGCATTGATTGGACTGTTCGTGATCAGAGATTTTTCCAATGTGTGCTTGAGTTTTCATGTTCTTGGTTGACATGTTGTGGATCCATGAGGATTAGTATTTTGTTGTTTGGAATGTCCAAAGGTTTTTATTTGAGACCTCACTATGCTGTGAACGACTTGTGTTGGTGCACATTAAGATTTATTTATGTATTGAGGCCGACAATTATAATTTATTATTTATTTGTGGTTGACATAGTAGTTGATGTAAATCTGTGTGGTGGATATATAAGAGTGGTTGTTTTCCTCATTTTGATGTATTCTCGATGTGTGTATGTGATATACATGTGTGAATAAAGATAAAATCATTTAGGAGTAGAGTATACTGTGAAGAAGGTTAAGAAAAGGGTATTTGTGCCTAATCAAAACTGTATTCAGGCTTGTGAAGAAGCTAATTTCTCAGTTCATGTTCATCAGATGGATTTAATCTGATTATTGTATGTAAGGTAGTGAGCCTTCCTCTGAGAAGTAAGCTCTAGGTAGTGTTTATGAATGCAAGTGCATTCCTCATTCATTCTTCATCATACTTCTAGCAGGGTATAATCTTGTGGACTAACATCCACCATGGTTTTTCCCCTAACAAGGTTTCCACGTACAAAATCTTGGTGTTCATGTGTCTCTGATATGTTATTGATCGATGCTTGCACTATTAATTATCAGATCTAAGACTAAAGGTTGATTAAAGTAGAATAAGTTTGATTTTTGTGACAACTGATTCACCCCCCCCCTTCTTAGTTGTTTATCCTTGGTTTGCCAGCACCATGTGGTTGACGACTTTTTTTTTAACCCAAAATTGATGAAATGAAAAGGGTTTTTAAAGGAGATTCTTAGCTTTCCACCAATATAAATTATGCTTTACTTTGAATTTAAGAAATTATTATTATTCTTTTTCTATTTGAATTACAACTAAAGTCCTCATTGATAGGCTGATTGAAAAACATCTATAGCTTTCAAATGGTATCACATTTTTTGAATCCAAAACATGCGTCACATTCTATACTTTTCATACTATAGGATTAAAAAAAAAAATGAATTTCATGAATTTTTGACCAAGTTAAGGTGGTCAGACATACGAGTATTTATATTTTTTTAAATTTGTAATAAAAAATTCTTAATTAATTATTTATTTGGAAAAAAATTACAAGAAAAAATGCATCACATTGGGACATGAGTTCTCTACTTATGTCTAAAATATTATAAAAAAATATTATCATTTTATTGTGGTTAGGGTGGTCAGACATACACCCACTTCTTATTTTTTCCTTGAAATTGAAGTACTACTGCATTGAAATTTCAAATTTTCACCAAATAGATTTTTTTTTAAATAAACCTAGTAGTTTAGAAACTACATTCAATTTTCTACAAGTTCTATTCTTACATATTTTTGAAATAATATAGATAACTTATTCAATTTTTTAAGTCAAGTTTCCTAACTCTGATTTTTTGAATTTTCATCGCCACTTAAGGGCCTATTTTTTCCATGATGATCCTGCACATACCCCTAATCAAAACACCTGATAAACATGTTCTAGGATGTATCCTTCTTGTGATGGAAATCAGTATTAGAAATCACCTTAGCTATATTTAAATTTTCAAGAGATATAGATAACACTAACTATTTGTCTTTGATCTTTCCTTATGATTTATCTTATTGACCCATTTCGAGGACCTCTTGATGATGTCTAAAACAATTTAGATTGAAAGGAATGGGGAATCAATCATTATCTTTCATTTTTTGTGCTTGTGGGTATTCTTATAAAATAATCTTGGTGCATAATTGCTTAGTTGTGTGTAGGGAAGTTGTTTGGAGTAGCTTGTTGAGTATTGTGTATTCTTTAGTCTAATATATTATAAACTTCTAAAATACATATCGATGAGTTTCTTGTATGTCAAGGTGTTACTAAGAACTATCCTATCTATTTGTAGATTCAAAGTCCATTACACTAGATACAACACCATCCTGGTTATCAATACCTTGATACATTGTGTCTATGTGTTTTATCAAAAATAAGGAATGACGAGAAATCCCAATCCCAAGATATGAGAAAATCATCATCATATCTAATAAAGTCTTAGTGGATCATAGGCTTGTTGGACTTTTGAATCAATTTCAAAATCAATGGTTAATCCATCCATTTTATTCTTCTTATTCTTCTATCTTTACTAACATTTCTATCCAAATATCAAATATGTGTGATATATCAAAATATACATGAAGCTATCCATGGTCGATGACTGTCTATACATCTTGAAATCTTTCTACATCAATATCTGAGCTAGCATAGTAACAATTCCTCCTCCGTTGGGGCATAGTGGGGCATCTATATCATCTTCAACTCAATAATCTAAAAAGTTGTAGCTCTTCAGCACAAAAGCAACTTGAAATATCAGCATCTCAAGCATAAGTTTGATTTTCACCTATCTTGAACCCAATCAGAACACTTTATTCTCCAATAGATCTCTTGATCGAGCAACCAACCATATTTTTATCACATCGATATCAAATCATCTAGCAAATTTTTTTCTTAGCCTTTCTAGAAAATCTTGATCAAATCTATCAAATCAACCATCATTGGGATATATCATTCCCTATCAATCCTCATGTTATTCATGTTGGAAAAACAAGGGTAGACAACTGAGAAGGGGGGGTGAATCAGTTGTCACAAAAATTATACTTATTAAACTTAATCTCAGATCTGATAAATAAACATGAAAGCATAAACCATCACCACATCAAAAACACACATAACACCAAGATTTTTGCGTGGAAACCCTATTAGGGGAAAAACCACAGTGGAGATAAGTCCACAAGTTTATACTCCATTAAAAGTCTTATAAATGGGGAATGTCAATACATTCAGGCACATTGCCTAGAGCTCACTGCTCAAATACAAAAAGGCTTACTGCCCAACGGAAGACTCACTATCTTATAGTAACATTCAAATTTCATCCAAAGATTTTGAACTGAGAAAATAGCATCTTATAATGCTTGATTATAGTTTTGGTTAAGCACATAAACACTTTCTTCTACTCACTCTTCTTCACACTTTACTTTTGCCTTCAAAAGATTAGAACATTATTTGCATATAGCACACACACATCTTGCTCACCATTGCTCTCAAATGGTATAAAAAATTGATCACATATATCCACAACTAAGGATAACATCAACTAAATGTCGGCCCAAAAATATATGAAATGTGTACAAACTATCAGCCCAAATTAATAAACAATTTATCAATGCGAACCAAACAATATCGGCCAAAACATAGTAAGGACCCAAAAAAACATGTCTCAAACACGAAACACCTTAAACAATTATGCCTCAAAGATCCACAACATGCTACAATCACCTTATCTGCCATGATAATGAAAAACATGAACTCGCAGAAGAAAATCACCAATTGCGAGCACAACAATCAATGAGAACCAACAAAAAAGATAGAGCATGATCTAGAAACATCCGCAAGTATCACGAATAACCATAGAAGCATCCACAACAACTCAAATTACTAGAATCATATCATCTTCTTTCAGGAACACCAACTAAAGCAACAAAACAACTATCAAAACACAAATACTCATAACTTAATCAAATATTCATTCAAACTTTTGAAACTTCATGTAGATAAACTAGATATACTTGTCAACAAAACCTTTAATCTAAAACTTCTTATCATTAATATACTGAGCTAGCCATCATACAGAACTTTACTTCATCACCGAAAACCTACAACTTATTTTATTACAATTTTCTCTATATCCTCGACATATATAGCCTTAAAGACATTAATGCCAATATTTTTGACATCAATGACAACCACATATCATTAATATCCAACAATCTCCCCCTTTGGCATTGATGGCAACACACAATGTAAAAAACACCATCAATGATACTTTCTCTTAGCACTTTCTCCCCCTTAGATTTTGACTCTTTTCTCCTTAACTCTTTAACAAATTTTCACATGACTCTTCTCCCCCTTTGACATCAATGAAAAATGTACACATTATCTATCTCCACACAAGCTCTGGACCACATTTTTGAACATCTAACTACTCCTGAGTAGCAGCCACAACAACATCAATCCATATCACAAGATATGACTATGAAATACAAAGACTGATGCAAGTCAATGCATCTTGATTATGATTAGGAGGGGTAACCACCCCAAGCTTCCCTCTAAGATACTCAAAAGTCTCCTTAGGCAAGGGCTTTGTAAATATATCTACAATTTGTTCCTTAGTGGGCACATACTCCAATCTGACTTCCTTTTCACTCACCTTTTCTCTCAAAAAGTGAAACTTGATAGATATATTCTTGGTTTTTGAATGCAGCGCCAGATTCTTAAAAATGTTAATTGCACTTGAATTATCACAAAATATAGAAATAGGTTCAACATACAAAACTCTAATATCTTTCAACATCTGCTTCATCCACAATAGTTGAGCACAATTGTTAGCAGCAACAATGTATTCTACCTCTACAGTAGATAAAGAAATGGCATTTTGTTTCTTACTTAACCATGAAATCAACTTATTTCCCAAGAAAAATACACCACCACTAGTACTCTTTATGTCATCCACATCTCCTACCCAATCAACATCAGTAAAAGCACTCAAACTAAGGTCATCTTCTTTAGGATACCATAGGCCAAAATCAACTGTCCCCTTCAAGTACTTCAAAATCCTCTTCACAGCTGTCACATGAGATTCCTTAGGATTAGCTTGAAATCTTGTAACCATGCATATGACATTCATGATATCGGGTCTAGTTTGAGTCAAAAAGAGAAATCCACCAATCATGGATATGTATCTAGTCTGGTTTGTTTTAGGAGAATCATCATCTTGAGTCAATTTACATGTGGTCACCATAAGTGTACCAATTGTCTTTGAATCTTCCATACCAAACTTCTTTAGCCATTCTTTCACATACTTGGACTGAGATATAAAGATCCCTTTATTTAGCTGAGTAATTTACAATACCAAAAATAATTTCATTTCTCCAATCAAAGACATCTGAAACTCACTTTGCATCTCATCATCAAAATTCATGCACAAACTATCATCTCCTCCAAAAATGATATCATCAACAAAGACTTCAACAATCAAATCTTTATCATGATCAATCTTGAAATACAAATTACTATTAGCAGTACCCTTATTAAATCCATGCTTCAACAAATACTTTTCCAATTTCGCATACCATTCTCTTGGGGCTTGCTTAAGTCCATACAATTCTTTCTTCAACTGGAAAACCATATCTCCTTGATCAATCAATTGAAATCCATTAGGTTGCTCAATATAAACTTCTTCATCTAGTTCGCCATTTAGAAATGCTCACTTGACATCCATCTGATAAACCTTGAAGTTTTTGTAAGCAATATAAGAAAGAAATAGTCTCACAGCTTCAATCCAAGCAATAGGATCAAAGGTTTCTTCAAAGTCAATTCCTTCCATCTGAGAATATCCTTTACACACTAGTCTTGTTTTGTTTCTAACAACTTCACGTTGCTCATTCAGTTTATTTCGAAAGACCCATTTAGTTCCAATTACATTGTTGTCCTTTGGTCTAGGAACAAGATTCCACATATCATTCTTCTCAATTTGCAATAGTTCTTCTTTCATTGCTTCAACCCAATGTTCATCTTTCAAAGCTTCATTGAAATTTGTAGGCTCATTCTTTGAGATCAAATAATATTCTTCTGCAATTCTTCTCCTTGTTTGAACACCTTTGTTCTTATCACCTATAGTATAATCTTTTGAATGATTTAGTCTTACATACCTTGGAGTCTTAATCTCTTTAACTTCAAGCTGTTGTGATATTACTTCTACACTTTCACTATTTTCTTCCTCTTGATTTTCCTGATTCACTGAAATTATTTGAACTTGATTTAGAGTCTGAACTTTCTTCCCTTTATCTGAACTATCATTTTGATCATCTGAATCATATTTGCAGGTTCTGGATGGTCTAAATGTTTCTTCATCAAACTTTACATTAGCACTTTCAATTACTTTCCTCAATCTCTTATTGTAGCACCAATAGGCTTTACTTTTAGTAGAATAACCAAGAAATATTCCTTCATCACTTATAGCATCAAACTTTCCTATATCTTTATCTCTTTTGATATAGAATTTACTCCCAAAGATTTTGAAGTATCTAACAATAGGATTATTACCAAACCATAGCTCATAAGGAGTCTTCCTAGTATCACCTTTGACATGTACCCGATTGAGAGTGTAAACAGAAGTACTCAAAGGTTATCTCCAGTAGATATGAAGAACATTTCCTTACAGCATCATAGTTCTAGCAGCTTCTTGAATTTTCCTAGTCTTCCTTTCCACAACTCCATTTTGTTGAGGGGTCCGCAGGGCAGATAATTGTCTCTTTATCCCATGCTCTTCATAGAAAGAATTAAACTCATCAGAAGTGAATTTACCACCTCTATTTGATCTCAGACATTTAATATTCAGACTTGCCTCTGTCTCAACAATAGCCTTAAAAATATTGAATTTCTCTAGAGCTTCAAATTTTTCCCTTAAGAAAGTAACCCACATCAATCTTGAATAATCATCAATAAGTAGCATGAAATACCTATCTCCTTGAAAACTTCTGATTCTAGAAGGACCACACAAGTCAGTATGCACAAGCTTCAATACTTCATTTGAAAAATGTTGTTTGCTTTGGAATGAAATTCTAGTTTGCTTCCCTAACTGACATTCCTTGCATATAGTATTAGTAGGTTTTATCAACTTAGGAAGATCTCTCATTGCCTAAGTAGAACTTATCTTGATAATATTGTCAAAATTTACATGACACAATCTCCTATGCCACAACCAACTTTAATCAACTTGAGCAATCATACAACTTTTACTAGTAGTACTTAGGTGAAAGATATTAACTTTTATTTTTGTGCTAGATGCAATCACATTTCTAGAACTCCCCAATATTCTACACATTCCATCATTGAATTGAAGATTATATCCCTTGTCAACCATCTATCCAACACTTAAGAGATTATGCTTCAAACCTTCCACATATAAAAAAATCATTAGTATTATGCTTACCATTAAAATAAATGGATCCTCTGCCACAGATTACACCAGATTTGTCATCACCAAATATTACAACACCATCATCATACTTTTACAAGCTCAAAATTTTACTTTTATCACCTGTCATGTGATGAGAGCATCCACTATCAATCACCCATTCATCTTTTTGTTCAACTCTGGTAGTTAGAGCTTTCTCCACACTCATGCAATTGGTAGATTCAATAGGTGTTGGATTATTTTCCTTGATAGAAATTAATACCCATTAATCCTCACTTACACTCCCTTTATCAAATTCAGCATCTATCACACCTTCATTAGCAACATAATAACACTTTCTTTGGAATCTAGGCTTGTTAGATCTTGGCTTAGGAACTCTTTCAAGACACCTTGAGGAAAAATGACCTATCTTATTGCAAGAAAAACATTTAAGAGGCAATTTCCCTTTATACTTACCTTCTCCTTTGGCTACCCTCTTGATAATAAGTGCTTCAAGCTCATCTAGTTTTCTCTATTCTTCTTTAATCTCTCTCATTTCCTACTCATACTCGAACATTTTTCTAGAAGAACTTTCTCTCGGATCATATATCTACTTATCTTTTTTGGAGACAATAGATTTGAATGAAGATTCTATCTTAGGAAGAGATTCATCAAACTCACTTAAATCAAAAGAAGCAAGCTTACCAATCAACATGTCTCTAGCTACATTTGTCATCGTTCAGATCTCCTCAATAGCATCAACTTTGTGTTTGTATGCAACATGCAAGGATCTAAGCACTTTAGCAACAATCTATGATTCTTCCAATGTTCCACCAACATATCTGATACTACACACAAGTTCGTTCACTCTTTGCATAAAAGAAGTAATGTTCTCATCTTCACCCATTCTCAATATTTCATATTTCCCTTTTAGGCTTTGTAGCTTAGCAATATTCACATGGGTATCACCTTCAGACAAAGTTTCCAACATTTTCTAGATCTCATAAGCAATCTTTAGCTCCATTATATTTGTCATCTTAGAATCAGTCAGAGCACTCAACAATTCTTCCTTAGCCCTGATATTATACTCAGCTTCCTTAATCTCACCTGTAGTAGAAGGACCATTATGTGGGATGATATATCTATTCTTTGTAATTTTCTAGTAAGGTTCACAATTTTATCTCAGATGACACTCCATTCGATTCTTCCATACAGAATAAATTTTTCCATCAAATCTCGAACTATCCTTCTTATATGTCACCATCCCAGATCACCTCAAGTAGTCAAGCTTCTCCAGAGGAACCTACTCTGATACCAATTATTGGAAACGAAAGGGCAGAACAATGAGAGGGGGGGTGAATCAGTTGTCACATAATTTATACTTATTAAACTCATTCTTAGATTTGATAAATAAACATGAAAGCATAAACCATCACCACATCAAAAACACACATAATAGCAAGATTTTTGTGTGGAAACCCTGTTAGGGGTAAAACCATGGTGGAGGTTAGTCCATAAGTTTATACTTTGTTGAAAGTATTATAAATGGGGAATGCACATGCATTCAAGCACACTACCTAGAGCTCACTGCTCAAATACAAAAATTATTACTACCCAAGGGAAGACTCACTGTCTTATAGTCACATTCAGATTTCATTCGAAGATTTTGAACTAAGAAAATAACATCTTCTAATGCCTGATTACAGTTTCAGTTAAGCACATACACACTTTCTTCTGCTCACTCTTCTTCACACTTTACATCTTCCTTCAAAATATTAGAACATTATTCACTCGCAGCACACACACATATCACTCACCATTGCTCTCAAATGGTATAAACAATCGATCATATATATCTACAACTAAGGATAACATCAACTACATGTCGGCCCAACAAAATATGAAATGTATACAAACAATTTATCAATGCAAACCAAACAATGTCTGCCAAAACATAGTAAGGACCCAAAACAACATGTCTCGAACATGAAATGCCTTAAATAATTATTCCTCAAAGATCCAAAACATGCTACAATCACCCTATCAGCCGTGAACATGAAAAACATGAACTCACAGAAGAAAATCACCAATCGTGAGCACAACAATCAATGCAAACCAACAAAATAGATAGAGCAAGATCTAGAAACATCCATAAGCATCATGAATCACCATAGAAGGATCCACAACAACTCAAATTACTAGAATCATATCATCTTATTTCAAGAACACCAACTAAAGCAATAGAACAACTGTCAGAACACAAATACTCATAACTTAATCAAATCTTCATGAGAACCTTTGAAACTTCATGTGGATAAACTAGATATAGTTTTCAACAAACCCTTTAATCTGCTACTTCTTATCATCAATATAATGAGCTAGCCATCATACTGAATTTTACTGCATCACTGATAACCTGCAACTTATTTTATTATAATTTTCTCAATATCCTCGACATATACAACCTTAAAGACATTAATTCCAATAGTGTTGACATCCATGACAACCACATATCATAAATATCCAACAATTCAACACAATCCTTGCATTGTTGTGAATCCTCAACAATTTCATCAATCAATCAGATCAATTAACTTTAGCTTGGCTATCAACATCTCAAAGAGATCATCAATATCTATTTTTGCATTTTCATCAGCAGCAGTCTTTGAACCAATGCAATGAGTACATTGCTTCAAAGAGGGGAAAAATGTAGACACCTATAATTGTCTCGATGGATCATAGTGGATAACTAACATCATTTCATCTTGAAACCCATCCTCTTTTCGATTAATTGGTTAAATTAGCCTAGCTATTTAATTAATTATGTCATTTTCATATATTAATCTAATAAATTTAATTAGGTTAATTCATCCCCTTTCATGCTAACATTTCATCTTATTAAATTAAATACATCAAGTTATTTAATTTAAATCCCTAATTCCTCTTATTTAATTAAATAACTCTAAGTTGTTTAATTTAAATATCATTTTTCTTTCCCCCTTTTCATTAAATCATTTATTTAATGAATATGATGAAATTCCCCTAATTGAAATAATCAAAAACTTTGTTTTAATTATCAATTACTAATAAATCTAATTCCCCCCACTTACAAGGGAATCTTCCAATGAAATATTCATCCTTTGCACATTCCTACAAAAGGAATATTCCCATGGAATATTCCTTCCCATTTTACACATTAAAACTTTATTTTAAATTGTTAAATATCTAATTTTCCTCACCCATGAGGATATTCTAAGGAATATTCTTCCTTCTAACAAACTTACAAGACTTCATGTGCAAGTCTTGTAAGTGTGTTTGTTTGGATTAATGTGAGCCCTTGATTAAATATCATCTTGTATTTTCAACCCTTGATGATAATCCATGATCCATGCCTCCATCTTCTTTCCTTTTTGACCATTGATTTTATCTTAACCCTTAATTTCTTAATTCTCTCCTATAAATAGGTCACTATTTGGAGACAAATGGATCCATCTTTTAACATAAAAATTATGCTGTTAAAAATAACTTGCATTTGCACTCATATTTAACCTTATTTTAGCTTATTTTAATTGCATCATATTAGCTTAGCTTCCATTAATGACTTCCATGTAGCATAAATACATCTATTTAGTATTATGTAATTAGGGTTTGAATCTTGTTTAGATTAAACTTTATTTATATTAGCTTTGCATATACCCATATCAATCATCTTAGCCTACATCATGTTGAAATAGCTTACATCATGTTCATTTAGCTTTAAATCATGTTTCATCACACATCTTTGATCGGTTTCGTCGATTCTTTTCAACATAATTGATCAAAACAAGCTCAGTATACAAGGGATTATGAAAGGTTTGTCATTCCACATCAATGTGACATCACTCCCCCAATAGGATACATTTCAATTTCTTAGATTAAAGGTTTTCCAAGCTTTCATGATTTAGAATGTTAGTTTTAATGGCTTCTTTGTCTTTGTTTACAGTGAATGAGCTTATTGGAATTGATGCTTAGTGGGTTAAATATACCTCAAACTCATATGGATCGGGTGTAGTTAACCTATACTATGTCATTGGTCACAGGGTTCACCAAAATTTGATGTAGGAAAAGTGATCCTAGATCCAACTAAGATTAACCTATTTTCACTTAGCATTACATTTGGACACAAAACCAACTAGGGTTGATGATTGGATTACTACCACAATAGAGAGCCAATCTTTTAGGGTATTTTGTATGTTTTTTTGTGTGATGTGGTGATTAATAAATTTTATGTTTGATATAAAATCCTATTTGGCAGATAACCCTAGATCTAAAATAATGTAATTTATCACATACACAAAAATGGAAAGTAACAAAAAAAGATTCAAATCTGAGACTAATACATAGAGAGAAACCTATGAAATAAATTTGAATTTTATTTTCAAGGACAAGGGCATTGGGTTCCCTAGACTAGATTGCTTCTTCGGATTTGAAAAATCTAAAATGAAAGCTACAGTATGCTCTATGTTTTTGGAACTATCTTCTCTTGAAACTCTCAGATCTGACCTACACACATGAAAAGAGGGTGATAAGCTATTTTTTATAGGAGATTTCCTAAGTCAAAACCCATTTTGGTATTTCTACCCCCATGTACAATAAGTAAAGATGATCAAGAGGGAATACCCTAGGTTGGGAAAAGGCCAAAACAACAATAATTGACTGAAATGATAAATGATAAATGATCATGTTACCTTGATCTGAAATCCTAACTCAATACATCTTCATAATTTGGCATAGTTGATCATAATAGCTCCTTGCACACTATTTTTCTTTATTCTTCTTGATGTCTTGCAAGATTGATCTTGATTAATGAAAGTGTTGTAATAATGCTACTAATTATCCTCTTGAATTTCCTTGAATAATTTTAGGATCTTCAATTTTATCTCAAAAATTTCTAGTTCTTGTTAGGATTTCAAATGATGAAAATAACTTGTATTTATATTCAATTCTTCTAATTTCCCAAAAATCAATTACTGATAGCCAACAAATGAAGTTAGATTTATTTAAATATTAAAATATTGACACCAACATATTCAAAATGGGGCCAAAATAGGATAGACAAGGGCATTGGGCAACCTAGTCCAGACCCATCCTTGTTGGGGCCTTAAACATTGGGGAAAATATTAAATTCTTACTTTCATTCCCATTATTTTATTTTTTGAAGATATTTATAAAATGGGAAATTTAAGGTATAATTAGGTCCCAACACATAGGGGAGCTAGACTTAGTGTGAAATTATCAAGGGTAACATTTTTCTATACTACAAAAATGATATGAGAAGTCTCACTATTTAAGCTTGTAGAATCCTAAATATTGATGAGTATATTATTGATGTTGTTGTTTCCTTGTTCAAGAAGACCCTTGAAGAAAATTTAATGGATATTTCAGAATGAAATTTTTGAAGTGATTTCTAATGTGTTAAGTGACATGGATAATTTTAAAATGGTAGAAGAAATCTCTAAGGGAGAAGTGAGGGTTGTTGTCTTCTCCTTTGGAGATTATAAAGCCCTTGGTCCTAATAGTTTTCCTCATTCTTCTGAGATTTCTATGAAATTATTAGATAGCATCTTGTAGTAGTTTCTAGAGACCTCTTTAGGTATTGTAGAATTTTGAAACAACTCAATACTACTTTTATTTTATTGGTGCCTAAAAAAGAAAAAGTAACCAATATAGTGGACTTGAAAACTATAAGTGTTTGTAATACCTTTTATAAAATATTTTCTAAAATAGTTGTGATGGAACTTCAAATTTTTCTCTTTGAATTCCATTTTATCTTGCCCTTGTCTTGGTCTTTCATATTGTTTGGGAAAAACCTGAGGTTGGGGTTTTTATTTTTTGTCTTCATTAAAATCCTAATGTCTTATGTTACACCTTGGGTGGGATCTATTTGGCCATTACCTTTTTGAAGTGGATTTTAAAACAACTTATGCCCCATCACTTTGTCTAAGTCGGGCCCCTTTCTGATTTATTGTTTTAATTTTTCCACCTGACTTTATTACTCCCTAAGTCTAGGTTGGCCCATGCCCCTATGTTTAAAAAAAACTTAAGCCATTGTTTGTCGTTGGCCTAAGGTGATGTCCCCTTGTGCCTTTAATAAATGTTTTATATTTTGCAGGGAACAACTTTAAATGACCGTCGATCAACCATCGGTTGATCTCAGCTATTCCCCACAATCCCATGATGACTCCACCATAGAGTCTCAACTGATTGCAATATCATGGGTGAGTGCCACATGTCTTATCTGGCGATGTCGAAGAGATGATGAAAATGCTTTAATATATCTATCGGGTTTTAATATGTTATATGGCGGGTTAATAAAGTGGCTACGAGATGCACGTGCTCCAAATCAATGGAGATGTTATAATCTTGATGAAAAGCTACTCGATGGTTAATTACAATGCTTGCGACTGTGTTGAATGAACATGATTGCCGATGGTGGAGATCAACGGTTGCCCACCATCGCATGATCAAAAGTTGCGAGTTTTGTATCGATCACGATATCATGGGTGAGTGCCACATGGATTTCCTTGGTGATGCATAGTATGGTGGGCCCTTAGTGCCATGATGGAGATTGTGTCAGCTTGTTTTGAAGGCAGTCGTTTGATGATTTGACAGAAATGAAGGATCGAGGGTTGAAATTTGAATTTGTATCAAATATGATTTGATCCGTTTGTTCAGTGTGTGAGTAAGCTTTAATGGCAGATGAGACATCTACTGGCTTGATTTGATCGACATAAAGTGGTTTTCCTTTGCTCTATTTTCTCACAAAGTATTCAAGCACCTTTGTGAAGCAGCTCTAGAGCCAAGGACGAAGTTACGAGCGGTCACAACAAAGGATTTGGGTTTCTATAAAGCACAAAACTGTGAGTTAATTTTTGTACCTCCTAGTTATTCTGATTGAGAATTTGGGAAAATTGTGGTACGCTTGTTAGAGAGTTCATTGATAATTTTTCTGGGGGCTATAGGTTAGTTGAATTGTGAGAAATTGTAGGGTTATATTCTGTAATTTTGTTTTTAGTTTAGCCCTGTTTTATTTTAAAGATTTGAAATATCAAGGAATCCCTAGTTTACCAAAGATGGCACTGCCAAAGCAACATTTTGGCCAAGCCGACTATTTACACAAAAATTTATATAATGACTTCCTGGATCAACGCCATCATCAACTAATGATAGGAAGAAGGGGTTGGTCTTGATGTGTGGAAGAACCCTGGGGGACAGATTGGTATGTATCTATTCCAACATTGTTGGTGCTAGGGTTCCCATGACAGGTTTGGAGATGTTTAGATTATGGTATGGGTAGAGGAATTTGCCTCACCATTTCTTGAATGGTTGGAGATATGAGATGGGGAAGTTGGTGGTACCAAATGTATTCCCTGATGAGGATTTGCTCAGGGCAGTGGCAGCATGTTATGACCCTGTTACATGAGTAATAAGAGATAATGACAGGGGGGCCTTGCTAAGTATAAACAAAGAAGAATTTCAATAGGTTTTTGACTTGAGTGAGCCTAGCCCATTCTTGGTTCATATTGATCTTGAGGAGATGAAGCAAAACTATACAAGATCAAAGTCACTTTTCAGGGTTAGGCTGCTTCCACCTCATCTGGCAAGGGCAGGTGGTTCAAGGTATTATATCAACCCTAGTGACCAGGAGCCTTTTAGGATAAATTGTTTTGCTAATCATTTCTTAGCCACTTTTTATTCATTGTGTCAGATTTTGGGTTATAACCCGAATACGGTGATTCCAATTGCCTATATGTTTATGGGGGTGAAAATACAACACCCTAACTTCTCAGTGATTTATGATTTTGCATCCTTTTTGGCTGAGAAGATACATGAAGGGCTATTAAAGTTGCAGCAAAAGGATGTAGACACTCCATTCTTCTGGTATTCCATGTTGATGTACATGTTCTTGTACAAGAATGCTGATTTATTTTCTGAGAAGATGGAATTAAGACAAGTGGTTAATGGAGAAAGACTATTGATGCAAGCATGGACTACAGACTTATCTTATAATAGGGAAAGTGCTAGTTTTGTGCAGTTTGATAATTATTTTGCTTCCATATTGAGGGCTAGATTGATGGTGAAAGTACCCAGAATCCCTGGGGACTTACATGATTTTCTCAGACCGAAGGGGAGGAAGCCAGATTTGAAAATTTGTCACAACTAGGGGGACATTATCCCATACCCAGTTAGCACTGTCTTGAGAGTGTATGGCTTCCAAGGAACTTGACATATTCTTCCATACAATGTGCCACCGAGAGTAGGGTTTGTTGAGGTTATGTGGTAGATTGGTTGTATCCATGAGGACAACCTAACAAGGAAAGGTAAGGGAACCCTTTTCCCTGATTATACTGTTGTATCTGATTTTGTGTTTTGAAAAGGAGTTTGGGTCCACTTTGGGAATTTTTTTGATGATTATCACTTAAGGTGTGGTCCCAAGCGACAACATGACCCTGAGGGCTTCTTTTCCCTTTTCAGACAATGGATAAAGGGTGGTAAGTTTGCACATGAATTCAATTTTCCTAAGGATCTGATTAGGAATGAGTTTGATTTGAATAAGAAGGAATTGAACAAAAAAAAATGGATAGCATATGAGAAGCTATTAGCGATTATGCATAAAATGGATCCCAAATATGATCCATTAATGGAATTTACCCCATCCCACAATAAAGTTGGTTTTTTCATGGACAACTTCAAGGAAATCATGGGAATTTTGATGACAAAGAAGATAAACTTGGAGTTGGACTTTGGTACACAAGAGTCTGATATGAGGCCTACTAAAATGAGGCCAACATATCAACCTATAGTGAAATGGCCTCTTTATAAAAGAAAGAGAAATGACAATAGTGATGAGGAGGAGGAAAATAAAAAGGGAAAACAGATCATGAAAGCATCAGCACAACCAGGTTGAAAGGTCAAAACACCTGGGGGAATCAAAATCATTGATTTGGACTCATCACCAGAGGATAACCCTTCACCACCACCATCAGAGACAAGCGCTAAGAGGAAAAATATTGGAGAGGCATAAGAAGATCCGATGGATGAAATTATGGTCATAGATCAGGATATGCAAGTTGGTATGCCTTCTCCTCCTAGGTCAGATTAATTGGTTTTGTGTGACTTGGATATGAAAGGATAGTGTGTGCAAGATGCAAGGATGGAGGCATGTAGGGAATTTTTGGATGATGATGCATTTGTCAAAACTTGAGTTTTCTTCCAATTTGTATGGAGAATGAGGTTAGAGGAGTATCAATATAAATGCAAGAAGAGAAGAGAGTTGATGCTTGATAGGTCAAACTAGGAGAATGATGATGAAGTAAAAAATGAATTGATGGAAGAATTTAAGAACGTCACTCTTGAGGATGGGAGAAAATTAGTGACTCAAGGTAGTGTATTAATTTTTCCTAAATTGGATATAGTAGATGCAATGGCATTTAATGCTATTCTAAAATCCAAACATCCCTTGCAAAATCTTGAGGAAGAGATCAAGGCAACATTGCAAGATTCTGCCTTCAGTGAAGAATATGAGACCCTAGAAATTTGGGCTTTGGCACCTCAAGGTAGAAAGCCTAATGCAACTGACATTAGCCCAAACTTAAGGGGAGGGTTAATAATAAAGAGAGCCTCAATAACTTCAACTACATAGGCTAATAATTTAACTATGAATGTGGCCAAATTGGCCCAAAAGACTACTGAGAGGGAAGAAGCTGAGAAGAAGAGCTTAATGGAAAAGTACAACTTCATAATTTGAGAGTACATAAAGGTGCAACAAAAGAATGTTGAGCTGCAAACTGAGGTGGATAGGTTGAAATATAGGAAAATTGGGGAGACCTCAAGTACTTTAGGTATCATGACATTGCCTTCCACATCATGATCAATGCCTCTTCTCCAATTGTTTCTACACCAGGGTCCCCCACTCAAACTCCTTGTCTTAGTCCTACTTGTCTTAGTCCTACATTGGAGCCAATTGAGGAAGAAGAAGAGTGCTCTATGGATCCTACTAAGAAGCAACTAATGCACAAGATTATAGAGTTGCAGGCATCCCTAAAGGCAAGTGAGGAGGGAGCACTTAAGAAAAAGGGAGAGATTTTTGACATAGTTTTGAGGCACTTGAATGAAAGGGTTGATGGCAGATTTCCATCAGTCTATTCTTTATATTCTCTATTTTTGGATGCAATAAAGAATATTAGTAGGGATCAGGAGGTAGTGTTACCCTTAGTTGAGAAATGGATCCCTAGGGCCAATGATTTAGATATAATGTACAAAGCCTCAAGTTTTGATACAAATAATAGGCCCCAATAATTAAGGCCTACTCAGATATTTGTAAAGTCATTGCAAGGTTTTCAAGCCTTACCAGATGATTTGAGTAAGAAAATCAGAGAATTGGTAAAGAATTTTGATGATTGCAGTGATACATCTTTACCTAATATAATTGATGCATACGAAAATGCTAAATCTTTGTAACAATGGCAGGATAGAGAAAATGAGGTCATCAATGCACAGATCAAATTGATTTGTGATGACTCAGACTATGACTTGTTGGTGAGCTGTATGGACAAGATCATCAGTACCAATACATTTTTGGAATCTTTCAAGAGAGAAGTGAATCAAGTAGTGGTTAAATACACACCTTATAGTGGTAAGCTAAATGAGGTAGTTAATTTTGATTAGCTGGTTGATGAAGAATACCAGAGATGGGTAAATATATTCTTAATCAAGGAAGAGTAAAATAGAGCTGGCTATTGGCGGTTAACACCTCAACTGTTGTAGTCACAATAGATTCTAATTTGTCTTTGGTGGTAGTTTTGGCACAGGTTTCTGGAGGTCTTGTGGATGCATCAACCATACTCAGTGAGTAGGATGAACAAGATTATTCTCAAGGATCAACTGTTATAAAAAATTCTTGAAGTGTCATAGGGTGGTCCAAGTGACTGGTGACATGTGTACTTCTGGCCTGATGCTTGTTTGCTCCTTCATTCTCTATAAGAAGGATTTCAAGGCCAGATGTACGAGTTAGAAAGTTAGGTAATTTTGGTTGAGTCTAGGTGAAGTTGCAGAGGAATTGTAAAGCCTAATAGTTTTAGTGAAAATGCAATTTAGGTTTTTTGTCATTCTGTAGTAGGTTTTGAACTCATGGGAATTTGATGTTTTGTGATAGTACTAGTAGTTGAATTAAAATAAATTATTTCAAACTCATGTCTCTCCATTGTATAAGAATATCATAATTTTGAATAAAATAATCAAGGGTTTTTACGTTCATCTCATTGTTGTGGTGTGTATGATTCTCAGTTTAGCTTTAATTCAAAGAATTAATTAAAATGCTTCAATGGGATCATAGGTGGGTATGTTTTATATAAGGATTTGATAAGAAGTATTGGGTTAGAATACATAATGATGATATTGTAAGGAAATATTATTAGATATCTTACATGTTATGTGTTAAATTTTCCATAAACCCTTAAATGCTTATGAATTTGACTCCTCCAATGGTATATGGCATTGATCTAAGTTGTACTTATTCGTTAGGTTCAATATTTGTTTGTCTCTACTTAGAGCTTTCTAAAAATTGAAAATTAATGATTGGATTTCACTATGAAGTGTTTTTGTAATTATCTCATGCTCCAAATGGTTGATATTACTGATGAATAACCAATTCTATTCAGTTTTATCCCGTTCTATTGAGCTATTGAGTGAGATTATCTATTATTGTTAATGTTGTTAATGATCATGGTGCAGAGGTTATAAACACATTAAGGGATCACCCTCCCAGGTCTTGCAGAGCCCAAAGTGTAGGAGGTCTTTAAAACCCTCGTCAGTTGGTCTGGGGCCTTCGAGCTGCCCTTGATTGGAATTGGCAATTCCATATGTAGATTAGAAGATCAACCTGGTTATAGTAAAAACAACCAAAAAAATGGTGAATCTATTAAGGATGTTAATCTAAATATTTTTGGTCGGTGGTTAGTTGTCCATTTTGCATAGAGTTTCTGGTGTAGGAGCACCCCAAAGTGCATCTAGGAGAGTTAACTAGGAGGTTAAGAATTAACAATTTGTTTTAGATCAAATGTAGCAAACTCCTTCTATTCTTTGTGTTTGTGCCTTAGAGGCATTTGAGGTCAGGTATTATGTTCATAAAGGTCATGTTGACCATTTGCTAGATTGGGGTTTGGCTACAAGGAGAAATTATGACCTTTGTAGACCTTCCTAGGTGTTAGTTTTTTTCAAAATTTTGCAAATAATGCCTATTGGGAAAGCCACAAGCGGCCATGGAATAGTCAGGCTCGAGCTTAACTGAATTGGAAACCTTTATAAGGTGTGTCTCAACCTGTTGGAAGGTTGGAAGCTTTTGTAATGTGGAAATTTCATGAATGCTAGTGTGGACAGTGAGAAGAATTGTATAATTCTGTTTGTTATGCTTTGAATTTGTGTGATCAGGAGTGATCATGGCTCTATAAATTGATGTAGCTTGTGGTGTAAAATTTTTTCTAAGTTTGTGTGTTAGAATTTAGGTTGTGTTATCAATTTGCAGGCATTGTTTGTTTAGTTAATTTATTTCTTTTAGGTTGTTGACCTGACAGTCAGTCTGTAAAGGATGGAGATCTAGTTACAATCCCACTGTACCTTGTGTACGGGCCTTGGGAATTGTGATTAGGCTCCATGTCTGTATATAGACTAGGATTAGGAGTGGTTAGGAGTCAGGGAAGCATGCAAAAAGTCTTCTCCTAGGCGAGCTTGACAGTGCCCGACTAGGAAAGACAGGAAGTGCAAAGCACTTAACTGGCAGGGGTGTCTATCTCCTGGAAATTCATGGTGTGGAGAGGGCAAGTGAACTCCTTACCAAGGTTTAATAATAAGGAGGAAGCCCCATCAACTTGTTTGGTGAGGGAAAAACTTAACAGTTTTCAAGAAGATAGGGAAAAGACCCAAAAAGACCTAAGTTCTTGATCAGTTCCAGTTTGAGGAATTGTATGGGCAGATGGAGGTCAGGACCACTATATTCTTCAAATGACAGACATGAAGAACAAGAACCCCAAGAGTAAATTCAGTGTTCTCTGGTAACCTTGGAATATTATTGTGTTTGCTCGGAGATAGAGACCTAATTGGGCTCTTGGGCTAGTAGCCTAATAAACCCTAATTGAGGGTTTGGTGGAAGTGAATTGTAAATGGAGTATGGTGGATTGTCAAGAACCCTAGGGAGATGGTTTTAAGCCTTTGGAAACATCTCTACACCCCTGCAAGGTTAAAATTTAGCTATTGGAGGTTATTAGTCTTTAGGGAAGATTAAGGGCTAAGGGAAGAGTAAGAGTAATGCACCAAGGGTGGCTTGGTAGATTGGAATTGAGATGGTAGTGGGGTTGGCCAGGGGAACCAGGGTTACTTAAGAGAAGGTCCTAAAGGTTAAGGTGGTTAAGACACCAAGGAGATCTTGCTAGCCAAGATCCAGAGCATGGAACAGAGATTGTTCCATCCAACCCTACCCTATCAGATTGGTATCAGAGCAAGTTAAAGATTTGGGATAGAATCTTGTATGTCAGACTTTGAATCCAGTGGTTCCACAACCATGCTAAAAAATATTGAGTTGGCAAAGAAGGTTGAAGATCAGGAGGAAGATAATAGGATGTTGAGAGAAAGACTAGCTCAACTAGAGCAAGCATTGAGCAATGTGCAAATTAAGGCCGATGATGTGAGTGATAGATTGGAGGGCAAGGTACCAGAGAGTGAAGAGGTTGTAGAGGAGGACAAGACCCCTGAACCTAACCCTTTTTTTCAAGAGGATCCTTTGTTGAAGGCATTGAAATCTTTGAGTGGGAAAGCACTTGAAGGTATACCACTGTTCAGTGGCAAATTGGAGGCTGGCCTAGTCCTGGATTGGATAGAAGGCATGGAGAACCATTTTGAATGTGATGGAGTCACTGAACCATAGAAGGTGAAGGTGGCCAAGTCTATATTGAGAGGATCTACCTTGATATGGTGGAAATTCTTTCAGAAAGAGAGGGAAAAGGAAGGTAAGAAGCCTATTTCAACTTGGAAAGGTATGGTGGCAAAAGTGAGAGAAGCATATATACCAGATGATTATGAGATTTAGTTACACAAGAAGAGACAAAGCTTGAGGCAAAGAGACCAAGATGTGAACACTTACACTAAGGAGTTTTAGAAACTTTATATGAGGTCCAATGTTTTAGAAGATGAAAGTCTCAAGGGGGCTAGGTATCTTAACGACTTGAAGTGGAACATCCAAGAGGAGATGACTCTTCTAAGTCCAAAGACAGTACACCAATGCTATCAATTAGCTATTAAGATTGAGGAAAGAAGCAAGAGGAAACATGATCAGGCTTCTAAGAGTAGAGGCAAAGGCAAAGATCAAAGAGGACATAGAGGTGGCTACCAAGGTAGAGGAGTTGAGCAAAGAAACCAAGGAGATTCTAAACTCACTGAGCATGGGAGTGAAACACCTTCTAGAGGAGGTTATGGAAGAGGTAGAGGTTCTCAAGGAGGATCAAATAGAGGAAGAGGAGCAGGCAGGAGCAATTCATATTTTGCTACTATGAAATGTTACCATTGTGGGCAAGTAGGACATCCAGCTTATAGGTGCCCAGAGAAAGCATCTTCATCAAATGCTGAGAAGAGGGTGGCATATGCTCAAGAGGACACCATGAGTACTAAATCACCAGAGGTCAGTCACATTGAATCTGAAATGGGGGAGAATCTGATGTTTAGGAGAGTTTTGATCAGACAACCGGTCAAGGAGGAACCAAAACAAAGAAGAGCTCTATTTAGAGTGAGATGCAAAATACTTGGGAAAGTATGCAAGGTTATTGTAGATTCAGGTTCAACAAATAACATCATCTCAGAAGAGGCAGTAAAGAAGCTGAAATTGGAGAAGGTACCCCACACTAACCCATACAAAGTAACATGGTTGAACAAAGGGCAGAGTGTTCTTGTCAATGAGCAAGTAACGGTGGAGTTTTCCATTGGAGGGTACAAAGATAAGTTAATTTGTGATGTGTTACCCATGGATGCATGCCATATACTATTGGGAAAACCATGGCAATATGATAGAAGTGCCATGTATGATGGGAAGGAGAATATTATTTCTTTTAAAAAGGATGGGAAGACATTTAAGTTGCAATCACTATCAGAAGAAGAAGAAGGATAGTTAAAGACACCAAGTGTCCTATTAAGTAGTGGTAAGGATTTCCTTAACAACCCACATCAAGGGGGTGAAGGATATGTGATCATGTTGCAATCTAAAGAAGAGGACAAGACTGAAAAATAGTCATACCTGGAGTAGTCTAGAAGTTGCTTGAGAAGTATAAGGATATAGTGAGTGATGGTGCACCTGCAACTTTACCTCCAAAAAGGGCCATTAGTCATCAGATTGACTTCATACCTGGAGCATCATTGCCTAACAAAGCAGATTATAAGCTTACACCAGATCAGAAAGTAGAGGTAGCTAGACAAGTGCAAGAGTTATTGGATCAAGGATTGATTAGGAAGAGCATCAGCCCATGTGCAATACTAGTGGTCTTAGTAACCAAGAAAGGAGGCAAGTGGAGATTATGCATTGACTCTAGAGCAATAAACAAAATCACAATGAGGTATAGGTTCCCTATTCCTAGGATTGAAGACTTGATGGATTGTCTTGGAGGAGCTCAGTACTTCACCAAGTTGGATCTCAAGACTGGATACCATCAGATTAGAATGAAGGATGGAGATGAGTGGAAGACAAAATTTAAGACAACAGATGGGTTGTATGAGTGGAGAGTTATGCCATTTCGCCTCTCTAATGCCCCTAGCACATTCATGAGGCTCATGAATGAAGTGCTCAAGGACTTTATAGGGTTATTTGTGGTGGTATATCTTGATGATATACTCATCTTTAGCAAGACAGCAGAAGAACACTTAAAACATGTGGAGTTGGTTCTTAGAAGATTACAAGAAGAGAAGTTAGCCATCAATTTAGAGAAGTGTGAGTTTTTCAAACAAGAGCTTGTATATTTGGGTTTTGTAGTGTCCCAAGAATCATTAAAAATGGATCCAAGTAAGGTGGAAGCTATCCTAAACTGGCCTACACCAACCACAAGGACTGAGGTAAGAATTTTCCATGGATTGGCTCAATTTTATAGGAAATTCATAAGAAACTTTAGTGGCATATGTGCACCAGTCCTAGATACAATCAAGGGTGGTTTGAAAACCAAGTTTGTGTGGACTCAAGAAGATGAGAAAGGGTTTGAGAAACTAAAACAAGAAGTGGCAACTCAACCTATTCTCTTATTACCAAGCTTTGACAAATTGTTTACTATGGAGTGTGATGCTAGTGGAGTTGCAGTAGGAGGAGTGCTTAGTCAAGAAGGCAGGCCCATAGCTTTCTTCAATGAAAAGCTTAATGAAGCTAAGAAGAAGTACTCAACCTATGACCTAGAACTTTATGCTTTGGTTCAGTCACTTAGGAAGTGGAGGCAATACCTTCTACCCAAGGAGTTTGTGGTCTTTACTGACAATCAAGCACTTAGTTATATCAACACCCAAGAGAAGTTGAGCAATAAACACTTGAAATGGATGGAGTACATCCAAGCTTTTACTTTCACCATCAAGCACAAGAAGGGACAATTGAACAAGGTAGTAGATGCATTGAGTAGAAGATTGCTGACAGTGCAAGAGATACAGATCAAGAGCATTGGAATAGAGAGCTTCAAGGATCTCTATGGGGAGGATGAAGATTTCTTAGAGGCCTACAAGGTATGTTCTGACTTTGAGAATCATTTTCATAGCCAATACTCAGAGTATACTTTGAAAAGTGGATTTTTGTTTAAAGGGAATCAGTTATGTGTTCCAAAAGGGTCAGTGAGAGAAAACCTCATTCAGGAAAAGCATAATGGTAGTCTTAGTAGACATTTTGGCATCAACAAGACAATAGAACTAGTGAAAAGGTTCTACTATTGGCCTAAGTTGTCAAGAGATGTCAAGAGGTATGTGGAGCAATGTGTTATGTGTATGAAAGCTAAGGGAGGGGCTATTAATGCTGGCCTATATCAACCCCTACCCATTCCTAATAGACTATGGGAGTGTGTTAGCATGGATTTTGTGGTAGGGCTCCCTAAGACCAAGACTAGATTTGACAGTGTCTATGTGGTGGTAGATAGATTCAGCAAGATGAGTCACTTTATCCCTTGCAAAACCACTCATGATGCTAGCTATATAGCTCACCTTTTCTTCAAGGAAATTGTAAGGATCCATGGATTACCTTTAAGTATTGTTTTAGACAGGGATGTGAAGTTCATGAGTCACTTTTGGAAGACTCTATGGAGCAGATTAGGTACCAACCTATCTTTTGGATCAGCTTACCATCCTCAGACTGATGGTCAAATAGACATGGTTAACAGGGTGATAGGTAACCTTCTAAGGTGCCTAGCCAAAGAATATGGATAGACATGGGACATGGTTATCTCACAGGCTGAGTATGCTTATAATGACAGTGTGAACCGGACCACAGGGAAGAGTCCTTTTGAGATTGTGTATGGAATGCACCCAAGAGGTATATGTGAGCTTAGGGATCTAGGAGCTATGGAACATAGGAGTGGACATGCAGAGGACTTCACTCAAACCATGAAAGAGATTCAAGAGCAGGTAAAGAAGACAGTCAACATGGCTACACAAAAGTTGAAAGACAAGCTATATATGTCAAGAAAGGATTTACAATTTGTGGTAGGAGACTATGTCATGGTTCACCTTAACAAATCAAGGTTGCAGAAGGGTACATCAACCAAATTGCAAATGAAAAGAGTGGGACCATGCAAGGTATTAGCCAAGTATGGCAAGAATGCATACAAGGTGGAGTTACCTACAGATTTGGGAATTTCACCAGTCTTCAATGTAGTTGATTTGATCAAGTACAAGGGATCAGTCAATGACATGGATCAAACCAGTAGGGAGATCTTCAAGGAAGTAAGCAACATACCCTTACCTATTCAAGACAAGCTTCAGGCAGAAAGGACCTTGGAGTCAAGGGTGAATAAATCTACAAGGCATAAAGTGTATATGGAGCATCTTGTCAAGTGGAAGAACAAACATGAATCTGAGGCTACATGGGTGGATGAAGCTTAGTTCAAGAAGTAGGGTATTGACCCATCTCTAAACTCTCATCACATTCCTTATAGTCTATGCAGAGGGGGAGAATGGTGCAGGAGCACCCCAAAGTGCATCTAGGAGAGTTAACTAGGAGGTCAAGAATTAACAATTTGTTTTAGATCAAATATAGAAAACTCCTTCCATTCTTTGTGTTTGTGCCTTAGAGGCATTTGAGGTCAGGTATTATGTTCATAAAGGTCATGATAACCATCTGCTAGATTGGCGTTTGGCTAAAAGGAGAAATTATGACCTTCGTAGACCTTCCTAGGTGTTAGTTTTTTTCAAACATTTGCAAATAAGGCCTATTGGGAAAGCCACAAGTGGCCATGGAATAGTTAGGCTTGAGCTTAACTGAATTGGAAACCTTTATAAGGTGTGTCTCGACCTGTTGGAAGGTTGGAATCTTTTGTAATGTGGAAATTTCATGAATGCTAGTGTGGACAGTGAGAAGAATTGTATAATTTTTTGTGTTATGCTTTGAATTTGTGTGATCAAGAGCGATCATGGCTCTATAAATTGATGTAGCTTGTGGTGTAAACTATTTTCTAAGTTTGTGTGGTAGAATTTAGGTTGTGTTATCAATTTTCAAGCGTTGTTTGTTTAGTTAATTTATTTCTTTTAGGTTACTAACTTGACAATCAGTCTATAAAGGATGGAGATCTAGTTACAATCCCACTGTACCTTGTGTACGAGCCTTGGGAATTGTGATTAGGCTCCATGTCTATATATAGATTAGGATTAGGATTGTTTAGGAGTTAGGGAAGCATGCAAAAAGTCTTCTCCTAGGTGAGCTTGATAGTGCCCGGCTAAGAAAGATAGGAACTGTAAAGCACTTAACTGGCAAGGGTGTCTATCTCCTAGAAATTCATGGTGTGGAGAGGGTAGGTGAATGCCTTGCCAAGGTTTAATAAGAAGGAGGAATCCCCATCAACCTTTTTGGTGAGGGAAAACCTTAACAGTCTGCAAGAAGATAGGGAAAAGACCCAAAAAGACCTAATTTCTTGATCAGTTCCAGTTTGAGGAATTGTACGGGCAAATGGAGGTCAGGACCACTATATTCTTCAAATGACAGACATGAAGAACAAGAACCCCAAGAGTAAATTCAGTGTTCTTTGGTAACCTTGGAATATTAGTGTGTTTGCTTAGAGATAGATACCTAATTGGGCTCTTGGACTAGTAGCCTAATAAACCCTAACTGAGGGTTTGGTGGAAGTGAATTGTAAATGGAGTATGGTGGATTGTCAAGAACCCTAAGGAGATGGTTTGAAGCCTTTAGAAACATCTCTACACCCTTGCAAGGTTAAACTTTAGCTATTGGAGGTTATTAGTCTTTAGGGAAGATTAAGGGCTAAGGGAAGAGTAAGAGCAGTGCACCAAGGGTGGCTTGGTAGATTGGAATTGAGATGGTAGTGTGGTTGGCCAGGGGAACCAGGGGTACTTAAGAGAAGTTCCTAAAGGTTAAGGTGGTTAAGACACCAAGGAGATCTTGCTAGCCAAGATCCAGAGCATGGAATAGAGATTGTTCCATCCAACCCTACCTTATCAGTTTTCATGGTATTTCTTTTATTTGAAGGTCGAGCTTGTGGGTTTTGTGTTTTTTTTGTCCATTTCTTCTATCATTCAAAATTTTCAAGTTATTTTGTCAAGTATTTTTATACATTGTCAGTAGAAGAGTTCTAAATATCTTTTAAGTTCCACCAGGTGTCTCTAGATAGTTGGTATTCCCAGGATAATTGCGTGGTGACTCTGTAGTCTTTGCACCAGTGTGTATCTTATTTGAATATTTAATACAAATTGAAAGATCTTCGGACAAGCACGACAAATGAGGAACACCAGGTCGTTCATAAACAATCACCCAAAACAAAAATTGGAGGGTGAACTTCCTAAAATGAAGAAGGACTAGATAAAGAAGAAACCAGAATCTAGCAATGTTGCTCCCATGTCACAAAATCTTGTACAGCAAGGTACAAGTAATCCTTTACATCCCATCCCTAAGACTCTTGAACAAGAGTCTAGACATTCAGAATTAGATAGTTGTGGATTTTTTGATGCATTATTTAATACACCCGTTCAAGAGGATGTAGCATGTCATAATAAAGGACCTGTTAGTGTCCAATATATTGAAAAGAGAAGAGGTAGGAGTAGAAGTCAAAGCCATCACAAAGAAAGCACCAGTGATGTGCCTCCTCCTCCTACTAAAGATGATGGAACACCTTTATTGTTTAAACATGTGCTTGAAGATGTAAATCTGATTGACCTAAGTGATACATCAAGTTCCGATATGACTTTGCTTGAACCTGATGATGTTTTTGGAGATATTGACTACTTAAGATGAGAGATCCAAAAAAAAGTTGAGCTTATGATGAAAAAGGATAAGGAGAGGGAAACATAACTGATGCATGTTGTAATTGAGAGGGATAGGTTAATTAGATAGTTGGCAACAATGAAGCTCCTGAACCAAAAAAAACTTGAGCCAGAAGAGGAAGGTCTTGTTGTACATGAAATTTTTGATAAGGAGATAAATCCTATATCTAAAGATGGTCCTGTAGGTCAAGTTGATGCCCAATCAAAATGTGTAGATCCAAAACCCTCAAACCCTATTAAGCCTGAACCAAGTAATCCAAACCCTAAGCTTGTTCTAGACAAAGGAAAATAGAAGGCTGAGGGGATTAAGATAAATGATAGGGTGACTTCTCATCCCCCTAAAAGAGATTCCCCATCACATGTATTTGTACAAGCTGAGAGTGCCTTAGAGAGGGTTAGGAGGGAAGGTGAGGCTCTTGTGGAAGAGTTAGAGAGAATTGAGATTGAAGTTGCAAATGTAGAAGTGAAGAGGAAAATAAGTTTCCTAAAATTTTCAAGTGTGGATGAGGTCACACAAGCTGCAACCTCATCAGGTCACCAAGATGCTTTGAAAAATGATTCTAAAACTAGTCTGGACACTACCACAAACAATTTGGGTCCAAAGGTTTATGCAACCAAGTTTGTAAATCTACATCAGGATGGCCCTAAAGGTCTTGGTGTTGATTCTCAGAAGACTAAAGGATTATTCCAAAGGAGACCTATACAATTGGAAAGGTATAGGTAGTTATTCTTTGATGGTATTCCAGGTTATCCAAACCCCATCCCTGATGAGCTGGGAGAAAAGATGAATAAATTTGTTGGAAACAATGTTGTGATAGCAGAGGAACATTTAAAATCCTTCATGGATATGTTAAATGACTACGAGGTAGAGCATGAAGATGTTGTAATGAAGTTGTTTGTACAATCTCTGCTGGAAGATGCAAGGTATTGGTACAAAGGCTTATTGAATGCTAGTATTGGTTCATGGGATGAGTTTGAAAAGTGCTTCAAAGAATAATACAATGATAAAACTAATGCAAGTTTCATGCTAAATGAATTCAATAACATCAAGAAGTCATTGAATGAACCTGTGATAGAATTTAACCTTAGATTTCAAAAGGCAATGTATAAGTTGTTTCAGGTTTTGAGGCTTGATGAAAATATTTGTTTAGCTACATATTTTAATGCTTTTGATGCTAAAATGGCATATCTCCTCAGAGACAAGGACCCTCGGACCATGACGGATGCTTTCAAGGTGGCCATTAATATTGAAAGTAATAGGAGAGCTTCTGGGAAATATGGTAGGTGGGAGGAACCCACTCCTTTGAAAAATCCTACGGATAAGACTGAGAAGGTTTCTACTGCAAACCCTAAGGATGATGAGAAATGGGATAAAGTCTTCATCACTTTGAAATACATAAAGTATATTGTTTCCAAGAAAGAAAAGGGTATAGGAAATGAAAATAAACAGTATAATAAAAATGGCAGACCACCTAGGCTGCAAAATTATCCTTATAACACAAATTGGAAGGATGGGAAACCAATTTTGCTGAGCCAGAAACCTAAAACTGATCAGCATACTCCAGACCCCTGCAGAAGCATTTAGTAAACCTGGTACAAGATAGACCATGGTGTGAGGTGTGTGACCATCCACATGATCAAAATTATTATGGTATTGCTCAGTTGCTTGTTGTTGAAGGAATAGAGGAAGACACTCATGAGAAGACTCTTGACTATGACAAGGGTGATGTAGATGTTTGTATGGCTCAATCATACATTGATGAGGCTGAATGTTCTTATGATGATGAGTTACAAGAAGCTGATGTGGATAATCAGAGACAGAGAAGTGAGATGTATCATCAACAGGTCTTTTCTGATGAAGAAGGTGATTTTGGCCATCATGCTTGCAATATGGAGCAAGCTGAAGATTCAGTGTCCTTAAGGAGACCATCAGAAGAGGAGATTTCCCGGTTGACTGAGGAAATGGCTGCTCATATGAGAAGTACACTTCAACTAAGAAATAGAACTATGGGTGGTGAATAGAGTAAGCATGCTGGCCTTTTTATAAAAGAGCACAAGGAAAAGAACAAGGGTGTTAAGGTGGATAGAAAAAAGGATGCTATCAAAATCAAAGAGGTTAAGAATGACAAGGTTTGGGAAAAAAATATTGAAACCCAAAAGCGTCAAGAAGATGTTACTTCATCATTGGTAAAGACCAAGGTGATTACAAAGTTTGTTGAACCTGCTTTGGAAGAGAAGAAGCAAAAGAAACTTGAAGGAAATCAACAACTAGAGAGGAAAGAAAATGATGAAGGTATGATTTCTGACTTGCCTAAATATACACCCTTAGACATGTTTCAACTTATTTCTCAGGTTAAAGTTTTTGTACCTTTTCTGGAAATGACGAGAATAACTGAGCACAAGGAAAAGGCAATAGCCTTGATTACAGATGTTGCTAGTAATAAGATTGAACAAAGTAATTATAAAGAAGCAAAGGATGAAGATGAAAGAAAAGAGAAAGAAGTGGAGGGAATTGTGTCACAAATTCCCCCTATGTATTTAGGGAATTCTATTAATATGTGTCTTGAAAACATAAACCCCTTTTTCTTAAGTGCTGATATAAATGGGAAAACTTTGAGAAATTGTATGATAGATTCATGGGCATCCAATAATGTTATGCCAGTCAAAATCATGGAGGTGATGGGCTTGACAGTGGATACCACTCAAGGTAAATCCTATGCATTAGATTCAAGAGAAGTGATAGTTATTGGGACTATTAAAGCATTGCCTTATAAACTGACTCAGTATCCTAAGAAGGTTTTAGCCATGACTGTATTAGTTGCAGATATCCCACCTCATTTTGGGATTCTTTTGTCAAGAAAGTGGAGCCCATCAATGGGACGTAACATGCAGTGTGATCTATCAATTGCTAGTTTCTACATTGATGGAAAGGATGTCAAGATTGAAAGAGAGTCAAAAGTGTCTCATATGATTAAGCATGACCCAACTGAGAATATGACATGTTTCACTGATAGTGGCATAAATGAATTCAGGGCTGAGGAATCCCCTAGCAATTGTGGTAAACCTACTGCACTAATTGATACAGAAGTAAGACAATTGTTAGAGTCTGATGACTTCTGGACCATGTACTTTGATGGTGCAAGTTCAAAAGAGGGGTCTGGTGCATGGTTTTTGTTACAATCTCCAAGTGGAAGTACATTTAGGTTCTCTTTCACTCTATTATTTGCATGCACAAATAATGTGGTGGAGTATGAGGCCCTATTATTGGGGCTAAGATTGGCTGAAAAACATGGGATCAAGAAGCTCAAGGTAATTGGAGATTTTGAGCTTGTGGTTTCCCAAGTTAGATCCAGGTATGTATCAAAAAACAAAAAGGTTGAAACAGTATATGAATGTTGTTTGGGATGAATTGGAAAAATTTGATGCATTTGGAATAGGTTGGATGGAGAGAGGCCACAACAAGGTGGAAAATTTATTAGAAAATATTGCATTAAAGCTAGATGATATGACTTATATTGGAATTTCAAAGGTTGAAGTGAAAATCAAACCATCCGTCCCTGATAATATCAAAAACTAGAAAGTTTTTGATAGTGATGATGATATAATCAGGTTCTTGAATTGTGTGGATGAATATGAAAGTCAAGAAATTGACTTGGAGCTTTTGTTGAAAAAATTTGATGGTAAAGATATTGTGTTTGGTAATGAAGTCATTCAGTTAAAGAAAAATACAATTCCTAAAGGTTTAGTTTTACTTGAAAGAGTTTGATAATCAGGATAGGACAAAGGTTAATTGTGCTGCTTGCCATCCTGATGACTTGGAGGAGATAAATCTTGGAATAGAGGCATCACCAAAATAGGTGTACATTGGAAAGAAATTTTCACCAAGGGTGAGAAGGATGCTAATTGATTTATTAAGGAAGTTCACACATGTGTTCGCATGGTCTTATGATGATCTTAAAGCATATAGGGAGGTTTATTTCAACATGAAACTCCTTTGAGTGATGGTCCTAAGCCATTTAGGCAAAAGCAAAGGCCTATTAATCCTACCTTGGCCCCTAAAATGCAAGAAGAATTAATGAAGTTAAGAGATGCAAGGATCATCAAGCTAATCAGACATCCATCCTGGGTGTCAAATTTGGTGCCTATGAGAAATAAAAATGGAGACATTAGGTTATGTGTGGATTTTAGAAACTTGAATGTGTCTTCATTGAAAGACAACTATCCATTATCGAACATGGAAGCCATGTTGCAAAGGGTGACAGGTTGTGAGTTAATGTCTATGATGGATGGGTTCTTTGGATACAACCAACTCATGGTAAAGGAGTCTGAGCAGTTTAAGACAAGTTTTACTACACCCTGGGGAACTTATGTTTATGTTAGAATGCCTTTTGGTTTAACAAATGCAGGGGCTAATTTTTAGAGAGCCATGGATGTGGCATTCTCAGACTTCATTAACTTATTTTTGGTGATTTACCAGGATGATTTGATAGCTTATTCCAAGAAAGAAGATGATCATTGTGAACATCTGGATAAGGTATTTATTAGGGCACTAGAGTATGGTATTTCCTTGAATCCGAAGAAGTGTTTTTTTTGGGGTAATGGAAGGAAAACTGTTAGGACATATTATTTCCAAGGATGGAGTCAAAATTGATCCAGAAAGGGTAATTGCAATAGAAAAAATCCCACAACCTCGCAACGTCAAAGGAATACAATCTTTCTTTGGGAAGATAAACTTCCTAAGGAGGTTTGTGACAATTTTTTCTAAAACAGTACGCCTGATTTTTAAGATGCTTAAGAAGGGAGCCAAGGTTGGATGGGATCATAGGTGGGTATGTTTTATATAAGGATTTGATAAGAATTATTGGGTTAGAATACATAATGATGATATTGTGAGGAAATATTAAAAGAAATCTTACATGTTATGTGTTAAATCTGTCATAAACCCTTAAATGCTTATGAATTTGACTCCTCCAATGGTATATGGAACTGATCTAAGTTGTACTTATTCGTGAGGTTCAATATTTATTTGTCTTTACTTGAGCTTACTAAAAATTCAAAATTAATGATTTTATTTCACTATGAAGTGTTGTAATTATCTCACACTCCAAATTGTTGATATTACTGATGAACAACCAATTCTATTCAGTTTTATCCCATTCTATTGAGCTATTGAGTGAGATTATCTGTTATTGTTAATGTTGTTTATGATTATGGTACAGATGTTGTAAAAACATTAAGGGATCACCCTCACGGGTCTTGCAGAGCCCAAAGTGTAGGAGGTCTTTAAAATCCTCGTCAGTTGGTCCAGGTCCTTTGAACTTCCCTTGATTGGAATTGACAATTCCATAGGTAGATTAGAAGATCAACCTGGTAACAGTAAAAACAACCAACAATTTGTTTACAAAACTAAACCTATCCTCTGATGGCCCCATGGTTGTCATTGCACCAAAAGGTTGACCTATTAATTCTTGATACAACCACTAGAGTTAATAGTTCTACGAGAGGTGGTTAATCCATGTCACAAATCTCAAGGGGAGTGTTGGTCATTTGCCAAAAATCTCCACCTCAGGGTTACCTAAGGGGATTCAAACTTGTAACCTTTGGCTCTCATACCAATTGTTGAATACACAAGACAACTAAGAGGTGGAGTGAATAAGTTGTACCTTAAAAATTCAAAAACCTCACAAACATTTAGATCCACAATAATTAAATTAACCCTTAATTTTTTAGAATGATTTGTCACTAAAGTAGATAAAAAAAACAAAACCAAGCAACACCATGCACAAAGAAACACCGGATGTACGTGGAAAACCTAAGAAGGGAAAAAACATAGTGAGGATTAGCTCAAAATATAAAGTAATTTGAACACTAACTACAAAGAGCTCACTACTTAGAGGAAAGAAATGCATACTACCAAAAGAGAAAAGAAGATAAAGAAGAATGTTATGGTGAGAAATCTGTCTCAATATAATAGAAAATTCCACCATAGAATCACTAACACCTTATCAATCTTACTGAAGATTGTAGACACCTTCTTCTCACTACATCTAGTAATCTAACACGTGAAATATTGCACTACACTACAAAAATCCACACCTTACAACTCTGTAATTCATATCATTCACATCATTCACATCACACACATCTATCTTATATTTTTCAACAACTCAACACATACTTGTACCATCTTCAATCTTAAAAATATTATCCAAGGCTGGCTATTCACCTCAATTTTGCGAAGTCAAATTAGGTCGATGTTGTGTGGTCTCACAAAATGTCCAATTTTTCTCCTTAGAAAAATGTGGACCCCTCTTTTCTTTGTTTCTTTTCCTTTCTTTCCTTTGAATTTACTTTCTTGGGTGTGTTTCTTTTAGAGGAAATGGTAAAAATGGAAGTTTTGTTTCAGCTTGCCTAGACATTTCCTAAATCCTTGTCTTTACCGGATTTGGAGTGTTGTGGTTTTTCCCCTAAGTCTTGTCAATTTACTAGACCCCTAGAAACCTACAGTAGATGTGGTTGTGCTAAGGATATGGTATCTTCGGCCTATCCTATTTTCCCACCTGATTGGTAAGCCAAGCCTAATGAGTGATCACCAGGGTAAATTATCCCAGTGCATGCATCACTTTTCTTCATTGATTAGCCTAATGGTTGTTTTTTATTTTTTTTAGCTAGAGGTCAGAAGCCGGAAGTTGTGTTGCGAATATGTTTAAGTAATTTTTGGTCTTGCTTGAACCCAGTTTCAGGTTCCTCTCTTTACACCCGGTTCTCATGAACTCGATGGGTAAATATCCCAATTCTTGGTAATACTTCCAAGGTCCTATACTGGAGGATTCAAACCTTGTGATCATCAACGTTCACATATCCAAAGCATCTTTCTCTTGTAAAGTCTTTGCCTCATATGAATCAAAGTGACATGTGAGAATGCCACATAATATTTATGTGTCATATTCTCTTCCAATGGTGGGCCCTGCATAAAAACCAAGGTGTTCATGATTTGAACCCTAATCTGCCATAATTACATGTTTATTTGAGAAAATTAATGCATTGTAACAAGGAATTAATGAAGGTGGTGAACTACACACATACTTAGCACCACCTCGAGCATGTAGTTACTTTAACAACATTCTACCTCATGCTATACTACTAATTTATAAGGACATTGAAAGATCAAGATTGATATTGTGGTGTGCAAAGAAAGGTAAATCTCGAGAAACCAAGGGTTTTGAAGTTGCATTCTAAAAAAATTTGTACCAACAACAAAACTAGGTATTTTTTAGATAACTAAAATTTTCTTAGTCATTTTATGTATGCATGTATCAAGATAATGGTATTTCCTATGGTAGTTAAATTGTTGATTATTTTGAAATTAATTTAAATGGTAGATTGCAAGTTTTATGAATTGTTGGAGATAACTTGTTAAATTTAACCCTAACTCATACACAAGGAACATATCTATTAAAAATGTGGGATGACAAGTGAATATGAGCACTTCCAAAATAAGGCGAGAGGATGAATTTCAATATTTTTCTTTGCAAGCCATACCAGTTGGTGGGATAATTACTAATGCCCATTCAAGATGATTTTTTGATGTCAAATTCATAACATGAGCCTGAAAAATAAAATGCTTCTCAGTGTACAAATAATGTTATAGTGAGTGAGCTAAATTTAGTAGGATGGTTTTCGCTAGCAATGGAGGCCGCTAAATTGGTAAAGGAATGTTTAAATTGTTAAGATCTAGAAGAGAGAGTCATCGAAAAGGAAGGAAGGGTCTATGCAAACCTCTCCATGAAAGGGAATGTATATACATTTGGGCTCCTTACATTTCCCAGATGTATCCAATAGATGCAAAAACAATGGCTGAAATCTACCTGAGTGCAGAAGAGCATAATAGAAAAATTATGAGTACATAGGAGTGCCAAGAGGAGATTACTAAGAAAATGAAACCAATTATGAGATCCCAATGGTAAGGGTATATGGATGCCCTATTAGATCCCACATCTTACCAAAATATGTGTCTTATATAATTAATTTTTTAGAAATTATATGGAAATTAATTGAGACTGACAAGTTTCACTTTGGTTGATATAATAAATGCTCTTTCTTCCCCTATATCATAATCTTTTTTGATTTCAACATCAATAGAAAAGGGTTAGATAAGCTATACCCTATATTGAAAAAATATAAAGGGCCCAGGAAATTACTAGAAATTTTGACCCTGAGGGGTTCATTCATCAACTAAGAATAAGCATTAAAAGGTCATAATATCAACACAAGGTGTACCTGAGCAAAGATGTCATCAAAAATTGTGAATATGACAAAGAGGTGAATGAAATTAAATTCAAATTGATAGCTTTCAGGAAAGTTGAGCAAGAAAAATAAAATAATATTTGAAACTACCTAGGAGCCCATGTAGAAATAGCAAACCCAATTGCAAGGATCCAAATGATCTTACAAAATATTGAAAAAATAATTGGGAAGGCTCTAGCTATAGAAGAGAGGCCTTCATATTAGCCCCCTAACATTGACCCGTTTACTTATTCTTTTAAGAGAAGGTCTAAAGAAATAGTAATAAGGGATCAAACTCAAAAATTTCCCCCTTGCACACTAGCTCCACCTTCCCCTCCTCAAGCACAATTTCCACCATCTCCACAACAAAGCACCCCCATCTCCTCTAGATGTATTTGTTCTTGATTCACCTCTGAGGGAGCAACCCCCAAAAAGAAGAAGGATTGATCAACCACAATTGGTTGATTACCCTATTGATCTTGAGGAGGATGATGGTATTAAGGTGGAAAATGAGGCAAACAAATAAATGCCTTCCCCCGAAGGAATCAAGAAGTAAGGTTTCTCCAAAATAGGCTTGGTGAAAATATTGTAGGGGGGAGAGATAATGCAAATGACATTAGAGATGTCTCTTTCCAGAGATTCATAGAAGATAGTGAGTTTGTAAAAAATTAGGAATTTTTTAAATTTGTCTTGAGGGCTAGGAGAGATGAATATCTTGCAAGACTTGAACAAGAAAAGGCCAAGGATCCAAGAGAACAATATGAAGAAGTTTCTAAAAAACTACTTGTAGAAATGAGGATCAATGTTAAAAACATTACCCCAGAAGAAGGAAGAAAAATGGTAAGATAAAGTGTGGGTTTAATTATTCTTGAATGAGATGTAGCTTCAACCATTGTATTGGATACAATAAGGGAGCATGATCAAGAGGTTTTCTACTTTAAGGATCAAGTTATTGCAACACTATCAGGATCAAGGTTCAACCCTAAGTGGGAAACCCTTGCTATATGTGCTCTTGCTCCCAATATTGGTAAGCCTCTTGTTGCTAAGGCATCTCAAGACTCAAATGTTGGCCTTGTGATAAAAATATTTTATGAAAATTCTATTTGTAAGGCTACAACATTAGCAGTTGATACTGCTAGATTTATAAAATCTATTATAGAGGATTTCTAGGCCAGATATGATAAATTGTTTCAAGACCACTTGTCACTTACTACTAAGAAAAATAGGTTAAAGGTAATAGAAATCCAAATCCAAGTAGCAGCAACATCTCCTCCATCAAGTACATTAGTGGAAAGTTCTATTGCATTGGTACCAAATTCTTCTTTAGCTCCACCATAGTCAGATTTGAGCAACGAGAATGAAGAGCTTAAGGAACAAATTGATGTATTGGAAAAGATATTAATGGACTTTCAAAGTGACCAACATGAGAGTATTTACCATGTTTTGTCAAATATTTTGAGACATTTGATGTCCAAAGTTTTTAGGAAAGTAGAGAGTTTCCACAAGGACTACTCCCAACTGGTGGTAGTAGTAAAAAGGATTGTTGATGATGAGGAAAAGGAAAAATCATTATTGAGAAAATGAATCCCTAGGGTACATGCATTGCAAGGAATGTATAAAGGATCTGAAAATGAGCCTAACCCACTAGAGGATATTTTTCCAAGTTACAAATTGGAAAAAATGGCAAGAGAAATGCAAGGAATGATGGATCAACTGATGGAGAGAGAAACAAAAAGGTTGGATCAGTTTGAAAATAATGATATTATATTTTTTCTTGATATCAAGAAAGAGGATGGAAAAGTTAAAAATTTCCTACAATGGAAATCATAGTTTGAAGCAATAACTCCAACCTTGGATTTCTTCATTTGTGATGATAAAAAGTTTGATGTGGAGATCCTAAAGAGTTGTCAGGATAAATTTTTGGATACTAATCATCTTATGGAAGAATTTCAAGAGGAATTTGATTCAATTTAATAAAAATATCATAGATACACATTTAACATGGATTTTCTCTTATCTTATCAATGACCCATCAGAAAGATTATGTGAGGCTTGGGATAAGAAATATAATGAACTACCATAGTTGTAATAATTTTTCTATACAAGTAAAATTCTTTTTGTAACTTAGCCTTTGAATATTCTTTCATTCTTTATGCATTCAGAGGGTTGGATATTTATTTTTTCATTTTTTATCTACTTAGTATCTGGTTCACAAACTACACAAAATCAAAGGGAGAATATGCCTTTAGTTTGAGATATGGAGCCTCAAAGTATAATCATTCTCTCTTTCATCATTACATCATCAATGTGAATCTTCTTTAGTTAAAGCAACTATTGTCTTCACGTGGAACTTCTATTTTGTTTCTCTAGAGGTTTTTTCCTTTTATTTCTTTCTAGGACAATATGGTCAAAAGAATATGTGACATGTGGGCGGGTGCATGGAAATGGGTAGAAATTTTGTGGACACCCTCAAAAAAAAAGTTGAAGACCATAACGCGAGCGCATTATAATGCAAGCATGTTATAACGCACTCGCGTTATGTCTTATGTTAAACCTAGGCAAGGTCCCAATGGCTACAAATAAAAAGCCATAACGCGAGCATGTTATAACATGCTCGTGTTATCGACTGTTAAAAGAAAAAAAACAAATGCAAATCTCTCATTTGCATTTCGACTGGTTTTTTTGCTGCACCCGTGGCCAAAAACCCCAAAATATCACGCTCGCATTCTAGGAGAAGAATTTCTTCACCAAGAATCTGAATTTCTTCGTAATGATGGCGCCACAATGATGAGGAATTGTAAGAGGTAAGGATTCTATGCTTTTTGTTTTGAATTTGTTAGTTTTAGGTTGAATTTGATATCTATTTGTTTGAATTTTTAGAAGATGCAAATCAACCTTCAAACCCTCAAAATCCTCAATAGGAGGACCAACCAAATCCTCAAGATCAAAATCAACCACAACATCAACCTCCTCCACCAATCACTCAACCCCCTCTTGGCACTCAACAAAATTTAATGAGTGAAATTGAGAACAACAAAAAACAAATTGACGATTTGATCAATAGGTTGAGTGATCCAAATGGCTCAACCATAGAAAGAATGACCCTCGCAAATTCATTCAAAGATATGGTAACAAATGTAGATTTAATTAGCAAACAAATAACTGGATGGCAAGATAGGAGGCAGGTGGCTAGGGAGTATTATGCAAATAAAATATCATACAAGGATGTGAAAGATTTAAAAATAAAAAAAGGTGATTTGTGCTCATTATTCACCGACCCACGCACAAATCAAAATCTTACCCTCAATGTGAAGAGGTTTCCTATCCATTGGTGCCACCACCAAAAAATGAAGGAGCGGTTTTATGATAGGTGGTACATGGTCTTCGATTACCCACCATGCAACAATTGCGAGGTCCTGCAATATTTCCTTAGGAAACTATACAGTGAGTTCATATTGAACAAAATCCCAAATTATTTTGATATGAGGGATTTCTAGGGGAGAGGTGGGGGGTCAACTCAGGATAGACCTAGTGCACAGCCGGATCCTATACGGCAAGGTAGACGAGCTCTCTCTAGGCCACCTCATGAGCACATTTTTATGCCTTCCATCATGAAGGAAAGTGTTGATGTAGAGACATTGCAAGCAATCAGCACTTTGACCCAGAGTGTCATCCATCATGCTATCCCTATTCTATAGCGCCATCCAGGGGAGTCTTCTATTGGTGGTCTTCGAACACATGTGTGTCAATCTTGCGGGGCTACTTGTTCACATGACCCCATCGACCCTCAAGAGACTAGTATGCAGGATCCATCTGCAGCTATGGAGATGGAGAGGGCAGCTGACATTTTGCATGAGGCATATGGCATTGATAGTCAGGTAAAAGTCAGTGCATGTGTTCATTGAATTTAATTTATTAAATTTTGATTTTGAAATGCAAGATTAACTAAAAATGTTTTATGATTTTAATAAAATTGCAAGGTCATAGTGTTGAGACTGGATACACCGGCCCCCCACCAATCTATTTTTGCAGTACACCTATCGCTAGGGTATGTAACTAGTAAACAATTATAAGTTTATTGCATATTAATGGCATTGTTTTATGAATGGTAATTTAATATGCAATTTTGGATGTTGAATAGACTAATATTGGAGGTTTTGATGGAACACTTCCCAGTGGCGGTGGATTTACTCAAACCTTCACGCAGGTAATAGAATAAAGAGTTTAACTAATGAATCAAGTACTTAATAGATTTTTGTAGTTTATACATGCACATCATTGATTACGTTGAATAATTTATTGTTTTATTTTCAGTTGTTGTGAGATGATACACCTCTGAATGTGAAGAGGGTAATGGATATTGGTGTGACATCTGCTATACAATCCTTGATGGCTCTGACAGAAGAGGTATGAGGCAAATTAGTAAATTCTAATTTACATTTGTTGTTATAGATGTTAGTTAGTGAGAAATCAAACCATTATTGATTCACGTAGTTTTTGTCTATTTGTATGGTTTATACAGGGTTTGAGCATGCCTGAGCATGGGCATGAGGATATTTCCCTCGTGGAGACAGATCCTGAGATGGCTGTAAGTGATTATTTTGTCAAATATATCATTTTTTATCATGTAATTTCTATATATTCATGTCTTTACTTCTTATTGTAACAGTTAAAACTTCACCATGAACTAAACCCTAGGAGGAGTAGTACGAGCACTCCACGAGCACAGCAAAAATGAGTGATAGACCTATCGCCATTTGAGCGAAAAGGAAAGGGAAATATTTTATTTCCTGGGCATGGAGAGCAATGAATTTTGATTCCTGAGTCCTTTATTGTATGCCTGCATGACAGTTTTGTACATATTTTTTATTGGACATATTTGACATTGTATACCTAGATGGCATTCTCGTAAGCCTATATGGCTATTTTGTACATATATTTCATACTTATATCAACATATATTTATGTATGCCTACATGGCTATTTGGTTAATACAAATATCTTTTTCCGATGCATGTCCATATTTGCATTCTAAATTGAAGGTTGAATAGATATGAGTTACGTATATTCAAGTGTATACTTTACAACTTATGTGCATTCGAGTGTATACTTTGTGGCTTACATGTTTTCATGCATATACCTTGTATTCGTGCATATACTTTGTTTTAATTTGTGTATACTATGTATTCGTGTGTATACTTTTTGAGGCTTACGTGTTTATGAGTACTTGTAGTTCCCTTATTGACATGTACATGTTTGACTTATTCATGTATAATTATTAATTGGTTAGCCCTAGCATTGATCTATGTCATCCTCAATGCATGATCCTTGAGATGGAGTAAGTACACCCTCAAGGTCAAAAGGAGTTTCACATGCATTCTTCGTAGGCTCATTTTGGTAGTGAAACCAAAAACCTCTTGCATCATTGAAACAAAAAAAAAATTCCTTTATAGCAGGTTTGAAGCCATTATCATTCTCCATCAGTTCTTCATGTATCCACTCCCCATTAATGGTTGTCTCATGACCTTCATGAAACCAAGCACTTATCTCATTTTTGATAGAAGAAATGTATGAATATTTATCTTCCTCCTTATGAACCATTCATTATCATGAGAGATGGGTTCTTGTGAACCACTACTGATGAATCATGGGTCAATGAGTTTGACTTGTAAAACTACACGATTGAATCTTTATAGCAATATCACAATATTTATATATCTAAATGTGTTATTTCCTTCAACTAAAATTTGTGCTTATACTTATGTGATTGATGTACGTTTCTGTATAGGATCATAGTAATTTCTATTTGATGATTCTATTGTGCCTTTAAGGTTTATTTATTAAAGGGTGCATGAAAGAAGTTTTAAATCCTTACAAATCTTTGAATTTCTTAGGTTTTTCTATTTGTCGAGTCTGGGCTTCGAGCCCGAGTCCAAGTCAAAAAATGGTTTGTCAAGTCCGAGGTGAGTCCTAGTCTTGTAACATTGGTGTGAACACATCGAGGAATAATGTATATGCCGATGAAGAGAGAACCCATCCTTATTTCCAAAAGAACCATGGTATAGATATGGTTGGTCGAGATAAAACATCACTCTCCTGGATAGTTCGAACCATAATCTTTCATGGCTACAAACACACCTTCATTATGTGTGTTCTTGATCCTACTGAAGAAATGGTGGAACATGTTGTAGATCAAATATTGCAACCCTAAGTCCACAAGAAGGTTACTTGTCTTGATTTCTGCAAATGTCTTTAAGATGTTCATCCTTCTTGAGTAATGTGAATTATTGATGTTATCTAGATCTTTGAAACTATCTACAATCATGTGCAATAATATAGAAGCTAGAGCTATATCTAATACTACAAATTACTACTCAATCGAATCCCGATAGCAATATCACAATTTGACACATTGTAGAAAATACCTCCTACTTATCAATTGATGAGCTAAAGTGATGGGGAGTCCTATCCCTCAAGAGCACTCTTGCTCTTCCCAAGGCATATTCTCTAGTAATCCTAGGGTATTCCTCTCTACCCTACTCAAGGATCACTCCTAAACCCCTCTCACCACATAAGACTCTCCACCAATTTCAAATTCTTCTCCATCACTCCAAATCCACCACTAAGCTTCCTTGGGCTCCACACTGACCCAAAGTGTCCTAACCACTCTAGGGATAGGGAAGGGTATCCTAGTTGTCCCTTTGTTGATTTTTCTCCTCACTGATCCATCTTATTGGATTCTTTCACCTTTTACCCATCACTTTCTTGAAAAACTCAATTTTAGGCCTTGTAGCCTTCTGCCCCAATTTGGCCTCCTAGAACCTGTTTTCTTGACTTTTCTCACAATGAGTCTTAACAACCCCCAAATTTTTTTGTAGATTCTTTCTTTTGACCATCAAGGCTCCAAGATTTACTAGGCCTCAGGTCCTACAAGTGTTCGTACATATGATTGTCCTCAAACCCCCTATTTTCAAGGGCTCTTAGGTTTTTTGGCTCTTTTTCCTTCTTTGAGGGCTTCAACGACCTCCTCACCTCTCCTCCTGGCACACACATGACTGAGATACATGTGCTTGCACTCCCATACTATTTATTGGCACAAACCAATCCATTTAGCAACTCTCCTTGTTGTTGTCCTCTCCAAGCTACTAGCCAGAATGCACTTGCACTCGCCTAGTGCTTGATGATTTCATCACCTTCCCTGCAAAAAAAGACCCCAAAACCTATATGTACATTATTTACATATTCCCCAACTTGATTCCAAGTGGCCATGAGAGGAAATCCATGGGAAGTCAAGTGGGACTCATTATTCACAAAACTGGCCTGAATCGACAATGAGACCAAGAACACCAAAAACTTGTAAAAAGATAACCAGTCGGTCTAGATGACTAATCTAATGCTACACAAGGTAATTAAGTGACACAAATGGAAGACTCAAAGCATCAAATAAGTCCTTTCAATCCATTCTTGACTAGATGAAGGCTCAAACACAGAAATTCAATGAAAACTTGCTCTCTTCCAATCACAAAAATGTACTCTCCAACTCTCAATTCATGAAAACAATCCTCCAACCTAGGTATTAGGGTTTTTCTGACCTTATATACCTTTCTCCCACATTATAGGACCCTTGGGTTGGGCTTAGAGCATCATTAATGCCATTTTCCAACTTTTAGGACAAATAGCCAAGGCAACATTGCTCAAAATGCTCACAGTGTCCAAGACTTACCCAAACCGCAAGCCCCTAATAAACCTATTTCCAATTCACTCATCAAAAACACTCTTGGGAATTTACATCATAGTCCTTATTCCCTTGGTGGTTGGCTAGAACCACCTACAATAAAAAATTGCAAAGATCTCTCAAAAAGACCTTAAGGTGCTCCTGGACCATTCTCCCCCCTGCAACAAAGAAGTTAAGGAACCTGTGGTGTCAAGAGCTCCTCACTAATTCCATGCTTATTAAAGTCACTTTCTGCTATCCAAGTAGCCTCTGACTCTGGTTTATGTCTCCACTTCACTAGGTGCTCCCTGTATGTCTTGTGCCTAGTCTTCTTCTTCACCCTTGAGTCTAGAATCTTGTCCACTTGTGGTCTGATCTGATCAAGTACCTTGAGTTCATCCACATCCTTACTCACCTTAGCACTATACTATTCCTCATCCATTTCTGGTCCTTTATACTTCAAGTCCTTCACATTGAAGATAGGTGAAATGGACATCTCCTTGGGTAACTCCACATTGTATGCATTGGATCCATACTTAGCCAACACTTTACATGGCCCTATCCTTTTCATCTGCAACTTACTTGGTATGCCTTTCTATAGTCTTGCCTTGTTCAAGTATACCATCACCAAATCACCTATTTCAAATTGTAGATCTCTCTTCCCTTCATCTCTTTTAGCCTTCAACTTCTGGTTAGCCTCCATTAATGTCTTCTTTACCTGCTCATGAACCTCTCTCATTCACTAGGAAAAATCATCAGCATGTGCACTGATTCCTTCATAACCTTTTAGGTCTCTTAGCTCAAGTACACCCCTTGGATGTAACCCATATACAATTTCAAATGGGCTCTTACCAGTAGACCTGTTTGTGCTATCATTGTAGGAAAAATTTTCCTATGAAATGACTTGTTCCCATCTTTGTCCATACTCCTTAGTTAGACACCTCAACAAGTTACCAAGTACCCTATTTATCAAGATTTATGGCGAGCTTCTCCTCTTGAAGTTTCTTCAACACAAGTTCTAGGTGCTTCATATGTTCTTCTTTTGTTTTGCTAAAGATGAGGATATCATCTAAGTAGACTACCACAAATACTCCTATAAATTCCTTCAAGACCTCATTCATCACCCTCATAAAAGTGCTAGGTGCATTTGTAAGCCCGAATGGCATTACTAACCACTCATATAACCCCTATGTGGTTTTAAAAGCTGACTTCCATTCATCTCCCTCTTTCATCCTAATCTGATAGTAACCACTTTTCAAATCAATCTTGGAGTAGTACTTAGCACCCCCTAAATAGTCCATTAAGTCTTCTATCCTAGGAATAGGAAACCTATATCTAATGGTTATCCTATTTATGGCCCTAGAATCAATACACATTCTCCACTTATCTCCCTTCTTAGGTGCCAACACCACTGGAACAACACATGGGCTTATGCTTTTCCTGATCAACCCTTGGTCCAAAAGTTCTTGAGCTTGCCTTGCTATCTCCTTGTTCTGCTCCGGTGTCATTTTGTATGCAGCCTTGTTAGGAAATGTTGCTCCTGGTACAAAATCAATTTGATGGCTGATTACCCTCTTAGGTGGTAGTGTAGCTGGTGTGCCTTCACAAATGATATCCCTGAACTGATCCAACAGTCGCTTCTACTGTCATAGGTAGCCAACTAGGTGACTCCTCCTCCTTTGGCTTCAACATGATTGCATAGACAACTCCTTCTTCCTCCTTCATGTCTCTTAGGAATTCCTTTCCACTCATCAAAAGTACATTGGATTCTGCCTTTTCCACTGTGCCTTCTTGGGGAAGAAACTTCATGGTTAAGCGCTTGAGCTGGAGTATACTGGAATGGGTAACCTCCTGGGAAGGCCTAGTGCCTCACCTCTGTGAGCATCACTTAGATGCAATGAGTGCTAAGTGGGCCATTCAATATCCTTTCAAATTTTTTGCTTTAAGCAACTTACAAATTTGCAACTTAAGACTCCTCCAACCTAAGGGATCAATACGGTGGAACATAGCTCGGAGTGATTCCACATGTTTCAGTGCAAAAGAGGACCATGCCTAGCATAAACATACCTATTTGGACGTGTTGGAATAGTCCACTTGCTCACACAAGTTGCAGAATGAAAGTTGCACCACTCTGCAACTTTGCACTGCTTGCATTTGATGCTTTTTCCATCAAGTGAAAATCTGCCACCACTGGAAAACCACTCCGATATAGTCAAAACCCAGAGAGGTTTTTGTATATAGGCTCAACGTGATCCTATAAGATCAAATGAGAAGTTTCTAACAATCACGGCATCTGAGTAATAGCATGTTGAAGTTTGCAGCCCTTTTGCACTTTGGACCCTTAAGGGATCGATCCGGTGGAACATAGCTCAGAGCGATTCCATGTGTTTTAGTATGAAAGAGGACCATGCCTAGCGTAGAAATACCTATTCGGATGTGTTGGAGCAGTCCGCTTGGTCACACAAGTTGTAGAGCGAAAGTTGCACCACTTTGCAACTTTGCATAGCTTGAATTTAACATGTTTTCCATCAAGTGAAAATCCGCCGCCACAAGAAAAAAACTCCAAGATAGCTAAAATAGAGAGAGGTTTTTCTAGAGGGTTCCAACACCTTTCTATAGGATTAGATGAGAAGTTTCTAAGTGTCACGGTATCTAAGTAATAGCATGCTAAAGTTTGCAGCTATTTTGCACTTTGGACCCTTAAGGGATCGATCTGGTGGAACATAGCTCGGAGCGATTCCACATGTTTCAGTGCAAAAGAGGACCATTCCTAGCATAAACATACCTATTCAGACATGTTGGAACAGTCCTCTTGGTCACACGAGTTGCAGAGCGAAAGTTGCACCACTTTGCAACTTTGCACAACTTGAATTTGACACCTTTTCCATCAAGTGAAAATCCGTCGCCACGAGAAAACCACTCCAAGATAGCCAAAACCGAGAGAGGTTTTTCTAGAGGGGCCCAACAGATTTCTGTAGGAATAGACGAGAAGTTTCTAAGTGTCACAGTATCCAAGTAATAGCATGCTGAAGTTTGCAACTATTTTCCACTTTGGACCCTTAAGGGATCGATCTGGTGGAACATAGCTCAGAGTGATTCCACATGTTTCAGTGTGAAAGAGGACCATGCCTAGCATAAACATACCTATTCAAATGTGTTGGAACAGTCCGCTTGGTCACATGAGTTGCAAAAAAATGTGTACAAATTGTTTACATGACCTTTATATGACCTTTTTCACATTGTTTACATTTCAAAATTCAAAGTTTGCAAATTTTCCTACTCAAGGCATTTGTAGAACAAGGTGCTACTACACCAAACATGAACTTCAACCTTACAATATTTGAGTATATCTCATTATGTAATTAAATCTTATTACAATGCCTCTAGCACTTCATTCTCTCAGATCTTTTACAATGTCACTCATACATTCAAGATTCTCTTTAAATGTCTACATCATAGGTGCTCATCATGAGGTTAACTTCAAATGAGTAACTTGAGATTCCATCGCTAAGCTTCACATGCTCTCTTATAATGGCTTGAAATCAAAATTGAGATTTTTCAAAATCATCAAAATAAGTATGTTGCATTGCTTTTTTGGCTGATATTTTCTTTGATGGCTCTTAAATCAACATTTTTTGCAACGAAAGATCAATCAACCCTTAGTAGTTTACTTACAAGGTGCAAAATAAAAGAGAAAAAGAAAGAGCACCCAAAATGGAAATGAAATAAAAATAGATGGAAGGCACTTACAGATGTTGCATGCAGGAATCAAAATAAGGATGTTGCATTGCTTTTCTGGTTGACATTCTCTTGGATGGCTCATATATCTGTATTTTTTGCAAGGGGACACCAATCACTGTAAAAGAAGATGATAGCATTGCCATCAAACAAATTAATGTGCATACAATTATAAATTAATAACAACCAATGTGCATATACTTACAAATTAATCCAATGAACCATCCGGATCTGCTCTACTCTTTATTGTGTCAAGTATTGCCTCATGGTCAGACTCACGGACCTTCCATAACATCTTGTTCAAAGGTCTACCCCCATATTTGGTCAAATGAACATTGGATTCCATGAAAAGGTTTGATTAATGAAGAATCTTATGATGCATGTCAAAGTCCTGAAATAGCCAATGTTTAACACTTGAATGTGGGTACCTTCTAAGCCATGTTCCAGTAACCACAACTGAGCCTATAGGGTATTCGATGTTTTCTCCATCTATAACTGGGGCCTCCAATTTATTTTTGGTCTCAACACAATGACACAAGTAATAGTTTGTTCCCTCTTCATTGTCTTCATCTGTAATAACTGCATAAACATGCCCTGCATTGATATGTGCAAAAAATCTCTTGAAATTTTTCAACATTACGAATACAGTACAAAGTAAGATCTAACGATATGGAATTTCAACAACTAAGAAAGTAGATATATCACCTCGTTGAACTAGATATGATATGTGGTCAAAGTCAACTGATGATTCTATCTGTGTCAGTTCCAATGTCGTCGAAGGGCGATACGTGTGAAGTGGGCTAAGATAACTTGTGAACCATTTGTCAACCCACTCCCCTAACTCATAATCATTCCAATCTTGCATTGTACATGAAGAACAAAAGCATGCCATCTTTCATGTATCAATACTCCATGAACCTGTATTTGAGCTAAGAAAAGAGTGTACCTCACTCGATCCTATTAGTGTACAACAGTCTTCATATGGTGCAATGTTAGTATCATTCATCAACCAAAAAAATATATGAACTAAAGACATACCTTCATTACCTGGACCCATCAAAGCATTACACCACTCGACGATTGATTTTGCATCTATCAACTTTTCACTGTCTTTATACTTTAACTCTTCTCATGCTAATTCTCTTTTCACGCATGCTCCTGCACCATCATGCTCCCCCTTTCCATGTCCAGCATCACAAAAGTTCCACATATGTTGAACACCTGTAATGACATGCATCCTGCACAACCAGTAGAACATGCGTGAGTTCTTGAACTGTGTTGCATAGTTATTAGACCATATTATATGTTGATTGTATTCTATGCCCCTCTGAGCCAAACCATTGTAGAACATCTGGAAGCAACCTTGCACGAACTCTGGAGAATGTGTGCGATCATCACTAATGTAAAAGTGGTACTCCCTCAATACCTTCCTTTGCTCATCTGTACTATCAGATGCATGAATGAATGCTATGTGCACAAATATCAAAACTTGTGTAGAGTTGTAATATTATGATTGCACCTCATGTTGTGGTTGTAGAGTGTAGTTCTCTACAAATTCAACCACAGATACTATTCTTCCAATTGGAAAGGTGTCCTTGCATAGCTTGAACTGCGTGTCCAACCATCAGGCTCTATGGGTATGCATTGCATACTCAGACAATATACTGTCACGAAATATGGTCATAAATTTGTACACTAGAATCTTTTCAATAACCAAATCACACCTTTTTTCTTGAGACCCATCTTTTGTAGCATATGCCACTGTTTTATACTTCCTGAACTCTACTAGTTTTTGTCCCACCTCATCTATGCTTTCCATATGTTGACATACTGGCATACGTTGGAAGCCACCGCAACGCTCGCATGAATCATCCAAGCATGTTGTCCTATAGAATATCTAGCCATCCTCTATTTCACATAAAAAATTTGATAAGAACTCTCTTGAAGATTTTGGTGGGGCTTCTATGCCACAATCGTGTAAAACATCGTTAGTATGCAAATCTAAACATATAGAACGATAAACATCGTAATGGTTAGAAAATTCAATATGTAGTCTACAACAACAAGTAGTGCGTGTGTGATTTATCTTGACATAAAAAATTTTAAGCAGTTCAAAAAATATTTGAGAAATACTAATTTGAGGATAATCATTTTCAAATTTTCGAAAAAAATTGGGTTTGAGTCATATCCAAAAAATGCTTTGGATGTGGCTCACGATTCCGACTACCGATTCTCCTTCTTACCACATCCCTTTGATTCAAATATGGCCTTTTGTTATTCTTCCAATACTCTTCAATTAGTGTTCTCAAGGCTTCGACAACTTCTTTATCTTTTCGTGACAGTCCCCCCGAGAATTCCCATAATTCATTTGTATCATTGCCCTCAATTCTTTGCCGCCTTTGAATGGCTCTTGATAAAAATTTTCTACTAATTCTCATTTTTTCACTAGTATTTTTAATTAGGTGAGCTCTCTTTGTTTGACAACTTACCAAAGTCGATGTAATGACACATTGGGTGACATTACTATCCTTTGAGCGTGAGGTCTTACCCACACTCTCATAAGCATCCATTAGATTCTTCACAATAGTGTCTTCACTCGATGCATTCGATGTTCTCAACCCAGGAGTCTTCATGATGTTCCTATACTTTACACCCTGCATCATTTCAACAAATAGTTGACATCTTGCAGTCTCATTTAGCCTTTCAAAGAATCATTCCCAAATCTTATCAGCATATCTTCTACAAGTGCGTGTTGAAATCTTACCTTCCATGTGCTACAAAATCTCATCATCAATATTAATCAAACACTTTGGCTTTCTACGCAAAATTCTTGGTGGTGTTCTCCTAGGTACATACATCTCAATATTAGGATTTCATCAATATTTAATTCAGGTGGGCTAGATTTCATACCTTCGATCAAGGGTGGAGAAGAAGACATACCTTGAGGTTCATATGGGAATGATGGCATACCTTCTTCGTCAATTTTGAGTGATGATGTACTCTCAACTTGAGATGTGTTGGATGGTGTCCAACAATATTCACTTGCGGTAAATAGTGTCCCTCCATATTCACTTGCTGTAGATGGTGTCTGTCCATATTCACTTGTGCTAGATGGTGTCCCTCCATATTCACTTATGCTTAATGGTGTCCCTTCATATTCACTTGTCGTAGAGGGTGTGTCTCCAACTACAGTATTTGAATCTATCTTATGATGATTATTTTGCATTCTTGCTTGTTGTGCTGCCAATTCCAGTTCTCTTTTTGAAGGTTGAGGTTCCTCTACAATCAGGTTGTTTTCATCAATCGTTTCCAATTTCCTCTTTTCACGATATGCTGCCACCCGAACTCTCTCCTTTTCTTTCAAGGTTTTGTTCTCTTCGTCTGTTAGTTTCCTCTTTGTCTTTTTCTTCGGCATGGTGGATAATTTTATATGTACCATGGTAATGAGACAAATATTAGTTCCTAAAACATGTATCCATTCAAGATAATTGTAAAATATATGTCATTGAAGGCTTCATTTAAATAATACTTACATTCATCGTGTACAAAAGTAGGGTCTTTTATTGTTGAAAATGCCTTGGAATGAAACTAATGACAATAGGATATGTGGTTCTTAGCTCAAACAAGCACTTTTCCATGAGAATTTGAGGAACCAAGGAGTGATTTTGAAAAATTATTGGTGCAGGAGCACCTTAAAGGTCTTTTGGAAGATCTTGGCAATTTTGGCTTGTAGCTGGTTCTATCCAACCACCAAGGGAATAAGGACTATGATTTAAAGTCCCAATAGTTTTTTTTATGTGTGATTTAAGGAAAACTTAGGGTATTCTAGAGCCTTGAAGTTTGGAGAAGCCTGAATGATGAAATTAGGCAAATTAGTCCATGTAGACTTGGTAATTTCTCCTAAAAGTGGGAAAAGGGCATTAATGATGCTCTAATCCCAACCCAAGGGTCCTAGAACATGGGAGAAAGGTATATAAGTTCAGAAAAACCATAATTGATCATGTGGGAAATCTATTGTATGATTTGGAGTTTTGGAAGGGGAATTTGTGAGTTGGAAGAGTGCAAATTTCATTGAATTTCTATTTTTGTGCCTTCATCCAGTCAAGAATGGATTGAAAGGACCTGTCTAATGCTTTGATTCTTTCAATTGTGTCACTTAATTACTATTTGAAGCATTAGATTATCCATTTAGTTCAATTGCTTTCTGTTTTGCAAGTTTTTAGAGTTTTTGGTCTCATAGCCGGTTCAGGCCAGTTTTTGGAAATAATGATCCCCACTTGAATTCCCATGGCAAGCCTACCATGGCCACTTGGAATCAAGTAGGGGACTTTTTTTACAGTGTACATATGGTGTGTGGTGTCTTGATTTGCAGGGGAGATGGTGAATTCATCAAGAACTAGGCAAGTGCAAGTGCATTCTGGCTAGTGGCTTCGAGAGGACAGCAGTAAAGAAAGTTGCTAAATGGATTGGTTTGTGCCAATAAATAGAAAGAGAGTGTGAGAAAATGTATTCTAGACATGTGTGTGCAAGGAGGAGAGTTGAGGAGGTCATTGAAGCCCTCAAAGTTGGAAAAAGGAGCCAGAACCCTAGAAACCCTTGAAAATAGGGGGTATGAGGACAGTCCTATGTACGGACACCAAAGGGAATAAATACCTAGTAAATCTTGAAGCCTAGGGAACCACTAGAAAGAATCTATAAAAATATTTGGGGGTTGTTAAGACCATTTTTGAGAAAAGCCAAGAAACCGGGTTCTAGGAGGCTTAATTGGGCAAAAGGCTACAAGGCCTAAAATTGGGTTTTTCAAGAAAGCAATGGGTATAAGGTGAAAGAATCCTATGAGATGGATCATTGAGGAGTCAAATCAACAAGTGAATAGTGATAATACCCTTTCCTAGCCCCTGGAGTAGTTAGGACACTTTGGGTCAGTGTGGAGACCAAGGAAGCTTAGTGGTGAATTGAGAGCAATGGTGAAGAATTTGAAATTGGTGGAGAGTCTTATGAGGTGAGAGGGGTTTAGGAGGGATCCCTCAGTAGGGTAGAGAGGAATACCCTAGGAAGACGAGAGAATAGGTCTTGGGAAGAGCAAGATTGCTCTTGAAAGATAAGACTCCCCATCAATTGTTGAAGGAGTGGTCTATGTAATGAACTTTTGACCTTGTGTAGGGTATTTTGAAGATGTTTGATGCTTTGGAATGGTCTGGGAAGGCCCGGGTATAGGAGTTTCTATAAACCCTCCCTCTTTGCATTGAAAAATGGGGGGTTTTGTATTGGAAGCCTAGTTGAGTGGGTAAGGTCCTAAGACCCATAAATTATCTTGTTTTGAGACCTAATTAAAGACTGTTTTTGGGTTTGGAAGTCTGGTGTGAAGATCTAAGGGTAGTTCTTTTGTAAAATTGGCCTACTTGGAGGCCTATAATAGTGAAAAAGGTTGGTTTTCTTAATTTTGTCCCTAAGGAGTCATGTGATGGGTTAAGGTATGTCTTGCAACTTTGAAATTGGTGCTACAATCATTCATTTATTTTCCTGGTGTTTTTGAAAGTTTTGGAGTTAAGGGCCCAAAACTGGTTTTGCACAATAACTAGATTCCAAGGGTGAAATTTGGGAAATAATGTTTTTGTTTACTGTCTAGCTTGGAGGAGTGTTGGGATTGGTCCATTACGCCTTTTTAATCTTCTTAGATGGCTCTTGAAGGAAAGTTGACATCTTCAATGGTTTTGGGTCCTCTAACTCTACATAAAATATGAGTATCACAGTTTGAAGTGTGTGCATGGTTCGAGAGATACATGTGATAGTTTGTAGATGCTTGGCTACTAGTAATGTGGATAGTGAACAAAGGAACTAAGTTTGTGTGTAAGGGAATACTTTTGAAATGTTTCATTTTTGTTGTACTAACTCAAACAAAGATTTATTAAGCAAATAATGGTTTGGTTGTGCCTTAAGAATTATAGTTTGTGTTTGTAAACAATGGTTCCATTATGGAAGATTTAAGACAACTTGTGAATGACATAATCATTGGTTGATTTTTTTAGAAACCTAGTTGATTGTAATCAGTTATTTTCAAGATTTTCAAGGTGTTTTGAAGGTTCTTAAGGAATTGGGAACTCTTAATGCTTATTTGAGTATACGAATCAATTTTTTTGTGAAGGGAAATATAGTTGAATAAGTGTGTCAAGAAAGGTGTTGATTTCTTCCTTTGTACTACATCAGTTTGTACAGAGGTATAGGAAGGTGTTTAGACCCTTCGGAAGAATGGGAGAGGCTTGGAGTTGTCTTAAAGGATGAATTTTGGTGAATGGTTCTGAATTTCTATAATTGGCAAGTGTAAAATGGTAACTGGCAAGTGTAAATAATTATGTATATAATTTGGTAATTTAAAATGTGCATTGACAACCTAAGGTTATAATGAAAAACAAAAATGAAAGCATTCCATAATAGAATGAAAGAAAATTTGTAAAAACTTCACATACCTTAAAAACCAGACTTTCAAATGGAGGAGTTCAACCCAATTATGTAGCCTTAGCTTCTTCTTTCTTCAAACTCCACAACAATTTGACTTGTTCAAAAGATTGTTCCCTTTCACACTTCAATTGTATATCAGTTTTCAATGGAATTCAAACTTCAATTGATATTATATGTCTTTCAACATGGAAACTCTGCTATTTCATGCAAAGGTGGTAAAAAGATCATGGAAAAGGTGATGGAATGTGAAAAAGATGCTTGCACACTTCACAACATCATCAAAAAGATATTTTTTGTCGGAGCACGCACAAAACCGGGGGAATATGCAAACTGTGGGCCTTCAAATCATGGGTATATATATTTTTTCACCATTTTAGTGGAGTACAAAACGTGCTCGCGTTATAACGTGCACATGTTATAACGTGCACATGTTATAACGCGAGCGCGTTATGTGAAATTTGGTTTTCTTAGTGTATTTTTGAGAGCATAGGAGTTTCTGAGAGAGTGGGAGGGAGAGAGGCGGAGAGTGGAAGATAGAGAGGGAGGGAGAAGGGAAGAGTGGGAGAAAGAGAGAGGGAGAAAGTGGGAGATAGAGTGGGAGGGAGAGAGGGGAGAGTGGGAGATAGAGAGGGACGGAGAGAGGGGGAGAGTGGGAGAGAGTGGGAGAAGGGGAGAAGTGGGGAGTGGGAGATAGAGACCTAAACCCTAAACCCTAAGCCAACCCTTAAACCCTAATCCCTCAACCCCTAAACCCTCTTAATCCCTCAACCC